>OY998248.1:45215660-45817602 GCA_963922005.1 Cornus suecica
GGTTAAATGCAATAAACTCCCCTAAACTATGATCAAATTTGCAACTAACCCCCCTGAACTATAAATTGTGCAACAAACCCCCCTAAACTATCAAATTTGTTGCAAAATGCCCCATTTCTCTTAAAAAACTTTTATAAATGACTTAAATGCCCTTTCTTTAATAAATGTTACTTAATATATTTTTCTTATTAACTTAAATTATGAAATAATTAAGAATAATTTGATGGCATATTCTTCATTTAAACTAATATAGAATTACACATGATTTTTTAAATTTTATGTTTTGAATAATTTATTTAGGTTGTTTAAATAAGAATTAAATAAAATTCTAAAATGCTTAGCTATTTAATTAAACTATTTATATATATAACATGAGAAAATCAAAAGGTGAAGATTATCTAAGTAAATTGTGATTTATTTATGAATATATTTTTATGAAAAGAAGTTTTCATTTGGCATAAAAAAAATTAGGGCTGTTCAGGACCGGTTCCCGTTCTGGTTCCGTCTGGAATCGGAACCGAACCAATTTTTTCAGTTCTTGAAAAACCGGAACCGGAACCGGAACCGAAAAGGGAAGGAACCGAACTGAAAAAATCGGTTCGGTTCCGGTTCCTTCTATATTTAATTTTTTTTTTAAATCTCAATTTTATAAAATAATATAATTATAAATTAGAGTATTTGAATTAAAGCAAACCCAAAACCAAATCTATAATTAGTGGAATAAAAAAAGTAGCTTGGATTTGTATTGTTATTGAAATTAGTGGAGGTTTATTGCTAGTCTTTCTGGTTAATAATAAAAAAAATATATTGAAAAAAAGAAAAACCGGTTCCGGTTCCTGTTCGGTTCCGCGGGGTCCAAACTGGAACCGAACCGAAATTTTCGGTTCTTGGAATTTTGGAACCGGAACCGGAACCGGAACCGAACCCCTATGGAACCGAACTGAACCGCCGGTTCCGGTTCGGTTTGGTTCCAGAACACCCCTAAAAAAAATTAAATAGGATCACTGAGTTTTATTATTTAAATCAAACTAAATTTTAATAATAAGTTAATTAATTTTAAAATTAAATAATTTGCAACTTATAAATTTATTTTTTAGCATTTAAGAGTATATTTACTTTAATACATTTAAGGCGAATGGTATAATTAATAATCTAACTAAGAGAAATGATATTTATATAATTTAAAGAATTAGAAAATATAATAGTAAGGGCATGATAGTCTTTTGCAATAGAATTGAGGCAAATTGAAACAAATGAATAGTTGAGGGGGGTTTGTTTTAGTTTAGGGGGCTTAGTTGCAAAATTGTAATAGTTCAGGGGGGTTTATTGCATTTTACCCAAAAAAAAAAAGAAAAAAAAACACTTCATGTATGCTGGATTTTTTTTTTCCCGGAATCTACAAGTTTCAGAATTTTCAAGAATTTGAGGCCTGGTCTACAATACACTTAATGGGATCTTTTTTATTTTTATTTTTATTTTTTGTTTTGTTGGGTTATGGGTAGATATTGTATATTCACAAGGAAAAAATTTACTTTTTGGGCTCTCTAGCCTTTTAGGCCTTTTTGTACCCTGCTTGTATTTGGGATCCGCTCCCCTTTTTAGCACGGATTTCATATACATTTCTTATTTATAAAAAAAAAAAGAAAAAAAAACCACTTCATGTATTCTGGATTTTATTTTTCCCGGAATCTACAGTTTCAGAGTTTGTCTCATTTTTCTTTCAGTTCAGAAGCAAACAACAAGCATAGAGCAATAGCTGTTTTAGAAATTTTTTTACTGCTGTTCGATCTGAATTAGAGCTTGATTCCCATTGAGGACTGATCTAGCTATTGAGATTGACATTTCTTTTTATCTTTTTTCACTCTGTGTTCTTCCTTGCTCATTCACAAATCCTTTAGTGTAGGGTTATTGATGATTGATTTATAGGCTGAGTCATAGTTTGCGAGAGTGATTTTCACAGCTCTATTGAGTTCTTGTAGTCCCAGAAAATAATCTCTGATACTGGTATGCTATTTACAGATATCAGGAAAGCCAGCTGTGGCAAAGAGGGCTCTCTATGAAGTGTCCACTCTGTTGCATCAGAATCCACGCAAGGACTCAACTCCTTTGAGTTTTCCTATCCCCTTTAAGGGCCAAGGTTTTCCTCCTCCTGGTCCTATCATGCCAAATATGCATCCTCCGGGAAATCCAATGTGGTCTCATCGAAATCCTGATCCCCGTGGCATGCCACCAATGCCATGGACTGGGGGAAACGAGGACCGTTCTCCCGGATTCGGGCGAGCTAGTTATAATAGTTTTCCTGATGCACACAGTGCGGAAGCTCCTAGTGAGTTTTCTATGAAAATTTTGTGCTCAGCTGGGAAGATTGGAGTAGTAATTGGCAAGGGTGGCTATAATGTAAAACAGTTGCAGCTAGAGACAGGAGCTAGTGTTCATGTTGAGGATCTTTCAGCAGAATCAGAAGAACATGTGATTCGGGTGTCTTCTTTGGAGGTCTGCCTTCTCATGCCCTTTTCTTTTCTTTCTCTTTATTCATCTATTTATTTATTTTTGTTACATTTTTAAGACAATTGCTATCTTATAATTGATTTGATTAAGATAAGCATTTCTCATCCGAACAAGCCTTGTAGTAATAATTCCTTTTTGCGTTATCAATACGATAGTGGTAAATTATTGTACTGATTGTTTCAGGCTATGTGGAATGAAAGATCACAAACTATTGAAGCTATTCTTCAGCTTCAAAACATAACAAGTGAATACTCAGAAAAAGGAATTATCACTACAAAACTTCTTGTTCCATCTAGTAAGGTTGGTTGCCTTCTTGGAAAAGGAGGCCAGGTAATCAATGAGATGAGGAGGAGAACCCAGGCAGACATAAGAGTTTACTCCAAAGAGGATAAGCCCAAATGTGCAGCGGAAGATGAAGAACTTGTGCAGGTGAGTGGTCGCAACACAGTCGCATGAAAATTAGGTGTACAGCCTAAAAATTATTATATCTTTTCTTGTAGATTAACAATAACTTCTATATGCCTTTCTCTTTGATTAAGTTTGATTTCTTCTGATACTTGCATTGAAGATCAATCACCAAAACAGATCATTACTTTTGATATTTCAGATATCTGGTAACCTTGTTGTTGCTAAAGATGCTCTGGGAGAGATTGCATCAAGACTTAGAGAAAGATGTCTGCGAGATGCAAATGGTGGACCAAGACCTGATTCAGATAGGTCTGCTCAGAAATTGGGTCCTGCAGAAAACTTACGTGGTGGAGGACAATATCCACGTGGAACCATAGGAGCTGGTAGCTCCAGTGGATACGAACCTGTAAGGATACACTCTACTAAAAGCTCCATGTGACAAGCTTGTGATATTTCCATCCAAAGGCCATGCTTATCAATATTTGATTTTATTATTATATTATAAAAGCATCTATCTAGTGCCGGTCCCACATATGCGGGATGCCAATAGTAGTACCAGAGCATATCTAACCTTAAGCATCATTTTTGCATTAAGCTGCTTCTGTGAGCCCTAAACTAGCTCCCTCATGCTTACAAACAACATTTTTCTTTCATAATAATTACAAAATTCTTTGTTAAAGAACTACCGTGGCCGAACAACGCTGTCTTGAGTTATGGTAATACTAGATCACGTTCATCACTGTAGTTAGTTTCGAGTATATACGAATGATAGTACCTTTTTCATCATTTGGCTGTTTAACAATACTATAATGACATTAAGAATCAATTTGGAAACAACGCAAGATATCATCTATAATATTGCAATGGAAAGTAGGAAACAAAGAATATCTTATTAACTTTCTAAAGAAGATAAAGTGTGTTCTTTAGCTTTGTGTGATGATTTCCTGTTTCCTTATAATCATAGTTACAAGTTCCTGGCCCACTAAGGTCGCAAAGGTCTTTTGGAGAACAAATCGGATCGAAGTAAGGCGTGTTTTTAAGTGTATACATAAAGAATACCTAAACTAGATTAACAGACTTCTCTATGACCAAAACAAGAAATAATATAAACATCAGTTCCATGGTTTAGCTAGATTAACATACACATATCTTTTAAATCTACATAAAAAATTCAATAAGATGAAATACAATTGAAGCAATTTAAGATTTGTAACACAAATTATATAGAATTCTAAAAGAAGGGAAATTGTGATATATCAAATAAAAAAATTATCTTAATTAATGCTCATAAATCCTTTCATATTGCATATCTTTTGATAAGTGGAAATCCTTTTATATGCATATGCATTAACCAAATTAAATGGGAACAATGGAATATTATGCAATCGATTGCAATTAATGTAAGTAGGGAATCATAGATTTTTTATTTCTATCTAATATTTTATAAGGCTGAGCAACACGGTCCTTTGAAATTTCAGTTAATAGTCATTAGAGAAGAGAGAACATTATATGAATAATGTAAGAGAATATAAAAGATCTTACTATTTTGGGGCTTGGTACCTACTCAAAAGCACGAGTCTGATTGAAGGGGCCTGACCTAGGGTGATGTGCTCTAGCTGTGTGATGACGAGATGTGGACATTTTCGGAGCCTAGGTGTTCCTTTAGCATCACTGTTATTAAAGGCTCAAGCCGCACTAATGCGTCAGAGGTCCTCTCGAGCCTAGACGCAAGGTACAAGGCACTGAAGGGAGGCACACAATGGAAAATGCAATGAATAAAATGAAATTATTACTAAACATTCATATTTCACAATAAAGGCGTAAATGCTGTCAAATGCGCACCTGCGCACACACAAGGCACAAGTTTGTGCCTCAGGTGCTTGGAGCCTAGGCGCCCCTTTAGCAACACTGTTTAGCAATTCCGAGTTTTTCATATATGTAAATTTTAAATTACATTTAAAGGTGGTAACGGTCATCAAATTTTTTTTATTGCTGCTGACGGAGGCATGTGGCTCAGTGGCTGGCACTTGTGGTAGGGCAAAGTCAGCTGTGACTTATCTGAAAGTATCATAGAGTTGTTGGATATAATCCTAGTTACTTGTATAAACTTATAATATCTTAAAGAGGAAGAGATGTGTAGCCTGTTCAGAATCGTGGTTCAGAAGACCTCTTGCTCTAAAACTATCCTCTATTTTAATTTGTGAATAATGGGTAGACTCTTTAATTTTTGGATACTCCAATTCATGCCATTTTAGTCCCCTGGTTCTGTTTACAGAGAAATAGATTCAATCCTACTCCGGATTGGACTCTATTTATCACACCTGTACATGATTGACAGGCTTAATATTTAGTCTATGTAATCCCAGGTTGTACTGAAGATGCCACCTAACCTGGTGATAGGGCCTCCTGGATGTTGTTATAGAGACATGGGTTCAAGTCTTTTATACTCTTCATTGAGTGGGATACTTGAATTGGTGTAGTGTAGGGAGAGTCTGGGGCAATTCATTGGAACCAAAATGTAGTTCTTCAGTACATCATCTAGCTTTCTTAGAAAAACCTAGCAGTGTGCTAGTTTTGTCCCACCGCTGCAGCATCACCACCACCTTGTCCACTGCTGAAGGGACCAACCCCCATTGATTTGACTCTTGAGCACAAGTCAATTTTGGTTTTATATTTAATTGGTGAAACGATGCTTTAGCATAAAATGGCTGGACTCGCCATTATTTGTATAAATTTCTTACTATCTATATGAGCTAAGCTAAGCAAGTTCTATGTCTAAGTCAAAATTATAATCTCAAGCTTGTCGCTTTTATTTAGTGCAGTGCATGGTAATTACAACATTGAGAGCAGCATTTGAGCTTGTATATTGTTACATAGAACATAATTTAATTTCTCATTAACTCAAAGTACACCTCTTTTGATCTAGTAGAGACTGGTTTAGACATTTTACCGGTTGTTTTTTTTTTCCCTATTAGATGCATCATTCTAACACCTGAACAAGTACTTATTCAATTTTATCCCAAACATGATTATTCTGAAAACATGCCCATCCCATGGTACTAAAGTTTATTGTTGATGCTGTGATGAAGGGTGGTAGATACGGATATGGACCTCCGAGTTATCCAGTTCCTCCAAGTGGTACCGGGTAGGAACTACTTTTTGTCTATGTATTAGCACTCTTATTTCTTGGATTAGTCTAATTGAGAGGATGCATATCTTTTGTTGTTCCAGATACCCAAACATCAACAGCTCTATGGAGATGAAATTTCTGAACACCGCTGTAAGTCCTGTTGTTGGCACGAGAAGGAGCTACACTGGTGAGGTCAGTATTGATTACAATTTTATGGTTAATTTGACTTCACTAATTAAAGGTTATTGGGTCCCTTCTAGTGAGTAGAGTGCAGATGAAATACTTGAATATTGTTTTTGGTAATTATAGTATTTTTCTTTCAGTTATTTTTATGCCTGCATTTTAACTCATGGTTGCCTGGAATTTTCACTGGAAAAACCCTCTGTGGAAACCAAGCCTGAAGCTCGAGTGTTATTTCCTCCTCCCACATGGGAGGTTGAGGGTTCAAGTTCCAATTTGGGATGTGTGGGGGTGGTTGGCTCGCACGTGTCAGCATGTGTGGTGGGTGTGGGTGTGTGTATGTGAGAAACACTCTCATTCTGAGAAATAATATAATAGGTCGAATGATTGGATCAGCCATTTAGGTCCATATCCAACAAAACGTGCCGGACACATATTTGATAGATTTGTTCGATTGTCGTGTTTCTGACACAAATATTTCACGTACTTCTTATTTCTTTTTGGTTAATTATGTGCATACTTGTGATGATCTCCATGCAACACTGGTGTGAGTGAGTATGAAAAACATTTTTGAAAACAGGGGGAACACAGTTTCTGCAAACTTTTTGGAACCTTTTGGTAGTTTTCAGAAAATTCCTAAAACACTAGGGAAAAGCCAGTGGGACTGATGAACCATTTGGGCGGTTTTCAGATAACGCTGAAAACACTTGGAAAATGCCATTAGGACTGGTAAGAAAAATATTTCAGGTGTCACTAATGATGATTAGCAAAAAATGATGGAGCCACTATGTTTGGTGCCACATTTCCTCTCTCTCTCTCTCCAATAAGTCATTGATGTCCCTTCCTCTTACCATGTCACCAACAATTAACTATAACTACAGTCCAGTACAGTGGCTTTTGGCAAATTGTAAACAAGGCACAAGGTAGAAGATGTCTGAATACACCCATTGCTTTTTGAGTGTCTCAAAGGAGTCCGCAAGTTTCCACAATTAATGTTTTTTACAACTATGAAAGATCGAATCTATTAGCGAAATCCCCTCAAGTAATAACATTTTGCATGATGGCCCCTGGAATACAATGTTTTAACTACTGAAAGTTTCCAAATAAGTCTAGCAGCCTAAAAGTTGTTAGATGGAAGAGAGGACAGACTCTTTTTTTTAGCCCACATTTACAGAGGACTGAGTTAAGAATATTATGTTGTAGTATGGTAGACATTTCAATTCCAATTTTAAATATCGTTGCACTGCCTGTCATATTTGCAGCTTTTAATTGTGGAAGACTGAGCAAATATTTGTGTATAGATTGCTAAATCCCTACCTTTCATACAGATTGCTGGGACTAGGGTGAGGCTTCAAGATCCTCAATCTCGTAATTCTGAAGGCGTTGTTGAGATCCGTGGGTCATCTGACCGTTTGAATGCTGCTCAGAATATCCTTCAGTCGTATACTGCTTCTACGGGACAAAACATGAATCCAATACAAAGCTCCTACGAATACGCCCATGATCAGCAAAGCACATATCCAAACATAAATACTCCGCAAGCCCCTTACCAGCAAGCCCCGTACCAGAACATCTATGCTCAACACGCGCCCTATCAGAACACTAATTCACAAGGTTCTTATCCATACTGACTCTAGATTTGGGCATCTTTGTACCATAATGTGCTCACTTGTTTCTTTATTTGAAAATTGTCTCGGCGTATGACCACATTAACCTGATTCTTAGGTAGTTTTCGAATGCTTAGAGTTTTTCCTATCAGGGACTTGATTTACATTCACTGCTGTGCTAGAGAATCATACATGTAATGTATTTTCTTGGTGCATAGGCCAGTAATATCCTTCACCATATTCTGATTCCTGTATAAGAAAACCAAACATTTGATTTTATTTAAATGGTGTTTTTTTTTTGTCCCAGGCAAGTAAAATTTATCAATTTCAAGATTTATAAGCAAGTTAAACATTCATATGGATGCTATTATAATATTTCTGTTGTCTCATACTTATTATGATTTATGCTACTAATTTTTTGTAACTAAATATGAGGTGTTGATATATGGTAGTTAGAAGGGAAATTTACACCAACACCACTATGTATGTTGCAACTTGTAAGTTGTAAATTGGCAATGCAATAAAGATTACCCTGTTGCAGTAATAACACTTCAAAATATACTATACAAAGAAAATAAATACATAATGCAAGATAAAGTACTACATGGCAAGAACAGAACACAGTAACTTTATATCCTCATTCTTTGGCTCTTTTCAAATAATACATTACATTATTTGATGCAGGGGCATCTTAGTAATTACAGATATATATATATATATATATATATGTATCACACAGCATGTAACCTTTCTATATCTGAAACCAAATGCCATTCAGAACCTTTATATACATACAAGGACCAATCTCTGATTGCAACTAAGCCAACACCTAATGGTCCACCTGTGTCCGGGAAAGGGTGGGTAGATTTTCCCACTATCCAAACAGCAATACCCATGAATAGGAATAGCTGGTGAAACTAGAGCTTCACAATCTCTGGGATGTGCACTGGGTACCTATCAATACAGTCATGCCAAGGCCCATCAGTGGGTGCCCTAATGGTGTGATTACACTTCCAAACTGCACTGTTACACTTGAAACCACTTCCGAAACCAATCTGCCAAACCCTATCACCTTTCTTCATCCTCCCTTTTGCCTCAATGTAGCTCAGCTCATACCACAATGAAGACGACGAAGTGTTCCCGAACCGATGCAACGTCATCCTCGACGCCTCCACGTGCTCGGCCGACAGCTGCAGCTTCTTCTGCAGCTCATCGATCACCGCCCTCCCGCCCGCGTGGATGCAGAAGTGCTCGAAAGCTTGCTTGAAGTCCGGAATGTAGGGTTTCCACTTAGGGTTGAAGATTTTCCGGCCAATGAGCGTGAAGACGAAGAGGAGCTGCTCCGAGGCAGGAAGGACTAGCGGCCCGATCGTGGTGATATTCGACGTCAACGCCTCGCCGGCTATAACCATTAGGTCTTTAGACAGTGAAATGCCAACTTTCCCTTCCTTGTCTTCCTCCTCATACACACACCTGTAGGACTTGTCGTCGGCGCCTTTATGGGTCCGAACCACGCGGACTAACCGGTACTTGGCTCGCCTCGGGTCACCCCTCTTGTTCGACAAGAGGATGGCGGCGCCACCCATCCGAAACAAGCAATTCGGAAGCAGCTTATCCCTCTCATTCCCTTGATAATAATTGGGTGTGATGATTTCAGTACTAACAACAAGTGCATTTGAGTTTTGATGGACTTGAAGCAAGTCTCTAGCTAAATCCATAGATATCAACCCTGCACTACACCCCATCCCAGACAGATTATAACTCCTTATATTGGTTCTAAGCTTGTACTTATTCACCACCATAGCAGACAACGATGGCGTTGGTGAAAAGAGGCTGCAGTTCACGACGAGTATGTCAACGTCTCTCGCCTTCAAACCTGTCTTCGCCATCAACGAATCGATGGCGCTGAAGACAACAGCCTCGGCTTCATCTCTAGATGCTTGCATAGTAGGGTTTGGAGGGATATAGTGAGTGGAAGGAGGGAGACAAGTCTCTTCTCCGAGGCCTGACCTCTCGAGAATCCGCATTTGGAAGTCTGCACTTTTAGGGTTGTCCTTGAGGTTCAACCTCGAGTGTTCCATGAAGGTGGTAAAGGGGACTCGATATATCATCGGTGGCTTGTAACAAGCGTAGTCGACTAGGTACACGCATCGAGGCTTTGACATGAAGTAGAGGGTGGTGAGGAATGAAGAGGAGGAGAGGACATGGAGGGGATTGAAATGGAGGGAGAGGAAAAGATTGAGGAGGTGTTTAGGGTTGGTTTGGAGGAGGTATATGACAGTGGAGACTATGAGGGGTATGAACAACAATGTGAGGATGTGGTTGATGATATGTTGATATACAAGTTTGATATATTTGTGTTTGACAGAGTTGGAGATGTTTGGTAGTTTGAGAGGCATTTTTAGGGTTTTAGAGGTGGGGGGTTGAAGGAGAAAAAGGGGGTTGTAGGAGGATTTATAGGGTTTAGAGGAGATGGGGAAGCAATGAATGGAGACAGATGAGGAGTGGATTAAATGAAGAAGAAAACGCCACACAACGCTCTTCTTTGGCTTCACTTAATTTATGTCCCTAACCTCCCTTCTTGGATAATGTAAAAATCAAAGTGATGACTTCATTTTCACTCAGAAAAGATATTAGGTATACTGAATATATGACACATGATATTTTCGAAAAATATTAATCACTAAATAAGATGACATATGATACTTTTGGGAAGTATTGATCGCTGGATAAGGTGCACAATACACGTGGATGGTGTGTATGAGCGTGTGTGCTTCTATTCTAATAACTGAGCGATATATTAGGTATCTCAGAGTATATGACACATGATACTTCTGATCAATCACGTGCATAACACACGCGGATGATGGATTAATTTACTTGTTTTATGCGCCTATTTTAATAATCGATCGAAATATCAGATATTATAGAGTATATGACATATGATAGTTTCGATTAATCACTAAATAAATAAGGTGTTCAAATGATACTTTGGATCAATTACTAAATAAGGTGCACAACATGGGATGGTGGGTCTGCGCGTCTTGTGCACTAATCGAGAGTATATATATGTTATGTGGTACTCCTAATTTTTACACACAACGTATTGTAATTGTATATTATATAAATACTAGATTTTGTATATAATGCCATTGGACAATAAATGGCGTCTTAAACAATTATCTATAAGATTTGAGAAAATCATAATTTGATGAATTGACGGCATTGAAAACACACGTGGTCGAGACTTGAAAAATATGCCCTTCAATGTAATTATTGTCATCTTTATTGCATTTTGCTAAATAGTGATACTCACATCTTTATACTATGTCAATAAATATTTTGCATTTTTTTCTGACCTAATTATTTGCCTAATCACATAAACAATTTTGTGAACCTCACTTGATTTAATGAAACTTCAAGAGGATCACTAATGAGTGGGATATATATATACATACAAATTTCCCAAAAATAAGTATACAAATTTATTTGGATATATAGTTCCAACAACTAGTGTATTGACAAAGAGCACTCAAATGATGCATCAAAAAACATGATATCTCATGTTCGATTTCTATTAGGTTCGTTAGGGCCACGACCGCGGACATAGTTCGAACCTTATCCGATTCGTGTGGGGGGTCGCCTTACACGAATTTCGTGAATTAATCGAAGTGCCTGCAAGCTAGACTGGACATCACGGTTATAATTTTTTTTTTGTTAATGGTGTATGACAATCACCTAATTTGATAAGTATGACTTTAAGAGGATCATTAGTGAGTGAGTGTGATATTTCAATTCTCCAAATAAATTTGCATTACTACTAGTAGTGTATTGACAAAAGAGCACTTTGAATGTTTAGTTCTACATGGACAAAATAGCACATGTATTACTAATGGTTCTTCCTTCAATCTCACTCAGTGCTTTCATTAGGATTGGTGATAGCAGTAACTGTTGTCAAATTTGGTTTCACCTTTATTATTTGATTATTTGGATCTTGTTGAACTCGATCGATCAAATGATCAATTTTGATCCGTTAAAATTACCGAAGATAGTTTTACGAAAAACATAGTTTTGACGTGAGTAACTTTTTGATAAAAAGACGTGAATATTCATTCACGATAATTAATCATTGCAGTTAGTGAACTTGAATTTAGTAAAAAAAAATTAGTACTGAGAAACCATATGTTTATCGACGAAATTAATTAGCGAGTGAGAAGTTATTCCCTGAAGAATAAAAAATTATGATAAATACAATTTAGTCACAAAACCTTAGACTTGGGGGAAAAAAATAAAATACTACGTTGATATAGAAATTTCAATAAATGCAGTCAAATGCTGGTCCAAAAACAGTGGCACAGGGACACCAACTACTACCAGTAATTATGACGTGGAAAAAGCTTATTATAAAGTCAACCACTAACCCTTTCAAAAACGTAAAAAAATAAAAAAATTAATTGGTCTTGAATCACCCACGTCAAGGTTTGTGATTTCTGAATTTGTGCTTGATAAGAGGTGTATCAACATTTAACATTGAACCTCCAACCAGATTAATCAAATCAAAACACGTCATCCAATTTTGGCTTTTGTTTTTCATTATTTTGGAACGACGCAACATAGTCTACATATATGGATGTGTCTACCACTTTGGAATTTGTGGATATATATATTATTAGTATTATTTTTTTTTATAAAAAAATTGGCTATATTCAAATATAGCCTTAAAGGGGTCAAACTATAACTGTCTATCTAAATTAGAGAGGATCAAAGTATAATATGTCCAAACAACAGGGGATCAAAGTGTAATTTACCCTTATAATGGACACCTGAAAATATTCAAGCAACTGAATAGAACAATAAGTAATTACCAAAACTAGTTATATCGAATGACAAACATAACTGTAATAGTCGCATTATTGCGGAACGAACATGGAGAAACTCCAACCTAGTATCCTGCATATCTACATTTTTACTGTGCCCGGGTTTCTGAAACCTGGTGCACCCGGATTCATGATATCTATATTCAACAATTGTCTCAAAACACGATCAGCCATGCCTGGGTTTCTCAAACCTGGTGCACCCCGTGTTCATGATATCTACATTCAACCATTGTCTCAAAAACACAATCGCCCAAGTTCCTCGGACCTGGAATCCTCCACCTGGAGTTCGTGATATCTACATTCAACCATCGTCTCAAAACACGATCACCCAGGTTCCTCGGACCTGGAATCCTGCACTTGATGTTCGTGATATCTACATTCAACTCTATGGACTGGAAACACGGTAGAATCGTGCTTGCGCAATGTGCTGCTTTCGAGACACACTAGTCCATTGAAATACCAGTATAACAAAGAGAAAACATTCCCAATTTCCCAACAACAAATAGCAATACTTTGCCCAGTACTATTGTCTCTCAACAAATTAACCACACCCCATCAAACCATGCTTCACAGTATTTACACAACAGCAGTTCAAAACACAGAGATATTGCCAATAATATTATGTTCAAGGGATAACAAGCCATATAAGGTAAAAGTGAAGAACAATTTTTTAGTCAACTAATCTTGATATGTATGTGTGTGTATGTGTAGTGTATAACCAAACATGTGGAATTGAACCAAGTCATTTCATGTATATATCTCAGCTAACCACAAAAGCATACATGTGAGCACACTTTCACAGGTTTCAATAGCTGCAAATCATAAAAATGGAAAAAGAGGGCGGGGAAGAAAAATTAAAATTGAAATAAAATGTGAATTAAAATCACACTCAAAAACAATATAGATGCAATTCCTGGTTCAAAAAAGAATCAAAACCGCCAACATTAATTGGATTCTTAATGTAATTTACATTTCGGTTAAAGAAAAATCCTTCAGCAGATACTAACATGCGAGTACACAACTTCCACATCTGTCTCCATTTAAATCAAAATAAAGGTATTTTGAAAAGAAAAAAAAAAAAGACTCGATCTTTTGCAAGGGGGGAGGATCAAAGGTGCTTTTTCTCTTTCATTAAAATAGAGCGCTTTGACAGCGTCCATTGCTTTGTGTTGGTGTAAACAGCAAGCAACATGAATTGAGAGAAACAAAGCAGCATAATCAAGGCTTCGAAGAGGAAAGGATACTTCTCAGGTGGGCGCATTGTTAAGTAAACAATATGAAGAATAAAAGAGCATAAAAGGAGAAAGGCAATCACAAACGACTTTAAAGTGGCACGATCATCTTTCACGCTTCTTGTACGTTGGCTTCCACCAGGTGCGTAATAGAGGAGGAAAAAAAGAGCGAATAGAGCTATATATGGTAGAACTAGTTTGTCACGGCACAGCAAAGGGAACATAGAAAGCAACGCGTAATGTGTGATCCAGTTGAAAAGAAAAGGCTCTTTCAATGCCAACAAGCTTGCAGGCAGAAGCGGCAGCAGAATAGACTTCTCATGTACTGCCATGTTAACCAGCAACACAAACAATTCTTACACATTGGGAAGTTAACATATCTATCTATATATATACACACACACACACATATATACTTTTTCTTTTGGGAATACATTAGGAATTTGAATATGAAAATAAACATAAAGGGAAAACAACAATAGTTACGTACCTTGAAAGGAGAATAAGTAAAATGAGAAAGAACTATTTAGCAGCCCATATAGGAACCCTTGGTGACTTGGAGCTCGGATTTGCTGAACCATTGAAGGCAGGCACGAAATAACAGTTGCACATAAGCTGAGAAGCTTCATTGATTGTATTGTGAACAATCTTTTCCACTTTATAAGGACTGAAGTAGTGCACCAAAAGTTAGCTACATAATCTTCATATATCCCTCTCTCAAAGGGAGCTAGCCGAGAGAGAACCTGAAACAAGCAGCTAGCTTAATGGAATCATAACTTGAAAACAGTGTACAACAACTTAGTAATACTAGAGAAAATATATATAATTAATAGCAGTTATAAATTTCTAGCAGCTGATAGCGAATTACCTCCAAAAATGCATCCACTGAATGAAGATATGGAAACCAAACGAAAGCAAATGTTCCTAAGACCACCACGCCCAATTTTAACACTTCAAAAAGTGGATACTGTGCCCTTAAGCATTTCCCCAAGAGATAACTGAAAAATGCAGGGGCAAAATATGCAGTCATCTGCATAAATACAAGTCCAACAAAACTCAGATGACCAAGAAACCATAATAATATGAAACTTCAGTTGTCTTTTGCTGCACAGATCATGCTTAATAGCATATGGTAGCACTCAAACTTAATCTTACAATAAACATACTATACAATAGAATATTAGGACTCCAAAGTATGACACCCATAGTGAATAGTCCTTGTAAAAAGACAATGGAGACCTGACAAGCATGAATTAATTCCAAGGTCAAACCGTCAAAACTAAAATAATATAAACCCACATTTTTTTCTCAAGTGACTTTTTTCACTTCCACCAAGTAACTGAGACATTCAAGAGTATAGATCTCATTTTAATATTTGAAGATTATGTTTCATGATTTTCACCTAACAAGATGATATATTAGATCCGCGAAACACGGATACGTGAGAAAAATTAAAAACAAAGAAGCTTGTAAATGAGAAGGCACCTGTTTGTGATTGAGTGCAAGACTGAACATGACACAAGCTACAAGGTCTCTATTAGAGAAGATAGCCGCAACAGCTCCAACAGTAAGGCCTAAGCTAATGCAATTGAACTGACAAAGAAACAATTCGCTAATGAGAATATATGATCAGTTCACTAAGAGGGCGGCAAAACATACAACTTTATTCCCCACCTGAAAATGACCATGATCAATTAGGATCAAACACGGGTTCAGTAACATCATAGCAATGTGCCATGCCATGCTGATTTTACGTCCATTGGGGCGAGCAGAGTAGCAAGCAATAGCAAAGTAGAAAACTGCGGGAAAGAATATAAGGGCATCGGAGGACAAAGCCGTCCACCTCATGAGCAATTTTCTGCAGGGAAGAACATAGCCATGGTTGAAAACATTGATTCTCCTATTCAGCCACTAAAATAATAGTTAAAAACATAATACTATTTGCTTTATAATGATGATGGAGGTTTTCGTTACACACCCAAGATATGATTCATGGCCCCGGGAAGTATAAAGCAAAACTGACTCTGGATGGAAGGATCTTAGAATTAGACCATGAATGTAACTCTGGTAGGCAGTAAGGGGAGGGTAGTCAAGTCCCCAGTATCTAAGATCATTAACGGTGCTATTGCGATACCATTCCTTGGGCGGAAGATTGATGGTGAGCTCCATCCAATGCCTCTGTGCTTCAAAGTCCCCGAACATGGGGGGATTACCAGCACCAGAATAAGGATGAAGGGACACAGCCACTCTCACCAAAAGCGCAAACAGGCTGATACAAAGAAACGAAACTGCAATACCCTTGTGAACCAACCATCCCCAAATACTATCCCCATCACCCTCTCCATCTTTCAATGTAGTCATGCTCTTCCTCAACTCAATCTATGCGCCACTGTCCAATTTCACTTCGCAGCAAAAGTCTATCGACTTTTACACATTTCTCAATAGTCTGTTTCTGGACTGCAAAAATGAGAGACATCTCACATATTCAGCTGACGCACATTGCACACCCACAATCTATCAAAAATGAAGGAAAACACACACACAAGTATAAGATGCAATCCCAAGATATCAAATTAAAAGAACAATCATGACCGCCCCCGCCCCCCCCCAAAAAAAAAAAGCTGGCATATAATTTAGACTAAAAGAAGACACCAAATAAAAAATTAAATGAATCCCACCAAGACCTGGCTAATGAAGGGTTTGAGGCAACAAATGTATTCAAACATGAACTCGATCAAATGGGATTGAACTTCGATCCAAGTAAAAAAAAAAACTAAAAAAACATATTTGATAAGAGTAACAATTAATCCACTGAAACCGCATCAGATAATTGTATTTCAGACATGAAGTCAATCAAAACCAACCCAAGTAAAATAAATAATTAAATAATACCAGATTGCAATAACGAAATCAAAACCTCAGAGAAGGCTAGGAAGAAAGAACAGAAGGACCCAAACACCCTAGGAAGAAATAAACCTTTTTTTGATAAACTAATACCCCAATTCGGACTTCGAACTAAATCAAATGGGTATACATATGCATTATATATATATATATATATGTGTGTGTATATATATATATATAATGTATATATTCAAAGACGACATTCAACTGGGTAAGTGACAATCAATTGATAACGAGCAAGCCAAACCTACATACAGAGAAATTTGAACAGATTGAAGCAGAAATTTTAGGGGAGAGTAAGAAAAATTACCAAATAATATCCAAATTCTTCATCTCCAAATCAGTGAGGGGTGAGATTCGAAAGGTAATATAAAAGAAACCCTTTTTTTTTCTTTAGGTGATAGAAAGAAGAGTTTACTTCACTGCAACCTCAGAAATCGGAGTTGTACAACGTTTGGAAGAAACAAGTGAAGTGAGAGGGAAGAAGGAAAAGAAGGACGGAAGGGAGAGAGGCGAGGGAAGAGGGAGGAAAGGAAAAACGGTGGAAGTTTTGTTATATATATATATATATATATATATATATATATATGTATAATAATATCAAATTAAAGTAAAATCACAAAAACATAATAAACGAATTAGTCTTTTTTAAATACTCGAATAATTACAAATAGGTAAATAACAGTTTCACCCCCTGCTGATAGTGTTAAATAACACCCGCACTCCCTCAATTTTTGCTAATTACAGTTTCACCCCTGATTTTCATCGGCGTTCAATTTAGCCCACCGGAACTTCTGAAATGACCATTATACCCCATGCCTTTAATTCATTATTAAATTAAAATATACCTGAAACCCTAATTGAAGTTAAATGACGTTATTACCCCCGTACCCTAATATCTCTCAAACCTAGTATCGACTTCATTTGGTACCAAACGCCTCACAAGTTCTGAGAGAGAGAGATGTAAGGAGGAGAGAGAAACAGATCTAAACCTAAATTTTCTTCATCTTCGTTTGGTCCTTGATCGAAGATCAAACTTTGGAGTGCAAAATCTCAGCTTTCTTCGTCAAGTTTTTGGTCCCGATTCAAGAGCAAGATTCCGATTCAAGAGCAAATAAGGTTTCTTCGATTTCTTCTCATTTCTTCGATTTCTTTTCCTTCCTTCTTCTCCTTCCATCATTCTATATTGTTCTTCTTGTTTGTGTTGTACGTTTTATGTCGATTTGCATGATTTTAAGGTTTCCTTCACTCTGATTTTAGGGGTTTTTATTTGTATGTTATTTCATCTATGTAAATACGGGTTTATTACTCAAAATAGTTTTTAATTTGTTAGTTATGGATTTCAATGTTTCCTTCACTGTGATTTTAGGGCAGCAAATAAGGTTTCTTCGATTTCTTCTCATTTCTTCGATTTCTTTTCCTTCCTTCTCCTCCTTCCATCATTCGATATTGTTCTTCTTGTTTGTGTTGTACGTTTTATCTCGATTTGCATGATTTTAGGGTTTCCTTCACTGTGATTTTAGGGGTTTTTAGTTGTATGTTATTTCATCTATGTAAATAAGGGTTTATTACTCAAAATAGTTTTTAATTTGTGAGTTATGGATTTCAATGTTTCCTTCACTGTGATTTTAGGGCTTTATAGTTGTATGTTATTTCATCTATGTAAATAAGGGTTTATTACTCGAAATAGTTTTTAATTTCTGAGTTATGGATTTCAATCTTGCATGCATGCATTTAGGGGTTTTGGGAAAAAATTCTGGAAATGGGGGTTTCTGGATATTCAAATTTAATTTGATGTTAAAAATTAGGGATTCTCTCTGAAATTAGTTGTATGTTAAAAATTATGGCTTTTAGTTGATTTGTTATGATCTGTCTGTTTACTTAAATTATTTTATTATTATTTTTGTTTACTTTGACAACAAAAATGGATATTTTCTTTGACTTGATTCTGCATTATGGTGATACTATAAGGACTTTGCGTATGGTTGATCCTGATAGATATTCCTTTATAGAACTCACCAATGATGTGTCATCTCATTGTTTATGTGAAATTCCCTCTGAAATACATGTAGCTATTAATATACAACATGGGGTCCCAAATAGTAATTTAAGAATTGAAGTGAACAATGATAGTGATGTTATGGATATGTTTGAAATCAATAAGTCACTTCAGCAAATACATATTTATGTGGAACCAGTGTTTGTACATGGGCCTTTAAGGTATGGAGAAGATGTTGGTGTTGGTAAGGGTGTTAGGGTTGGTGAGGACAGTGGTGATAGTGAGAGTGATAGTGATTTAGTTCATGATAGTGAAAGTGATGGTGAGTTGGAAAAAGATGATATATATGGTTATAGTGATGAGGATAGGGACTGGAAAGCTGAAGAGGGAGATGATAGTGAGGATGGTGAGAGTGATTCTGAGGATAGTGGTTTAGTTCATGAAGAGGGTCTAGGAAAAAAAATTATGTCTGATGATGAGTTAAGTAACTATCAGTCTAATGATGAAGAGTTTGATTATGATTCAGATGATCAGCCTCTTCTTAGTAAGAGGTACATGGATAATAAAACAAAATTTAAATTGTCACAAAGTAAAATTCACAAACATTGCAAATATGGAAAATTGTACAAACCTGATCCATCTGGAAAAATTGTTTTAGAAGAAGGCCACTTGTTTTTCAATGTTGACCAGTATAGAGAGGTGTTAAAAGATTATGCTATTCAGGAAGGTGTGAGGTTAGACAGAAAGAAGAATGAGAGGACTAGGGTGACAACAAACTATTTAGCAGATGGCTGTCCTTGGAGGATTCATGCGTCACCCTTGTCTGATAAAATCACATTCCAAATCAAAACAATCAAAGGAACTCATAATTGTGTAAGACTAAAAATAAACAAAGAGGCAACCTCAACTTGGATATCTAAAAAGTTCAAAGATAGATTTAAAGAGTCTCCAAACATTACCATTAGTGGGTTGCATGAAGTGTTAAATGGGAACTGTGGTTTAGAAGCCCATAAAATACGGTTATGGAGAGCCAAAAGGAAGGCCTTGGCCAGTGTTGAGGGAAACCATGGTGAGTCTTTTAAGTTTCTGCCATCCTATGTTAATGAAATAAAGAAAACCAATCCAGGAAGCCATGCTACATATAAGTGCCATTTTCCACCCCCTCCAACCACCCTACAATTCCAAAGGATTTTTATATCATTTGAAGCTATGATCAGTGGCTTCAAGAATGGTTGCAGACCCTTTAATGGTTTAGATGGGTGTCATTTAAAGGGGGCTTTTGGGGGGGTTTTGTTAGCAGCAATAGGTCTTGATGCAAATAATGGATTGTTTCCAATTGCATATGGGGTTGTAGAGACAGAATGCAAGGAGAGTTGGGGGTTTTTTCTTGAATATTTGCATACCAGCATTGGTCCCCATAGTGCAGAAAGGCCTCTAACATTCATGTCAGATAAGCAGAAGGGTTTAATATGGGCATTGGCTGATGTCTTTCCTGGTGCTATACATAGAAAGTGCTGCAGACATATATATAACAACTTTAGGAAGAAACATGTAGGCATAATATTGAGGAAATATTTCTGGAAAGCAGCAAAGGGCATACACATTGCAAGATTTTAATGAGGCCATGGACCAGATTAAAGGGTTAGATCTAGAGGGCTATAATTGGCTTGTGAGACAAGGACCAAAAGAGCAATGGAGTAGGCATGACTTTAATGAAGTGATTAAGAGTGACCATGTGACAAATAACATGGCAGAAAGCTTTAACAATTGGGTAGGACAGTTGAGGGATAAGCCAATTTTAACAATGCTAGATGGGATTAGATGCAAGATAATGGAGAGGATCCAGAAAAGATATGAAAAAGGTTGTGGGTGGAATGGGATGATCACACCAAACACTAATAAAAAATTAAATCAAATGATGGAGGATAACAGGCAATGCACTGTTATTTTTGCTGGTGGAGAGGAGTATGAAGTCAGGGAGCAGACAAACAGATTTATAGTGCATCTTGGCATGAGGACATGTCATTGCAGAGCATGGCAGATTTCAGGGGTCCCATGTAGACATGCTGCCACTGCAATCTCATACAGCATGTTGAATTAAGAGAAATTCTGTGATGAATTCTACACCAATAGAATGTACATGAAGGCACATAATGGTATAATCCACCCCATTCCTGATCAGTCAATGTGGGATCCCATGGTGAATGAGATTATTGAGGCTCCTAAACGAAAAAGATTGCCTGGCAGGCCTCCAAAGGCTAGAAAAAAGGATGAATTTGAGCCTCCAGCTGGTACAAGTTTGGTAAGAAGGTCTCTAACATTGTGTTGCAAAAAATGTGGAGTAAGTGGACATAATAAAAGATCATGCAAGGAAGGGACTGCTCAACAGGTTCAATTTATACTTTGAATATTTCACTTTTATTTTAATTTTATATCATTATAGTGTTTAAATTTGAAAACCATATTTTTTTTTCCAGAAAACAACAGAGGCCAGTTCACAACAGATGCCTGCTTCCAATGTCAATTCACAATCTCACCCTGGGACTGCTCAAGAGGTTCAATTTGTACTTTTAATATTTAACTTTTATTTTTATTTTAAAACTGTATAGTGTTTAAATTTGAAAATCATATTTTTTTTTTCCAGAAAACAACAGAGGCCAGTTCACAACAGATGCCTGTTTCCAATGTCAATTCACAATCTCACCCTGGGACTGCTCAAGAGGTTCAATTTGTACTTTTAATATTTAACTTTTATTTTTATTTTAAAATTGTATAGTGTTTAAATTTGAAAACCATATTTTTTTTTTTCAGAAAACAACAGAGGCCAGTTCACAACAGATGCCTGTTTCCAATGTCAATTCACAATCTCACCCTCCAGCTGCTACCAATGTGAGTTCATTTGGAAGCATGAGCCAACCAATAGGAAATTCCAGAGGACAAACTAATGTGAGTTCAGAAACTCATATTTATTTGATTATTTAAAAATGTGTTATTTGATTATTTAAGAATGACAGTATATATCTTATATTATTTAGGTCAATCCAATGAACAAGTTGCCAATCAAAGAGGGGAAGGGGCAAACCAATGAACCAGGGTGTTGATGGTTGTTGCTAGAAGTTATTTTCTTCTTCTTTCTTTTGGGTTTTTGGACATGGCAATCTTTTTGGTGATGATACAATTATTTTGGGGTGACGATGGACAGTTATTTTGGTATTTTTTGATACATTTTGGCTAACATGGGGTATAGGTCACAAAATTCTTTTTGGACATTGGCCATACCATGTGGTATGGAAAGGGGTATACGCTAACAAGTAGAAAGTGCATATATTTTTGTCACTTTGCAGTGCAGACTTGTAATCACCAGTAGTGTATTTTTTGGACATGTAATGCTCCCTTTTTTTGTAATTGTCATTTAATGGTCACTTTTTTTTTAGTGACATTAATTCATGTAGTGGTCACTTTTTTGTAGTGACATTATTTGACAATGTTATTGTAATGACATTATCAGTTCAGTTTAATGTTAATGCAATTATCTAGTTTGTTCATTATCATTGCAAACACATGTCCAAAACAGATTGCAAACACAGATTCAAAACTGATTGGAAACACAGGTTCAGGTTTAAAACACAATACATAGTCTTCAGCAAGCAAATGCATCAAGCTTGCATGTACAACTTACTTTAGTAAACAAATTACACACAATAGAAATGAAAATACACTCAACAAAAGGATTGCATCAACAAGAAGCTTCACAAAGCCATTATTTCCTTCAAGCACCTTTACACTAGCAGCTACTCCCACATGAGCAGCTTTCAAATCCTCAATATCCTGCTCCAATTTTCTAACTTTCACTTTCAGTTCATCCAATGTTTCCTGGCTTGGTTTGGCTGCACTCCAAATTGGTTTAGGGTAGCACCAATCCCAAAAGTTGCATGGATTATTTGGTTTCGGACACACGTAGTATAATTTTCCCCGGTTCTTCTCATTTTCTGTAACCCTTATATCAGCTTTGGGTCTACAGTAACAACTCTTATTGCAAAACCTTAAATCAATCCACTCATTACCAGTTGTGTTAGCAGAATTCACCTGGAAAGAATTTAAATAAAAAATATATAAAAACCCTAATTCTAACAAAATTAAATAATATATATATAAATGTTAATTAAGCCCCCAAATTTCATTTTACAAAATTCTAACAAACCCTAATTCTAACATTGAAATCACATACTGTACTTAAATAACTCACTTCAAACAAATTTAAATAATATATATATAAATGTTAATTAAGCCCCTAAATTTCATTTTACAAAATTCTAACAAATCCTAATTCTAACATTGAAATCACATACTGTACTTAAATAACTCACTTCAAATAAATTTAAATAATATATATATAAATGTTAATTAAGCCCCTAAATTTCATTTTACAAAATTCTAACAAACCCTAATTCTAACATTGAAATCACATACTGTACTTAAATAACTCACTTCAAACAAATTTAATGTTAATTTCTCAAAACTCAAAACTGAAATTGAAGTTTTAGCTTACTGATGTTGAAGACATGGATAAAGTAGGTTGTGAGGAAGAAATGCTTCAATGGAATGAGCCGAATTAAGGAACCAAGGAGCAAGGAACCAAGGAACTTCAATGGAGGAAATACTTTTGTGTTGGGTCGAAGCAAGGAACCAAGGAGCTCCACCTGCAAAACAGAACTGAAATGCTTGAAGTGGGTTTGTATATATCTGTATATATATGTGTGTGAGGGTAGTTTGGTCCAAATACTTATAAAGATTGGGGGTATATTAGACATTTCACTTATTTTATGTTGGTCAAATGTGTCTTTACACACATGTAAGGGTAATTTGATAATTTCACATCTCAAATTGGGTTTGACTAGGTTTGACCTTGCCAGAGATTGGACAGAGGGGTGAAAGTGAAACAAATAAGGGATGAAACTGTAATTAACGAAAACCGAGGGGGTGCGGGTGTTATTTACACTATCAACAGGGGTGAAACTGTTATTTACCCATTACAAATTTGTAATGATGATACTAACACTTCATTTGTCTTCTTGGAGTTTCCTATTATTAAGAAGTATCTATGAAGTAATAGTACCAAATTATTTTGCAAGTATTTGCAAGTCAATTTTGAGGTGTAAATTAATTACAAAACAAAAGTAAAGTGCCAAGTATATAAATTACTTTAAAAGGTTACGAGATATTACTATATCAAAAACCTTGAAACGTATCTCACAGTAAAAATATTTAGCCTTTTGTTTTTATTAGTATTATTATAGCCATGTTGGACAATGGTTGCTCAAATTATAAAAAGAGTAGGAACAAAATATCTTGTTTAGGTTTATCTAAATATGAGACCTTTCCTCAAAAAATATTTTTGAAAATGTCTCATATTTTTTTCTTTCTTTTCAACAACAAAAAATAAAAAAAAAACTAATTGGCAAAAACTTCTATCCTGTCATCTCAAATTTCATTTCCAACTGCCAAAAAAACAGTAAGTGTAAATTTTTCATCTCTTGGCAATCACTGCTAAAAAATCTAAAACTCTCCCATGATAAAACGTTTTACAAGAACCATCAAAATGGATGAAAATAAAGTTCACTTGATTAATCATTCCCACCAATTTTCCAGCAAAGGCAAATGAAATGTTACATATACAATACACAGGAAACTAGAAAACAGATTAAATAATACCGTCTTCAAGGAAAATAATTCATGTTCTATCAATGTCACTAGATATTCCTAGTTTAGCAGTGTCTTGGTCTTTTGGTAATCCTGAACTGTTGCCGCTGTCACCAGAATGATCAATGCTCTCATTTTCAGTCATTTTGGCGCCAACGTCTTTATCAGTTTCCACACGTTGTTCGCTATGGGATGGGTTGGTGCTCTCATTTTCAGTCATTTTGGCGCCAACTGTCTTTATCGGTTTCCACACGTTGTTCGCTGTGGGGTGGATTGGTGCTCTCATTTTCAGTCATTTTGGTTCCAACATCTTCGTCCGCTTCCACTTGCTGTTTACTATCTGTTCTATTATTTGCTTCCCTGTTGTCAAGATCAGAAAGCGAAGGACCTGGGGTTACTTGAAGATCATGCGTTTCATCTTGCCCCACCTTACTCTGCTCACCATCCTCGAATATATTCGTTTGAGATGTTACTTTTGTATCTTCTATAGATTGAAGATCAGACGACGTTTGATCATTCTCATGCTCGGGGATTGTACCTGTCTCGTGGTGCTGATCATCAGATTGGTAAACTTCGTTTTGAAGGTCAGTATATCCTCCTGCAACTTCAGCAAATTGCAGATTGAGCATGGCCCGATCAGTTTCACGGCTTGGACTCGCTATTATATTCTCCTTTTGGTGAGCATTGGATGTCCCTGTATCTACTTCTGCAACTTCCACTGACTGAAGATCAGAAAATACCAGATTACTTTCAGGGCTCGGCAAGGCTCCAGCTCTCTCATGGTGATCATCAGATGGCTCAATGTTCCCTTCTGCAACTATTCCAGATTGATCAGACACGGTTTGATCACATTCATTGTTTGGCACTTCTCCTACATCAGCCTGCTCAGTATCATGGTTATCCGGAGCAGCTTCATTAGTTGAGGCGGGGAAAGACTGAAAAGTATCCCAATCATCTTCTTCCTCATCCTCACTATCGTCGTCAGAGTATTTGGGGCTTGATGGAGGAGAATTTCTCTCTTTACTCTCCTCTGCTTGCGCTGGTAACTTTATCACCAGAGGTGGTGTTGAGGATTTTATATCCGCTGCACTCTGATCTTGTGTAACTGAAGCACGAATGATAGCCTGAAAGTACAACATTGGTGGTCAGATGGAAAATTCCTTCATAGTAGTAGGGTTTATCGCTGAGAGAGTGGAAACAACAAAATGTGCCAACCATTGAACTCTCCGATATCACAATTTCCGCATGGTTATAAGGTTACAAAAGGTCAAGCAAATAAAACTGATACCCTTCAACAGAAATCCGGAAAAATTAACTCTCGAGTCTTCAAGAAATACAAATTTAGATCTGCTAAAGTTTTCTTATGCTAGGTTTAGAAAGAATGTAAAACATGCAAAAGCTACAGTACTAGCAATGGTTGATTCATTAAGTTGTGTGCAATAACTAATATGTTCTTTGGTCTATACTCACTGGATTCAATTTTCTTTTTCCCCTTAGCAAGAAACTCACACCCCATTTCCTCATCTTCCACTTCGGGGAGGTAGAGGAGATATCATTAGGTTACAGCCCTTTGTGGATTCGATTTAGTAGACAGCAGTAGACTACTCGACTAAAACAATGAAGCCATGAATACTCAATAGGCTCACAGAGTAGGTGGACGAATGCTTTTCCAGGTTGAAGACTGAAAGCATAAGAATGCCTCCTCAAGCCCCAAGTAACAGTACAACTGAGATTCCAGAAGTTCCCACCGTTACGATTGAACAATGCAGTACTACTAACTATTAAGAAGAAAAATATGCAAAAAAGATGAACATGGTGACAAAGGAGTCATGCTGAACAAGGATTTTATGTTTTGTGCTGAAGGGAGTGATAAAGATATTAGGACTTACTAGGTGAGTCACCACGAGTATATTAAAACAAGAGAAACTATTGAAACTATACAAATATAAGATGAATGTTTTCTCAAAAGTCGCATGAATTATCAATTCTCCTTATATTAAACTGCTATAGACTTCTCAATTTTGATTCAGAAAGAAATGCACCTGAAGCTGCTGCCTATGTGTTGAAGGCATTGCTAACAAGGAATCCTTGAAATTAACTGCTGAGGAAGGAACTTGAGCAAGCTGAGAAACCAGTTTTACCGCTGTACTTCTTAAATCATTGACTTCCTGTCATTATTAACATGCATAATTATAGGGTGAAAAAGGAGAGTCAATCTTAATTTTGAGGATTGGACTTACTTGAACATGGCCATCTTCTGATGTTGAGATAACCATGACAATAGCTTGCAAAAGAAGATTCATGAGATCTTTTTGACATTGACTGGCTTTAGACAGTGTCTGCAGAAGCATTAAGATTCTCAAGCACTCCCCAGCGATGACCACTGCTTCCCTCTTTATGGGTTTCTGTCATAAAAACCATTCTTGGCTCCATCAGAGTGATGAAAATGATGTTCACAAAGTAAATCATTTCACTTAGAAAAAAATGTTCGAATACCTTCAACATATTCTGGAGTATAATAAAGATATCTGTACAAAACTCCCCAACAAGGAATATTTGGAAAGAGTTGCTTTCCACATTGGCACCTCTCAGTACCATGCTTTTTAGCACTTGCAGCCCAATAGCTTGAACCTATACAGAACACAAATTCCCACCAGAAGTGAGTAAGAGCTTTCAAGAACAGAAAGTGACAATGGCTAGATTCTGCATCATTTAAAACTGATTACCTGTATGTCAGAATCAGTAAGAACAGTCTGGATACATTTGGTGCAATGTTGTAATACAGTAAATAAGATGGGTTGACTCTTCTGGTCCTCTTCAAGACATTTTACTTCATGAGCAAGTCTAGCAGTTGAAAAAATTTGTTCAAGAGAGAAAGCGAGCTTCATTTGCAGCAGTTGACATGAGTTTGACTTCCTATTCTTCAATAGATGAATGTTTCTAATGCAATCATCAGCTAAACTAGTAAGCACGTCTAGACAAGTTGTGATTGTTGTTCTCAAGTAGTAAATGTTGTCATCGCCAAATCTTGATTTATCTGTAACAAAACATTCCAACAGCTAGCTACTTAGCATTTCTACATTTGTAATACTTACACATAACAGCAGCCAAATACATGGATTATTCATTGATATCAACACATAAAAAGACTCGGGTGAAGGAAATCATCTCCCATAATTCTTCATATCACAAGAGAATAACGAAACTGATTTACCTTTTAGGTTGGTTATATATATGTATGTATATAAATTCCTATAGTTAGAACCTAACAGCAAGAAAATAAATCTAGACCACAATTATCAAGGCGAAGGATTCAAAATATGAATGATACCCTATCTCAAATGCATTTTATGATAGTCAAGTGACAAAGGAAGTAATAGTTTCCTTTAAATTAAAGGGAGTAAAGAAACATATTCACAGGTTTTAACAAGGAAATCAGATTTATCAAAGTAATATTTTATTGCAATTTGATACTGGAATGCCAATTGAGTTTTTCTTTTTTCAAAAAAAAAAAAAAAAAAAAAAACCCTGCATGGAAAGAGAACCATAGTTTTTTTTTTATTTTTTTAAATAAGTAACCCTATACATCTAGAATATGGTAATTTAGGAGAGGAAACATTGGATACTGAGTATATAAGTTGTACTTGCTCACCATCAATGTGCTTCTTCAGTAGAGAATTGATAAACTGGACAAACTCTTTAGCCTTTGAAAAGCATAACTCAGTAGATGCCTTTGCAATGCATTTGTAACCCACTAAAATAAATCCCAAGACCAATTTTATTTGCTTCTGCATCTCAAGACAAGCAATATATATGTGATGAGAACATACACTTGGAGTAACTAATAAAAGCTTTCTGAAACACATTTTTTAAATGGTAAAGATCAAATCTTGAAAATACAGGAAACATGGGATCATAAATATTTGTACCCACCTTAGGTTCAATTTCAAAACGTCTTAGGAAAGTTTTTGCTGCTATAAATGACACAGAAATCTTATCCTCCCCTTTGAGTTGACCTGGGACAGTGCCATCAGTGCTGAAAACAGAACAGTGGCCTAAGATTGATGCTAAGAATACTTACAGTCAGAAGCTCTAAGCAAAGAGACATTGATATATGTTACCTCTGAAAGAGTTTAAATAGGTAGACGAAACAGAGTTCCATTGCCAGATATGCAAAATCTTCTGAAAACAAGAAAAAATCATCGGGGCAGTTCTGCATAATCTGTGGTCATAACAAAGATTCACAAGTGTAGTTTTGAGTGTGAGAAGGCCAAATTGGATTCATGCTTGACATGCATGCATAACTTCTAAAAAAACCAAAATGAAAATAGGAAGAGGCCAAGAATTGCAGCAAATAATTAATTTATGTGAGGATCAGCATAAAAATATTAATTGGCAGATCAAAATACAACACAACCATTGACAGAGATAACAAGTCTAAGAGCAGGAAAAAGAGCAAATGAGACTATAGAAGCTGAGATTCCAAAGGAATATTCTAAATAAAATTATCGTATATATGGATTTCCAAATTGTGCATTATTTTTAATAAATTAAATCCATCTCCACAAGTGGCAATAATTCTTGTTCATCAACATTCAATTTGGAATCTAGAAACCTAATAGTATTTGTTGAAATGTACCTGTGATAAAACAGAGATTGCAAGACTATCCCATGTATCTTCCATGCAAATGGAATACGAGAAAACCTGCATCCAATTCATAGGATAAAGTGATAAAATAATTCTGCAACACATGGAAAAGTAAACCATCTTAAGGATATAGAAGTTGCTATCAAACCTAAATATTCTTGATCAATATTACATAAAAAAAGATAAAGAGGTCCTGGAAGGACAAACATGGTCAGAGCCCTTCAACAGGGTTTGAATGTAAGCAATCAATCCACAGGTTGGGAAGGTCAGCTAGCCCTGCTTTGTTCCTTATTTGGTTTATGTTATGCCTTTTGTGTTTATTATATTTTTCTTTTTCCTTGTCTGTAAGTTGGGATGGCTTTGAGGGGGGAGACTGTTCCAAATAATAGTCCAGTTATGCAGAATAAATGGAAACACATTTGCAAATGCATGCACAAGGTTCCCTTAGATGAGTTATGGGACTAGTCCACTTGCATGCCAATTTACAATCGGGCATCCGGAATCGAATTCTTTCTGCCAAATTTTCTAATTAGAAATTGTTAAGGCTTTGAACCTAGGAATATATTACCGAGGAATATAGTTGACATGCCAATTTACATAATCATATATATATCTCCAAAATTCCCACTCTCACAAGTCGGAATAGTGTATTACCCCATATATCTTATAATAAACTTGATCTTTTAATCTCTCACTCAACTCTGATAAGAAATAACATTTATATTTCATGGTCATATAAGAATAACGGTAGTTATATATACGACTATAAGGTTACATTGGTTCACATTCCAGATCATATATTGAGTTATATTCATCAGTGGTTCCTAAGAATCTATAAACTCGAATCACTTCAACTCACATAAAATGACTAATCAAACAGATGCTAGAGACGTATAATAAATTCAATGGAACAGACCAAAATTTGCAAAATGAAAAGGAATACATTAAATAACCACCTGAAGTAATTCCCTACAAATATCCACTGTAAGAAATCCCATGTTGAAGAAACTTTCCGCCGACAGAAACTGGAACACTGGTAACACGATCTCATACAATTTCAAACTTAGAGAATTTATGTCTTCCGCCAGAGAGTCACCACCAAACTTTCCTTTTGCAGAACCCACAGGTATTATATGCTTGCCAAGAGTTGGATCTTGTCCCTGAAATAGAACAAGCAGAGCAAAGCCCCAAAGGAAGCGAAATTCTTCTGATTCCAGTTCAACCATGCTGTATCCAGAAATGAAGCTACTCGGTGTATTTTCCATTGTTTTAAAAGATCCTTTCACATCAAAATTTACAGGAACTGCATCCAGTGCAAGTGCTTGCAAGATTACTGGCCAGGCTTCCTCTAAACATGGCTGAACCTTTGATGAAACCAGAGGTGATTGAATTCCATCAAGGAATGATTTCCACTGTAAGAAGCAGAGAAAATAAGCAGGTACTCGTGAAGAAATTCATGCGGAAGGTGAAAGAACGCAGTCAAATAAAAAATTATACCAGGTGTCACAATACTAAGCTTACGTTTTTCTTAGAAAGCATGCGGAAGCAGACATAACTGTAGTCCTTTAAAATCAATATCCAGTACTTCCCTAGAGTACTTGAACTTTTTGAAAATAATGGTAGCAAAGCTAAGTACTCCTCTGGAATCCCATTATGTTGTCTCCTCAAGAATGCATATGTATAACATTTAAGTGAGGCATGGGCAGTTAGAAGTCTAATTTTGATCTGCAAATAAACGAAACAGATAAAAGAAAAAGGGCAACCATTTTGTAAGAGCCTCTTCAAATGGAAATAAAAATATAAAGTGGAAAAACAGCATCCATGTAAGCAATGACTTGGAAAATACAGAAATGATATACCTTGCATGAAACCCACTCTGCAAAAGATGGATAATAAAGGTCATTGAAGTCATTAAGTGGACGTGAAATCAGTGAAAATATTCTCTTAATTGCAACTTGATCGCCACTAATTATTCCACTTGTAAATATCTGAAATACACATAATAACATTTGCGCCAATTCAATCATTTCATTGGAAAACAAAAAAGAGAGGTTTATATTATGAACCTTAGTAGCCAGCTGCAAGCCTGCCTCCAAAAGAACAGGACCAGAGGAAGTATCTAACGCTGTGCGGACTGCAGATAGTAGTTGTGCCTAAATTTATACATAGCTGATTAATCAAAATCTACAAAAAGAAGCCCTACAGCTAATAATATTGGTGTTGCCATGAGTATATCATTTAGAAGTTGGACACGGAACTAGAAGCATGTTTATGGTCAAATCATTGACATTTTATAGAAAATGAGAAGGAGAGTTAAATCAAGTTCCATCTGCATACCTGATACTGTTCCAATAGAGGGTGCTCAGGAAGATCAGGATCTGGTATCATTTCAAACTGAAACTCACAAACACAAATGTAAATAAACTAACATAGCAGAATTAAATTTTCTGAACCTCTGCATGGTACTAAGTGGAGAGGAAACAAAACATATTATAGTTGGGATTATTCAAGTTCATCAGCTAATTAAATAATGAAAAGAAGAAAAATTGTGAGCTTGAATAACTCAATAAAAGTCTCAGTCCATTTTCTCTCCAATTATGTGAAATTGTAGTCGACTGTTTCAGTGCCTAACATCTAGCATAGTGGTGGTTGTGCCCCTCCAATGAATAAAATTCACACAGGTAGAGGATAATGAAATATAAGCCACTTTGTAGCTCAAACTAGCATTAAATAATAGTAAACAAGCCCATAAGAAAGCTGAACCAACCAAGAAACTGTACAAATTTATAAATTAAATAAAAGATATCTAATGCTCAGTCATAAAATCAAAGCTAACAAAAAATCCTGTAAAAAATTTGCAGAATTAGCGTTTTCGGACAAGTACCTTCTCCACAATGGTAGTTAGAAGTCCTACACCAATAGGCCGCATGTTTTCAAACTGAATTGTGCTTATCTAAAAATTAAAATACAAAGTTTGTCAATTTCCACATAAGACAAAAACTGTCAACTTAGTAGCTACTTATATGGCTTGGAAACTATTCAAAGGAAGGAAGTTCATTATGGTGGATTTATATTCAGCACCTGATAAGCAAGAGATATTAGCTCTTGCACTTGGATGACCAGCCAGTCGCCAGAAGCCAGCCCACTTTCAGTTTGCCTCGCCAACAAGAGGTCAAAGTGAGCAGGATTCTTTCCAACAGCTGCAGGTACATGACTCAAGCACCTATAATCCAAAATAAATAAATAATAAAAAAGATACCCGGTGAAGAAAAATTTAAGGAAATGAATTCTATAAACAAACTAGAAGGGTGTTAAGTTTGTGTCTTATGTTTCTGGAGTGTGACATCCTACATCATCTGGGCGCTTAGGTGGGTTGAGAGACACCCGCTACCCATGAAGAGTGCACAAAGGGGAGAAAACCTACACGATATGGGTCAGGTCGTGACAAATGGTAGACAATCCCAGCCTGAAATTGGGGATGCACAAGCCCATCTGGTCACGCTAGCAAAGACGTTGGCTTCCAAGAGAGTGGCTGTGACGTCTCACATTGCCTTGGGGGAAAGGTTGGTTGAAATTTTATGTTAGGACACCTCTAACCATGCAGACGCATTTTATGCAAATCCACGAGCACTCAGGGGAGAGTTCAAAACTAACAGTTCGTCAATCAAATTTAAATATAGTGAAATAACTTCTAGTTGAATCCCCAACAAATATATATTCCCCTATAGAAAGCAACAGTCAGAATAATGCTCCTCCAGAAGCAGTCTGCTAAAATCTTTAAGTTAAGAAAAGCAGATTTCACAAATCCTTGACAGGTAAAGCAATTACTTCAGACAACATTTTGTTTCTCACTTTCGAGGACTCTAAACAGGATTGCTATACAATGAATATAATTCTGTCTAAACTGAAATCAAACTTATAGTTATCTTATTTCTCCCATCCCTGTTTTGGTAAATATCTTCCTTATAGTAGGTGAAGGCAGTGGAGAGTATGTCACAAAGGTGCATCCATAAATTATCCAAATTTTAGATATATAACAAAGGTCACAAAACTATAAAGCCGATTATTAGGATGGGGATTCAAGGGACATGTTTTGACAACAGTAGTTTCCACATAAGATAAAGAAACTACCAGAAAGTAATGATAATTCAACACGAGTAAATATTTATTCCAGTATATTTGCTGTAAGAGAAAACGACACAAGGTATGGACACAGCAGAGTAGACATAAATCTTTGCTGTCAACTCAATCATCTCATAGATGCACAAGAAAAAGCAAGCTAACATACTCAGCAGCAAAAACTCTGGTCCGATATCGTAGATGCTTATCTCTTCTAGGATTGCCACTGGAAGAATCAGATATGTATCCTTGAATAGGCAAGCCTTTAGAGCCAGAAACCATGTTTTCATCATCATCTCCAAATTTCAAACCTGGTTCACCTTCTGGGCTATTTAAAGGATCATGCTTTGACCTGTTGGTGGTCCCTGGATCACTTTCTGTTGGAGTAGCGAGAATCTGGACAAAATTTCAATAATTCACTTCACCAAATTCTTTGACAGCAAATGTAAGATTATCGTATACAATTTGTCTTTAGCAATGCTACTTATAATCGGTAACCTAATTTGTGTGGGAAAAAAAAATCTACTGGACAGAAAGTAAAACCGGAGCAAATTGTCTGGCATGCAAGGTACGCGGACAACATCTTAGATATTGACAATCCCAATATATTATTTAGAAGATTGATAAGACTTCAAAAGCACAGGGCCAGAAGCAAAAGGGGGCAGAACACTAATATGAAGGAAGTTACCATATTACGGCATATTGATAGCCAATGAGACGGAGATGAAGGGCATGATTCATAGAGCAATCTCATAATTGTGCTACGCACCAAATTCCCAATCCTACACAAATGGAAGGAATCTAGAACTTAACCACTGTGCAATGTAGAACCATAATACAAATGTTTCTAGTGGCTGCATGCCACAGAAATAGAAAAGCTTTTGTAACGTACATATCAAGCCTGAAGTAGCACTCAACAGCATCTTTAAAATAATTTTAAAATGATATACCTTTCTGTTATTACAACCTATAATCTATCATAATGGAAATAGTGTATTCGCACATACTCGGTATCAGTTTCTTCGTCCAGCATACGGAACAAGGTAACTTCTATTTGTTCTTTAGTAATAGAAGCCTGTAAAGAATATTCATTAGCACATGCATCTGAAAACAGCCAGGCAAACAAACTTAATAGAAATTAATATATGTAGAGACTAAACTGGAATGAATATAATCAATAAATTTGAACTGTTGAATTCCAAGGAACAAGTTTTTTTAGGCCTCGTTTCGGGAAGCTTTGATAAGTGCATAACTCATACACAATTAACCTCTAAAAATATATTTGTTAGTCATTTATTTTAACTTATTTTAATTAATATTTGTGTTTTTATGTTTTTGTAGATTATTGGTGATTTATGGTTAAATCCATCTAAACAAGCCTAAAATCTTCTTTGACCAAGTCTTAGTGTTTGGGCCATATATTTCAGCCCGTTTATTGGATTTCTGCAAGCCCTATGTTTCTGGAAAGCTGATTCAATTTAAAGAATATTGGTATTTCACACGGAAATTCAACTTCTGAAGTTTAGAGGGTGAAAATTGCATTCCAAAATCTGTCACCTTTCCTTGTGCGAAAATCAGGACCAATTTTGGTAATTAAATCATAAGTTGTGAAGGAAACATCAGAATGAGCTGAAATCAGCGGCTGTTGAAAGAAGACTTGATTTCCAAGAAAAGTGTATCTCACAAAATTATTCCAAATCACTTTTCAAATTGGTCAAAAGTGGGCTGCAAGATATCACCAATTAGGAAAAGAAATACGGGAATTTTTATTTACTTTCCTAGCAGAAAACCTAGGGGACCTCTATAAATTGGACATAAGTGGATACACAAAAGGATCATTGACGGCCAAGAAACAAAAGGCGAAGACCTGTGCGATCAATGAAGAAATCCAAGACGTCTTCCACTTATGATTTCGGGTTTGGTCGTTCTTGTTTTATTTTTTTTGTATAGTTAATTCGCTCGGCCAAGGCCGAGAGGAAACCTTAGTCATGTTCAACTTTATAGTTTTCAATTGTAGACATTATTTGAATATTTTGGTTAATGAGTTCTTCTTATTATTATTACATATATGTTAATGCTTTCAATTTTATGTGCTTTAACCGAGACTAAAATTGAACGTATTTCATTCATAGCATATATGTTACTTGTGTCTGACCACGAACATGTAATCTACTTGGCAATTTAAGAAGAAGACAATAAATTATAATTGTTTATGCCTGACCATGGATAGATAATTGTGATTTATATTTTCCTTCAATGATTTATTTATTATTTTTGGCCAAGATAATAAAATATTGAATTGAACTTATGCCCTAACCCGGAAAGACCATCTATGAACTTAATAATAATTATTATTTAGATGTGTGGAAATTAATTGGATATTTAATGAGTTTACAATTGAAAATCGGATTTGTGATGATTAGTAGTGGAATCAAAGCCTTGGTATTCCTTTTGTATTATTGTATTTATATTTTTTTTTTCAATCATCAATCTTTTGTTGCATTAGTTAAATAATAATTTTTAGAACTAAGTTGTCCTAACCAATCCTCGTGAGAACGATCTCGCAATACATACCATTACTACATTCGATTCGTATACTTGCAAGTTAAATTTGATTTGCTTTTAATCAATTTATTTAGGTTGATCCAAATATCACATCAAGCTTCCTGAGGTCTCAAAATGTCAATAATGTAAGTTTTGGCAACACGTCACTTTTTTTCAAAAAGCCAACAGTTCAGATGCTATTTCTGAATTTTTTTAAAAATTGGTGTGTTTTAAAACTTTCTTTTAGAAAACCAACTTTTTTGTATAAATAAATTTGTTATTCTACTAATTCATACATGTACTTTTCCTACATTGGCAAATTGTCCTATATTCTCTCTTGGATTCCTCTACCACCACTAGCCACCACCTCAGCCGCTGTTTTAGCACTTCCTATTGAAGGCTTAAAAATAGTTTTTTTTTTGTTAAATGTTAAGGATAAGAAATACTATTATCAAGAAAAAAAATATTTATAAGTTGAGGAATATTTAATAAATGCACATGCCCAATGTCTTTATTTTCCCTCATGAATTCCATGTAACAAAATTTCATTTACAAAATCCTTATCGATGAAGAAGTCTGATATAAGAATAAACTCCCCAAACAGGGCCTTTATCTCTGAACAGAAGCAGTTCAAAAAGCCTAAAAATAAAATATTAAGGTTCATTGATATTGTTTGATTATAATGTACCAAGTCCACGGAAAATCAGCCAGAGAAATACTTTTGTACTGGTGTTACTGGTTATATTGCAGCATAATTTTATGCAGAAAGGCTTATTGAAGGGGAAACATGAAAACACAGAGGCAAGCTGAGAGAGGAGGAAACCATTAGAATAGGTGCACAAACACACACAAAGATTATCTAATATCGAAGTGTTCAACTAGGCCTAGATAGTTGTGAATCAATTGCTGAGAAGAAAATAATTTATTAAAAAGAATAGATGAGTATGAAGATGAATATGAAAGAAAAGAAAAGATAGAAGGGCATTTAACACCTAGTTACTAACCGAGTCTTTCTCTATGAGATGTCGTAGAGTAGAGACAGCTAGATGCCTCAATGTAGGCTGTTGCACAGAAAATAAAATATTAGGGAAATAAACCGTGTATAACAAAATCAAGGGATATTTGATAAGCAAGAAAAATACCTGTCTTGATGATAAAGTTGGAAAGAGACTTTTCACATGGGAATGAACAGTAACAGCTTGCGGGGCAAAAAGAACAAGTTGCTGCGTAAACCGGACACTCCTGGCAAATGCAAATGAAATCAAAGTATATTCTGACGGATTTTATCCCTCTGACAGAAGAACTAGAATGCATAGAAGTAGTATGAATGAAAAATACGTAAGAAATCACAATATCAAGAATCACAGAGAGACAAAAAGATGGCATTTATTGTTGTCATAACAACATAAAAATAGTAATGAGAATAATACGCTGACATACTCCAGAAGTGTCGCTGTCTCCTGCCGAGAGCTTATCTCCGCAACAACGGACTGGATAAAAACACATAATTACTGTAGATATTCAATAAACTATTCTAACAATTAAGAAGAAGAAAGGATCAACAACTAAATTTGTCAGGGTTCTATTAGTCACTATATACAGACATCAAAAGTAAACTATCTGATGGATATCAAGTATCTTTAAGGCATTAAACATATAGTAGTTTAAAGGGACAGTAATATGGTAAACAGATAACCTTGCAGCGTGAAAAGAAAATGCTGCCAGGGGCAAGTTCAGGGCCAAGAACAGCAACAATGGCATTTATAAGGCGGCCCACTCCCTGCTGAAGGTCAACCCATCCATTCTCCTCAGACAAAAGAATATCCATAGCAAGCCCAAGGGTTGCCTAAGGACAAAGGAAAACATATGAGAAAGCCCCCTTAATCTAACATATATATATATCAAAAAGGGCCCCTTGACAATCGATGAACAAAAGGGCAAAGAAAATTGAAAGGTCATGAGATGCAAAATTGTTACAATAATCACACAATGAACTACTAAGAAAACATACAAACGAATACTGTAACACATTTGCCACATTATAGTAGAGCAACCTTTTTTTTTATACAGTACATAATAAAAATGGTTACGAGACCAGCACAAGACTTTAATTAAGATTCCAAATTTGCAGATAAGCATCATGGTTTATAACCCCAAATCAACTAACCAAAGCAACTAACAGGCCATGCATTCCTTGTCACTATCGAGAAGATAGATGATGGTGTGAATAGCCGCTATAGAAATTGATTTATTCTACACAATTACTCAGTTTCTCAACTGAGGCATTTTTTTATGCAGTTATCCTATTGACTCTTGTAAGTCGCAGTCATGGTTGGCTGGGTCACAACAGATTAGGCCTCTGAGGAGTCAGAGTGCCCAAATAATGGGATGATGCTCAAAAGTTGCACATGACTTGGGGGTTATTCGAAGGAGAACAGAAGAGAATCAGCGAAATCGGGTCTCAACAACAAACCCAACAGCTTTTTTTCCCCATTTTTCAGCATTCTCTTACTCCTAAACTCCATAAACAACTTATATTTTGTCATGAGTCATCAACACATAAAATCTAGCCTTAAATCTTGAATCAAGTACATTCTACATAACAGATACAAGATCCAAAAATGGTGGAGATGGTGAATCTCCATAGAGTTTGATGAGAAATTGCCACCTTGATTGGTGGCAGAGGTCATGGTGGTAATCGGGGATATTTCTTGAAAGCATATGTCCATTCATTCTTAGGCTATCTGGGTTTGGCTGTAGCCGAAGTGACAGTCAGATGTTTTAGGCAAGGAGTATGCAAGGTGTGAGTAATGGGGAGAGAGAGAGATCTTTTGGGTTCAGAGTTTTTTTCTGTCTCACTTTTTTTATCCTCCTAGTTCCCTCTAACATTTTTTATATGCAAGCCAATTGCATTAGTGGTGGAACCCATGGGCTAGAATTAACGGTGAGTCGTTGACATGAAACCTGCTATGGGTGTGGAATGTGCTCAACATCTGCTTGAGAGAACGCTCAGGCATATCCACGTCAATACATATCCGAGGGTAGTGGGGAGCACAGAGAGAGAGAGAGAGAGAGAGATCTTTTGGGTTCAGAGTTTTTCTCTGTCTCACTTTTTTATCCTCCTAGTTCCCTATACCATTTTTTATAAAATTGTGTAGCAATAATTGGTGACTGTTGAGGGAACAACTGTTGCGAAGATTTGTAATTATGTTGACAAGGTAACCTTTTCAACAATCTGTGTACAATATAAGGTATGATTTAGTCTTGCATGCTAGTGAAACAAAAGTAATGGGGTCAAACTCCAAAGCTTTTGGGGCTTTGGACCTCAAGCACCTCTTCACCGTTTAATGAAGACATTGTAGGTGTCATAAATATTCAACCACTGTTTAAGTACTAATGACGTCACTTATAGACACATGTCGCTTGCAAAACTATAATTAGAGAGATGGTATCCGAGCTCTCTATTCTGGCCCACGGGGGAGCCCCGCTCCAGTTGGATGGGTTTCATTGCGTCCCTCGTGTCCGCTTCTAAGGCATTGAGGTGTACTCACTGAAACAAAAGGTGACCTACATGCAATGGGTCACAACCCTTCTCCAAAGCGCACCTTCTGCAAGCACTACCCTACTCTCCGGGGCTCGTACCCTCCGGGGCTCCTACCCTCAGGTGCACCTACTCTCAAGTGCACCTTCTGCTAGCACTACCCTTCTCTAGTCCAACGCCAACGCCACCTGATGGGAGATCAAGCGGTCGCGAGGACAAAGTGTCATAGTCGGTGAAGGCAAAGCCATGGCGGTAATCGTGACCCTAGTATCCCTCGGCGACCTACGCGGGAACACGAGAGTCAAGTGGAATGGTGACTGAGTTCCGAGGTACCTTCTCGGTCCATGGCAACAGGAGCCTCATGGCGAGGGACCTTGCTTGATTAGTGACAGAGGTCTACCACAAGAGGGAGAGAGGCTACATAGAATTGGTGATACCCGTGGGCTTCGACCCAAACCAATCTTTACCCGATAGGTTAAAGCCCAAGCCCAATAAAAAGAATTGACTAATGGTTAGCTCTTATCCGTTGGATAAAATACGGTACGGTTTATTAACCATTAGATATTGTCTATAAGAAAACCCACTATAAATAGCCCTAAGGTTCACTCTTTGAGAGGGAGAACAAAACACACCCTACTCATAACCTAAAGCTTATTCCGTATAGCTCTTTGCCTTTTCTCTCTGATCCCAAATCCTTTGGGAGTCCCTTGTGATAGCTTGGAGCTTTCTCACTCATCCACTGATCTCTGTGTCCTTGGCATTATTGGAATAATCTCTTCAATACAAGAACTTAGATCTACAGACACCAACACACAGTTTGCCAAACTCCAAGTCCATTACATTGCCTTTTCAGCTTCTTAAACTTTGATTTCCAAGACCAATTCCCGTCGAGGCATATAGAGAGAATATGCACATGAAAGTCAATCCTTATTTTTCATGATTTGTTCAATTATTTTGCACAGAAGATCCATGCAGTAACCAGAAACTCAAGACTCCATGCACGAGAATGGAAATTCAAGTATGCATAGTGTTTTGAGGGCATCAAGTCTCCCTTGGGGGGGTTATCAAAGATTTTCTTATCACTAATTTGTTTTGTTGGGTGGAGGGTCACAATTGTAAATCTAGGGCTTGTTTGATTTTTAGTTTGGTTTGGTCTTGACTTGTTTTTGCTTTCTTTTAAAGACCAAATGGACTTTGGTTTTTACAATTTAAGACCAAATGTTTTTCCCTACAAATGTTAGGTGGGCCCCGCATTCCACTACACATCATCTTTTTTCTCTCTCTCTTTCTATATATATATATATATATATATATATATATATAATTCATGGTGGACCCCGCTGGCCACTATTCTTTACTCTCTCTTTCTATATAGGGTAATTTGCATTAACACCCCCTGAGGTTTGCATCTATTCCACCTAGGTGCTGATTTTCGAAAAAATATATAAAATTCGAAAAAACGTATAAAATTCGAAAACAAATATTTAAATTTTGAAAAAAATATATAAAATTAAAATAAAATATATAAATTTCAAAAAATATATATAAAATTCGAAAATATAAATATATTTTGAAAAATATTTAAATTCGAATATATATATTTCAAAAAATATATATAAAATTCAATATATATATATATTTTCAAAAACAAAATTCAAAAAATTATATAATTTCGAAAAACATATATAAATTTCAAAAAATATGTATATTTTAGAATTTATATATATTTCAAATTATATATATATATATTTTCGAATTTATATATATATTTCAAATTTTATATATTTTTTGAAATTTATATATGTTTTTCGAAATTATATAATTTTTTGAATTTTGTTTTTGAAAATATATATATTTTGAATTTTTTTTTTTGAAATATATATATATTCGAATTTATATATTTTTCAAATTTTATATACATATTTTCGAATTATATATATATTTCAAATTTTATATATTTTTTTGAATTTTTTATATATATTTTGAATTTTATATATGTTTTTCGAAATTATATAATGTTTTGAATTTTGTTTTTGAAAATATATATTTTGAATTTTATATATATATTTTTAAATATATATATTCGAATTTAAATATTTTTCAAAATATATTTATATTTTCGAATTTTATATTTTTTTTGATTTTATATATATTTTTTGAAATTTATATATTTTATTCTAATTTTATATATTTTATTCAAAATTTAAATATTTGTTTTTGAATTTTATACATTTTTTTTGAAATTTATATATATATTTTCGAATTTATATATATGTTTTTCGAAATTTTATATATATGGGGTTGGGGCATAAAGGTCATTTTACATTACCCTTAATATTTTCGAATTTTATGAAGGGTATTTTGGTCATTTGGGGTGTCATGGCAAGTAAAACCAAACCTCAGGGGGTGTTAGTGTCAAAATTTCGAAAATCAGCACCTAGGTGGAATAGATGCAAACCTCAGGGGGTGTTAGTGCAAATTACCCTTCTATATATATATATATATATATATAATTCATGGTGGGCCCCGCTGACCACTATTCTTTACTCTCTCTTTCTATATATATATAATTCATGGTGGGCCCCGCTGGCCACTACTCTTTACAAAACCAAACAAAACCAGCCCAGACAATGAAGACCAATATAACCAGACAAAACCAAACCAGACCACTTTTCAAACGGGCCCCTATAGATGAAAAGATAGAGTTTTTGGGTTCTCTTTGCCTGTAGGGTCCTTTCTTTTGTTCCATGGGATGCACTCCCCGTTTGAGTGTTTTTTATACAATTACTCACTTATCAAAAAAAAAGTATGCAGACAACCATTTCTCCTATCGTTGTGATGGCGCTTTTTCATCTTTGACACAAGCTATATCAGGTTTGATATGTGCAGCACATGGTTAGACAATTAGACCATTGACCATGATATATTGTAACACGTGAAACTAACATAGAAATTCTTTTCCAATTAGTACTGTAGCATTTTTTAAATGTATAAAAATTATATACCTGAACATGTGATACATAGGACAGGCCGGCAGCTTCAATTGTCAAAAGGAGCCCATGCAAAGACCAGATCTGCAGACTAGCTCTTGAACTTTTAGCCAGAGAAGATATGGAACTCACTGTCGCAGGCACTAAACTTGACAATGCCATTCCTCCTGCACTGAAGGCAAAACAGAAAGATGAAATCTTCCACTGTTCAGACATATGGACTCCTATAAGAAAGTAAAAATCAGACTGAGGAAACATGCTGCACTACTTTAAGGAAAAGTAAAAAAGTCAGCTTGCACAGGGTATCAGCAAAAAAGTTATCTAGGATTAACTTTGCCAGATGTAATTACGGATCCTTGCCAATCCCTTCAGCCATGAGAGGTGAATTTTGATAATTATCAAGAAATTGAAGGAGATAGAGACCTCATCACGTAGGTGGTGAACTTAAATGGTAAAAATGTAAAATGGGTGATTAATAGCACTACTGTATCTAGGATGACCATTTCGTTAAAACAAACAAATAAAATAAAACCATATACCAGTAAAATATAGTTGAGAACTGGATTATATTTTTGAGAAATAAAGTCATCATCAAGCTTCTAATCTGATAACAGTAATGCATGTCTTTTCTCTTGTGACCACTCATAATCATCACAAAAAATATAACTTGCGATTATCTTTTTAAAGTTCCCTCTTCTATTTTCATAGAGCTTACATAGCCCTATGTCCATATGGAGTATAGTTTTTGGTTTCAGCGCATAATTTTATAAATTTTACAATTAAATTATGAAGTTAATAATATAGATATATAGACATATAATATATATAAGAAAAAAGCTCCAGTGCATTATATAGCATTACAGTATACATGATGTCTGTTATCGACGAAGACTTAAAATGATAAACTATGCAACACATGCTCATAAGTTGCTTCAAACAAAATAAAAGATAAAAAATTTACAGAGATGGAGAGCATATAAACCATATGTTCAAGTTTCGTATCCTCTCAAGCATTGTAATCCATATTTTTTGCTCCGTGTTTTATGTTCATCCCCGAAAAAACAAACAAAAACACACACATTAAAAAAAAAAAAAACACGCACACAAAAAGAAGGAACAAAAATAAATAAACAGAAAAAAATTAAAGAAAGAAAGAAAAAGAAAAAAAGTCAAAACAATGTGCTTGGAGTGGTCAAAATGCACATGTGCATGGACATAAATAGGATATAGTGTGTTGCATGTTCACCTTCTAGAACCCAAATTTACAAATTTCAATATCACAAAAGTATTCTTCTGGAGTATCTTTACAGGAAAAAAAGAAAATAAAATATATTTATGCTCTGTATACCTAAAAGGATACAATTAAAGGTGATAATTCCAAGATTAAAGGAGAACCTAGAAGGATAAACTTTTAATAGAGAAGAAGCAAGAAGGAGGCCTCCATATATATTGAGTTTACATTTTTAAGAACTGATTGCATGTAACCAGGCTGAATAGTCAAGCAAGCCTGTATTTTACGCATTGTACACTGAATATATTGTACCTCACAATGAATGCTTATATGAGACAAGAATTGATGCATATTACCAATATACATATTTCTTTATAGAACACAACATATCAAGCACCAAAATGCATAAGAAACTTATGCTGCTATGCATAAAACCAGCCTAAGCCATTTTAGTGGTTAAAATCCGATAAAAAATAATAATACTTCAACAGATTTTTCATGTGTTCTGGTTACCAAAGAGCAAAGGGTGACCCTCCAGCCATGTTGATGATTATTCATATTAGCAACCTTTTTATCCAGGCAAAAAGAAAAGAAAAAAATAGAGAAAAAATAAATAAATAAACATGGCAATCTTTTGGTATGCTTGGAAGGAGATAGTCCATCTTAACTGTTATTTTTTTCAGATACTTAATGATGAAGTAAAAGGATATTGATTATCACATTTCCAATCTTCAATTGTTCTGGTCACAATTCAAAGAATATCAAGACCTTAAGACGAAAATATGTATTCCATGGTGCAAACTGGTGAAAAATGAGCCTGCTTTGTTACATTTGGTTCTCTTAGGACAGACTTTGTATTGCAAAATCCCCTTCTTCTTTTTTCGAAAAAAAAAGTAGCATGATCCCTGTTAATAAAGAAATGTATAGAGCTGCATACATCAGATTGACAAGTATCCTTGTAGCCAAATTTAAATGGTTCGACTTGGTGAAAATATTACTTGCACAAATATTGCACAATAGTGTTCTCATTGTGAGTGAATTATCTAAATATGATAAAGGTCAGTACTATAGAATCCACAAATTCGCCTCTACAGCAAAGTAAAATAAACATGCTAAAGCACTAAACTAGCGGTATCTATTCCATGGTCCTTGATTTCTATCTATCTTCTATTCCATTCACAATTCATTCTCTGCCCTATAAAAAGAAACTGAGAGAAGAATTATAAAAAATATATATAGGATCGTTTTGGTATAGAAGTGGAAGTGCATCCCAAGGTAAGGAATGTAAGGGTTACTGTTGGACTCTGGTACGAATAATATATAAACAGCGAATATTGGTAAAAAGAACAAGATATTATGTACCACAGAGTCTGATCCAGATATATAACACAAAGTCTGGCAAATACCTTCGATGAATACAGCCAAGTGAAAGGGCAATTGATCCAGCATAGGATGAATCTGTCGCCCCAGTTACATCACCAAGAAGCAATCTTGTCTGTTTATCATAAGAGCTAATTAACCACTAAACATGAATGCAGCACCAAGAAAGAAGGAAATAGAGAGGGGATGTTTGTCCGTGTGTGTGTCTATACTTATATATATATATATATATATATACAGAGAGAGAGAGAGAATAAAAAACCCAACAAATACACTTCCAATAGCAAGAGAGAGGTATAACAATCTTTAGCAAATGAAGAAATCGAGACTGATCAATTCTAGTTAATACAAGGATAAAAGAAGCAATATGTCAAACAGATAGGTGACACCAAAATAGAGAACTGACCAATCTGGCCGTAAATATGTCATTTCCAAGGCGAGCTAATAGACCAAGACCTTCAGAGGATGCTCTGCGTTGTGAAGCACATATGTCGCCTTCAGCCAGAATACTCTACCAAAGTACAAAAGTAAAATCTAAGAAGAAAAAACGCATAATAGTGATCACATTCTTGAGCAGTGATCTAACGCACACTAAGACTCTAAAAGCAGCACCAGAACCTGAAAGATAGCCTGTGCTGAATTTAGTATTTCCAATCCTAATGGTTGGGGACGTGAAGCAAGCAAAGCCTGAGGGAAAGCACGGAATTGTGGACCAGAGGTTAAACACAACAAAAAGAAGCAGTACAGTTTAGATAGAAAGACAGAGAACAATGAGTACCTTCAATCCCGCAAGCAAACCCACACATATATTTGTGACACTGACAGAACGCCAGGGTTGTTTTTTTCCAGTCTTCAAACACTGCTCCATCATACCAAGGAGTGACAACATCCCACCGCTATCCTGGGATGAGAAGTTTAAAATTTAGTTATGTACACCAAGACATCCCCATTTTGACGAATACAATGATAATACAAGGCCAAGTCATTGACCAAATTCACCTACCTGAGAAGCATACATGGTACCAAAGCAGAGCAGCATCTGGTTCACCAACACCTTGCTTATATTCTCTGGCTTCATGATTGAAAAGGAACACCACTATTGGAGTCAAGTGGCAGAAGCAACAATAAAGAACACATATGAAACTAAAGATCACACATTCAAGTCAACACTAATGACCATTCAATTTACCACCAACGATTATCACCAGCATCTGAATTCTAACATCAAAAGAAAAGGGACAGACTAGAAGTAGCGCCTACTAGTGATAATACAAGAGAAAGTACGCTTTGGTAGTATGGACGAATAGAACGTAGACCCCGCAGATGTACCGATAAGAAAGGAAACTTCGAGGGTGACCAAAACTAACGTGGAATGAAGTAATAAAAAATACTTTAGGAAGTTTGAATAAGAATAGACAGGATAAAATATAAAAGGGAAAAACAAAATTCATGTGACCAACCCTGTTTGTTTGGGAGATAGACGAGGATGATGCTAATGATGAAACGAAAACAGGAAAGAAATGGAATGTCACCCGCAGATAAAAAAACAGAAATCCTTTAATATAAAATAGGAGAGTCTGGTATAATTTTAGAGGGATCCTTTGGCTCAACACAAAAGTTGTTGCATTGTGGTCCAGAAGTCATGAGTTCGAAATGGGAAACAGTCTCTCCATATGCAACCTAAGATTGCATACATCTGACCCTCCACAAACCCCAATGTGAGATAAGCCTTGTGCACTACACTAGCTTAGTTGTCAAACGTAAAAAATTGTGGACAAAAACGCATAAACACAATCACTTTAAACCATGAGATTGAAGAGAGAGAAAAATATAAAAAAAAAATCATCAAGCAATGACAATACCATCTAATGAAACAGCCAAGCATTAGCATGGGGCTGTACATCTACACCTCTTAAAGGAAAGGGTCACAGTGTCAACTCCCAAATGGGATCAAGTGGGCATGTGAGTGTGTGAACATATCAATGTCCATATATATGCATTATCAATTTAAAAGAACATTATTTTTACCTGAGGAAAATTAGGAGGCTCAGTATCCCAGACACATGGCAATATACCATCTTTGCCACCTTGAAATGCTCGAAGCTCATCTTCAAACCGATCCCTAGATAATAGTTATCAATAAAGACCAAGTTACCCTAAAATAATTCATGATAAATGAGATACATATCACGACCAGGGAACTAAAATCACATGATTTGGTAGACATAAAAAATGGTCGCTCAAAAAAGGGTAATCATTTCATGACTTAAGAACACCTTCCAGGAATCCAAGGGCCCAACCACGCATCTCTATTGTCTAACAGCATCCTCAAGCATGAGCTTTCCTCACAACTGGAAGCATCCCTGTTCTCACACTCCCATATTAGCAATAAATAATGCAATTGGTCTTCTAAAAACGCTATGAATTTCTAATTCAACAATGTTGCATTTAAAAGAAAAGGAATTTGGTAGATTTACGAAAATCAAACAGTGGGAAAGAATACCTAAAAGGAGTTGTGCATATCTGAATAATCCTGGGATGGTCACTCTTATATGCCATTGGATCAAAGAGGGACTGATAAGCTATCAAAGTGCGGATGACGAATACGTTGACTGCAGGTTTCATATTTGGTTGTTCTTTGGTCATCAACAAAGTTATATAGGATAAAGCCCTGCTCCATATCATATTAAGTTTTGTCATGTTCAAAAGAAACTCCTCTTGTAATAGTGAAACAAAGTATAACCTGAAAATAGAATTGACAGACACATGGAACAAACAAAAAAAGGCATCAGTTTGCAAGTAATCATACCGATTAAGATATAGTAGCACTGGATGAAGTAAAATTCCCTTGTTCGCAGCATTCTGAGAAACAAAGCATCTGATAAATGTTGTAAGTGCATCAACTGCAGCAGACCACACGCTACAAGAGAAGAAACAAGAGCTTCATCAACCAAAGAAGGATTTCAATTTTAACAATTTAATTGCAACATGATAGAAACATCTGCCCATGCTATAACCACAAGATGAAGAAAATAATGCCTGGGAGAAAAACAGTTGCTAGGTCCCATCAAATAAAAATAGTCCCATTGACAGATTAAGACTTAAGACTGACAGTTTCAGAAATATTACCTGAAAGTTTAAGCACACATAATTTGGAAACAACATATGCATATATGCTAAACTATCGAACTTACTTATGAAAGGAAGTAAAACATCATCTTAAACTTTTTGTAACCTTGTATTATACTGAGAATGCAGAAGATTCAGATTCAGAAGTCCCAAAAGCGCAATTTAACAAGGACTTGGAACATACTTCATAGTATCGGGTAACGGCTAACTAACACAAAAGAACATAACTGATGTATGCGCTAACCATATTCTAGATGTCAGGTCTCCTGCTTGATTGATTTGGTTTTCTGGATTCACACTGAACAATGTGGCCCATAAAGAGAGAATGTCAAAAACTTGGTCCTCAAGCTCCTGCATCAATCAAACTAGCAAATAAAGACACAAGAATGCGTGGATATACAAACAAAAATACAAAGATGACTGACCTCCTTCGGCATGGAAGCCAGTAGTGATGATAACAATAGCCATCCAGCTTCTTTTACAACAGTGTCCGCCGTAGGATTCCGACTAGTTTCTGTTAGCATCTTCTTAGAAACTTCAAGAACCGATCTGGGCAATCTGTAGAATAATTGACATAATTACAAATGTCCTCTATCGAACATGCGACCACAAGGAAAACAGAATTCTATGCCATTAAAGTTACAACTTATAAAACATTCAGACCTACATAAAAAAAACTATGGAGAGGACACGGGCCGGTGACCCGCCCCATTTTTTGAAATTTTCTTATCCGGTCTTTAGAAAACCTAACATACTCTAACATGAATATCTGTTATTATATATGCAGGTATGAATATGGAATTCATTTATCAATCTTCGGAACAAAACATCCATTCCACCACTGGTATACAAATCTGTTAGTTGATGAAAGAAACCGGTTCCGCAACTGTATTGTTATGTCCCTTTCCACTTTGATTAGATTTCTCAGTTACTCTTTGGTCCATCAGCAACTAATGTCCACACATGGCTTGATGCCTACTTATGGAGAGGATTAGCACATTATTATATGTGGCAGTTTGTGACTTTCTACAGGGCCTATCACACAAAAGGAGCCCCCAGGTTTTCTCCATCAGAATTTGGTTGGAGAAGGACTCATGGTTTTCTCCATGTGCACATCAGACCAATTTCATTAGACATGACTCACAAGCAATCCTTCCCAGGGATGTTTGGACCTCATAAGGATCACATATGGCTAAATCATATCAGAACTCTCCGTATCACAAAGCCATCCATAGCTTCGGCAAATTGATTTAGGTCATGCTTCAGACCTATGAGATGCCTCTTTTATTGCTGTTATTCCTGAGAAGGGTGGAGCCTCTGATGTCAAGTACTTTATGCTTATTAGTTTGGTGAGCAGCATTTGTTAACTAATGGTCAAAATCCTAGCTCTTGGACTGGGGGCTTTTTGGATGGTGTTGTTTCGGAAGAAGAAATACATATTAATTACAATGCATATATGCGTGAAGTTCACCAGGTAACAATCAAAATTTCATATCATAAAGGAGCATAAAAGGTTAAGAATCTAGAGAATTAGAAATAGAGAGTAGAATAAGACCAGTACCTAGCCGGATAACCCAGAGGTAACTTTGGTGAAATAGACACTAGTGCCGCTAAAACTGTAGCTTGCCCATGCAAAGAATCAAGCTCAACTAAATTGCTACCCTGGAGAAAATATATAGCAACAACTCAATATTAAAAGTAATGTCTAAGAAAGGCATCAAACCAAAACCAAAACCAAAAAATTAATTACAAGATCCGAATATCTCTTGTTCGCAATGCCATTAATTTCCAATATGGTTTCCAAAAAAAAAAATGGCAAAGAAAGACGAGCAAAACATTAACAGAGTCTCTAACTTAACGCAATCTAGCAATTAATAATGTATTTCTGGCTTATAACACAGTTAGATCTGAACATGTTCGTCAAAGGTAAAGTTCACTGTTTACCATTCATTAGTGGGAATGAAGCAAGATAGATATTTCAATGATACTTGACAAAAACGTTCAGCATATTAAAGCAATTTCAAGCAATCCTAAAAGCTCATATTTTGTAACGTTGCCACAAGGAGAAAAATATTCACTCATATTGAACTAAATGCATTACTATGCAATAATAACAAACAGACAAAAAAAAAACCAAAACCAAAACCAAAACAAAAACAAAATACAATGGCAATATACCAAAAAAAACAGCAAGATTATGATACTCTGATAAATATTCACCATATAGGAAGGAGAAAACAGTAAGGGCCTGTTTGTTTGTTAGTCTTTAGGGGTTTTGTTTTGTTTTGTTTTTGTTTTAGAAACTAATTTATGTTCGGGTAAGTTAGTTTTAGGTTTTTAAGACAAAATATTTCAAAACCTATTAAAACCAAACCCACCTTTTTGTAAGTGATGAAAGACCAAAAAAAAGTTGGTCTTTCTTGGTTTAGCCCACCTTTTTTGACTTTTCTTTCTTTTTCTCTCTCTCTCCTATATATATATATATATATATATATATATATATATATATATATATATATATAAAATTATAAAATAATATATAAAATTATATATATTAATAATTTTATTTTATAATAATATTATTAAATATATATAAAAATAATATATATATATATAAAATTAAAAAAATATATATATATTAATATATATAGAATAATATATATTTTTTATTTTATAATAATATTAATAAATTAATATTATTAAATATATATAAACATAATATATATATATAAATATATATAAAATAATATAAAAAATTAAAAAAATAATATATATTTTTTATTTTATAACAATATTAATAAAATAATATTATTAAATATATATAAAAAGAATATATATATAATTAAAAAATAATATATATTAACATATATAGAATAATATATATTTTTTATTTTGTAATAATATATATAGAATAATATTATTAAACATATATATATATATTAAATATATATATAAATTCAAAAATAACATATATAAGTTATATACATAAAATAATATATAAACTAATATATATATATATAAAGTTTTTTTTTTCTCAAACCAGACCAGAAAGACCAGACCGCTTACCAAACAGAGTTTTAGATTCAAACCAGACAAAACCAAATCAGACAAAACCAGACAAGACAAGACCAGACAAACCCCTTTCCAAACGGGCCCTAAATAAATTGAACACCAAACACAATATTACTAATTTTGACTGCAGTAGTGCGGAGAACTAACTTGAACGTGCACAAGATTACCCGCCAACAGTTTCTCACACGCACTGCGTACCCTCTTTTTTTCTTTTTCTTTTTCTTTTATTTATTTATTTATTTTGTTTTCCTTTTTTTGGGTCAGAAAGAGAGAATCTAGAGATGCATATAGGAGACACTAGATTTTTCATTAGTGCAAGAATAGAAGTTTCTAGTAATTAACAATCAGGCACTTAAAAAGGGGATAGTATAGGAAAGACATTACCAACATACTAGAACACTAAGGAAACATAGCTCTGCAGCTCCTATAAACATAGGGTTTGACAGCCAAGTTGATCATATTTGCTCAAGCATTAGACCATTTCACTAATTTTAGGTTCCTCAGAGACCCTTATTTTCAGATTATGGTATATTAGATGCCAGCAAAGAGCTTGAGCTTAAGATCACGGCATTAATGTAACACGAGGTAACCATATTATATCCACAATCAACTCATGGAAAGGAATATTTACTGAACAGATTTCCAGAATAAAATCATCGCCAATACCCTAGTGCTTCTGTTACATCAGTAAAAAGTCAAAAACTGGCACAGAAAGAAGCATTACCATGGAGGCAGTTGTGACAGAAGGGAATGGTGCAAATAGATTGTAAATGAGGGATAGAGATCATCTTTATGATAAGCAAGATGATTTTACAACAAGCGATGTTTGCAAAGAACTAAGGGGAACCCCCACATAGAGCTTACACCCCAAAATAGACTGAATAAATGAACCCATAATCCTTGAAAAATGAATAAGTAGGAAAATAAAAATAAAAAATTGATCAAAACCAGCTTTGAATTTCTAAGAAAGCCAGAACAGAGGGGGAAAAAAAGTAAAAACCAAGAAATCCTTGCCTTGACAATTAAATGGTTACATGAATAAACTGAAGCAAGACAGGAAGTTCTTCCCTCTCTCACTAGATGTATAACTACCCAACTAAGAAAGAAAAAAACCATAAGTGTATCAAAGGTTAATCCCTCATGTAGTTACCTTGTCGAACGATACATTTTCTCTTAATGCACTTAATGTGGTAGACGCATAAGAAATCAAACCACCAACACAGGTGGGATCAACCTCAGCCAGTGCACGCAATGTCAAAGCAGCCTCGACACGAACCTAGCAAACATTCTCCAGTTAGTATTTGCTACAAAATAAAAGCATATCAAATACAAACTTCTGAAGAGCCAGAGTTACATCTGAAGTGTAATGATTATAATACCTACAGTTAAAAGAAGGATTTTGAAAATAACAACCTTGTTGACATGTTAATTCCTAAAAATGAACCTCGTTTTACAAGAATTAATCCGGAGTTGAACCCATAGATAAAAGCATGATAAGAGAAGAATAAGACCCAACAAAACCAAAGCACCAGAGTAGAATAAAATAAAATAAATACCTTCATATCGGTCTCAACTTTAGGAAGGAAATTTTCAACCCCCCCCCCCCCCCCCCCACAACCCTTTTTTCTTTTTTTTTTGTTTGATAAGTGGAAATTTCCCACTAACCTCCTCTAATGCAAACCGAATGTAAAGGCAAAAGGGAGAGGATGCAAACCCTCATCAAAAAGTAACAAACATGCATGAATTGATGTCAAACTAAAATGATTCACAAGGATCCATGCAAATTTTTAGATACTGTTTATGTGCAATTTTTTACACCAGGGCACCCAGCACCCATGATAAAAATATATATAATAGTAAAATAAAATAAAATAAAAAAACTCAAAGTTCTATGCTACTACCACACCTCTATGACCAATCAAAGATACTACCCTCGATATCTACAACTTAAGGCACCAACATCGTCACCACAAATGACCAACACCACCACCACTTTCTTCTTATATATTGGGACATCAGTGTCTCCACATTCACCTTCTCTATTTCATCTACTCGCAAAAATGGCAAGAGGGACTATGTCAAGTAAAACTTAAGTTCGATTTATTTTACTTTCTCTGTACATTCTTCCGCTATAATTTTCAGTTCTTACAGAAAGAGAAAGAGAATAAAAATGATCACAAGTAGACAATGACAATGAGTGGATGGTCACTGCAAAGTTGATCGCAGTTCATATGATGCAAATAATATATTGTGCCTTTAGTCAGGACTGAGACAGTCAATAGTGTTTTGAAAAGTGTTTATTCTCTGTTTGGTAGGAGGGACAGAAAAATTGATAGAAGAGAGAGGGGGAGGGATGGATGAGGCGACCTTAGAAAAGGGAAGGTGTCTCCCTCACTTATTGTTGGGTTGAAAGGAATGAATCATAGAAAAGATGGGTTAGGTAACACTTTTTTCTTCTTTAATTAGAAAGTAGAAAAAGATAGTTTTAAGATAGGTTTTACTAATATACTTTTATTATTAGTTTATAAGCAAATTGTCAGCAAGACTACATTTTGAGGTCTCTTGTTCCCCCAAATTTGGGTGGATAGAAAATTGTGAAGGCTCGGACAGTGATTGAAGTATTTCTAGTCTTCCTTGCTAATGTAAGGAGACTAGTGTTATTTTCCATTTTCTTCATCAAATTTTGGGGAGGGTGTAGGGAGAGATCCTCGATTCCCCTTGTGCGATGGGAGGTGGTGTGTCGGCCCTATCAAGAGGGGGGTTGGGTATTCGACGGTTGATTCCTTTCAACAAGGCCTTGTTGGGCAAGTGGCTTTGGCGCTTTGGTTCTGAGAGGAACCGCTTATGGAGGAGGGTGATTGCTTGCCGGTATGGAGAGGACAGGGGTTGCTAGTGTTCTGGTGAGGTTCGGATCCGTCGAGGGGTGGGTGTGTGGAAGGATATCTGTCGGGGATGGGATTCCTACTCTTATTTCTTCAGGTTCAGGGTGGGCGATGGCCGACGTGTTTGTTTTTGGACGGACTAGTGGTGTGGTGAGAATTCTCTTGCCTTCTCTTTCCCTCAGCTCTTCAGGATTGCCCGTGAATGCCATACATCAGTTGCCGACTGTTATCGCCTTGATACCAGTAGGCTTGTGTGGGATGTCCTGTTCGTGCGTCCTTTCCAGGACTGAGAGCCAGAGGAGGTCACTAGTTTGTTGAAGCTTCTGTATTCTCATGTTGTGGGCGTTGAGCAAGATGTGTTGTTATGGACTCCTTCCCCTTCGCGGTGCTTTTCGGTTGCTTCTTTCTTTCGGTGCCTTTCGCCTAGGGCGGAAGAGGTTTTTCCTTGGAAGGCGGTCTGGCGCTTTAAGGCCCCTTTCAAGGTAGCTTTTTTTTGTTCGTCAGCTACTTGGGGCCGCATTCTTACTTTGGATGTGTTGAGGCAGCGGGGTGTTATTATGGTTAACCGGTGTTTTCTGTGCAAGGAGGGGGAATCCGTTGACCACCTCCTTTTGTATTGCCCGGTGGCCTATGATTGTTGGTGTCTCCTCTTTGCCATTTTTAGTGTTCAGTGGGTAATGCCGGAGTCAGTTCGTGATGTTTTGGTCGCTTGGAGGAGTATGTGAGTTGGGTCGCAAGCTCGCTCTTGTTGGAGGGTGGCCCCCCTGCCTTTAGTGGGGCATTTGGCTTGAGCAGAATAGACGATGCTTTGAGGGTATTGAGTCCCCTTTAGTGGCCATCAAAGATTTTTTTATCTCTAATTTGTTTTATTGGGTGGAGGGTCATTTTTGTATATCTATTAATGAGAAGTTAGAGTTTTTGGGCTCGCTCGACTCTTAGGGCTTTCCCTTTTGTATATGGGATGCGCTCCCCATTTGAGCGCTTTTTCCTATACATACTTATCAAAAAAAAAAAACACATGGCACAGTTACAAAATCCATCAAGTACTTAGCGAAAAAGTAGTCACTAACCACCGACTCAATTTAGCTATATTAAACAGGGCTGTTCATGTCTTATTTGGGTTTCCCAACACAAAATCGTTAATTAGTCTGTTTATTAGTAAACTTTGTACTTTGAAGGAACTCGAGGAAAATAAAATCATAAGTAATTGCAAGAGCCAAAGGTAGTAGTAAAAAGGTATTGAGTGCAGAAAAAATCTAGCTTGAGAGATGAGATGGACAAACCCATAACTCTGCTATTGAGGAATTGGCAACATATTCTCAAAGTTGAATTAAATAGAAAGACAGGATTACTTTGTCCAACTAAATATGAGAAAACGTTACCTCCCAGGTGGAAGACCTTAACCATAAACAACCTTGCTTCCATATAAACACTTAACAATAAAACTCTAATTTTTCTTATTCATAAAAATCAATAAATACCTTGAACATATATTCTTACATGGAGACCATGGAACAGAATCTGAATTATTGCTGTCTTGCATGGTTCATTGTTCTAAACTCTACTCTATGAGAGTAATATAACTGTCTTTCATATTATGTTCCTATAAAATGAATAGCAATAATTCAAAAGAAATATGAAAATATATATTTGTAACATGTTCCATCACAGTGTGAAAACCAAAACCCCCACAAAATTAACGACTATGGTGGCAAAACAGTTTGTTAAGCCCACCCCTCAACTGAAATCGAGTGAAACTTTTCATTGTAGCAAAAATCAGATTGACACTATGTTGGAACTTTCAACCTTTAAAACAGCGCAGAGAGAAAGAAACCAATGAGAAATCTGTTCCCAAATAATCCAATTAGCAACAAGAATCTGAAATGTTCAGCAAAGATAAATGTTTAAGCCCAAACAAGACCAACACAACCAAGAACTTACAAGTGCTGAAGAATTAGACAATGCTGCAAAAACTGTGTCATCAAGGAGCTCCTTGAATTCAAGTGGAACCTGCAAATGAATAGAGTAAGCAATACTCTCACAAAAATACCAAATAGAAGTTACAAGAAGACTAAAGTCAAAACATGCAATTATCCTAAAAGACCATCATATAAGAAGCATATAACAATTTTATGGCAAAACCTCATACGCTCAGCCTGAAAATCAAAATTGAGAAGTCCAGTCAAAAAAATAATAATAACCAGCCTCCCCAAGGCTATTTCTCATTCTTTTCACTATTTTCTCTTTCTCTATTTCAGGAAATTACTAATAACCTGTGAAATTATTAACCATACCTGTGAAAGTTAAAGCTAAACTTATTTGTGTTTAACATCTTCGTCTTCTTTTTTTTTTTTGATTAAGTAAGAAATATATAGAATGGCGCTGAAAAGGGGAGCACTTCCCATGTACAAGCGAAGTATAGGTGTTCAACATCTATACAATCATGGGCAGAGGCAAGCTGTTGAAATTTTGGAGAAAATTGTGGGGGGTGGGGGAATCAAATTCATCATATTTAACATGAATACTGGACACTTCAAAGACGAGAGTAATGATGGGGTCAATTCTTATTTGCTGAAGTAGCGGATAAATTTGTGGGGATAAGAAAGCAAAATACGAAAAAACAATATTCATAAGATTTAGTTCAATTAAAAGTTAGGCCATCATCCAATTAGCCAATATATATGATCTCAACAGATTGCAGATCGAGTTGTTAGGTCTGAACAACCCAAGGAACTAGCAGTATTCCTTTGAAAGTTGAATGTATCAACAACAATAAACATACGAATAAAAACCCATCAAGTTAGGAGTGATAACATTTTTAAGACTAGAATTTGGTCCAGTTCCGTGAGCATCTTATATAGTTTAGAAACGCTTTTTCTGCATTCATGTATTTTTCAGAAATTGTTAGCAACCTCTTTCTTATTATCTGTAAACAAGAAGAACATTTATGGTATCCATGTATCTATCACATGGATCATTTCTAGATATATAAAGAGCAGAAAGTTCTTGGCATGCCAAAACAATCAACTAAAGTTACTAATTATAGGATCTAGCCTTTCTATATCCACAATTGTTTTCCCTTACAGGAGATAAAAAGATCCAGTAAAATCAATGGCCTCACTTACGCTTCAAATATCTTTACGCTGATGACGGAAATATAGACATATACATATAATAAAACTATAAGAGAGTGCTTTATAAAGTAAACCAAGCATGTCGCCCAATGCAACATTAGCAAATTGTTTGTCATAGCCATAAGCATGTAACATTTACACTAGACTCAGATCAGTTACAACCAAAAATTGAATAATAAAATTATGTCTCACCTCTCCTAGTGTTCTCAGAGCATACGATAAAGTACGCAAAGCAGCAACTTCCATGGACGGACTAGCTTCAGGAGATTGAAGCTGCAACAAGAACTTGCTGTGTCAGTAAACAAAAAGCATAACTGGTAGATTTTGGCATAACGAAAAATACCAACTTCATTCTCAACAACTAATGATCTAGAAGGAGTTAATATAACAAACCTGCTTTCCCAGAAAAACTAAAAAGCTCCTTTGAGTAGGCTCAGTCATTTGATCTGTTACACCCACCCGAAGAATATAAAGAACACAGGCCTTCAAAACAACCAAGAGAAGCATTAGTGGGTTCACTAACTGGTCCTCAATTTAAATAGAAAATCATGAAGAAAGAAAATTTTTGGATCTGCAAATCTGGTAACCAAGATTTCACCAGTGATTGTGCATCAATATGAGTATCCACACGAAGCATGTCCATAACCTGCAAAGCTAAGTTTTGAAGCTCGCTATCTGGATGCAGATACTTCAGACGAATGGCCTGTAAAACAAATAAAGAACAAATTAAGGCATTAAAGCCAAAAATTGAAAAGTGGGCTGAAAATTTCTAAACACCTTTCAAACCCAAGACAGTATGTTGAAAATTTATGGAAACACTCCTGATGAAAAAGTAAAGAATAACTACAATGATAGGAAAAATGCAGATAATGTAATCAATTTGAGAACATTGGAGGCAAAATGCAGGTTGAAACAGTGCATTTCTATCAACAGCCGTTGCTAATGGAAATGCCTAAAATTGAAATAACCATAAATTAAACCAAGCGGTGAAAACAGTGAACTATAATGAAAATGCATCAAAATTGAAATAACAATATCTTAAACCAAGAGGTCAAAACAGAAAACTATGGAAAACAAATACTGTAACAAGTGACCGGCAAGTAAATATAATAGTTTGTCGATGACCACTACTTTTATATTTCAAAAGTACTCCGCCAATGCAGCAAATTTGACAATGTTATTATGTTCAAGCCAAACTAATGCCTTCCAGTCCCAACATGCTTAAGATTTTTGGAAAGAAAAGCACATAAACAAAAACATATTGCATCTCCAAAAGAGGGGAAAAGATATTTTACATACATTAATCAAGGTGACCAGCAAAACACAGAACAGTTTAACCATGATGAAGAACACTAATTTCAAGCAATTTTACTATACAGTATATCTAAACCAATATGCAGACATGTAGATGTGTGTATACATACATAGAGATGGATATATATGTACATACTACACATATTTATTCTCAAGGAGAAAATGAGGAACAGGTCGGAATCAGAAGCTACCTGTAAGAAGAATACCCATGATAATGTCAGGCCTATTCGCAAATCCTTTGATCGAGGACCACTTGCTGCAATTGAAGTAAATTTGTAAGAAATTGGTAGAAGCAAATAAGCATTTTACAAGATATTCGGACGGGACGCGGGGGGGGGGGGGGGGGTTAGTGCTGTCCTCTGATGGAATAAATGCTAGAAAATAGAAACTCATAGGAAACCAAACAGATGAAGCAACAAAATTAGGACACGTATCAACATCTTTTTCTTTTCTTTTTTTGATAAAGTAAGAACTATATTAAAAAGAGCACTCAAAAGGGGAGTGCATCCCATACAACTGTAGAGGCTCATAACATTAATGCATCAGCACGGGATATAGTGCAAATCTGTGGGAAAAGACTTGTTTCAACTTCAAGAGGGCTATGATTCTTGGACACTTTCAAAACCACAGATCTATTGGTTCAACCTTTGCTGGAATAATTCTAAACCAAGGGTTGCACTTGCTTGTTGTCCGTTTTTTCGTGACAGACTTCCTTCCTTGGTAATTTGAGGAGCAGAGGCATTTAACTCCTTCACTATGTCATCTCTCTACGCTAATTCTGACCACAGAGAACACTTGTTTGCGACCTGTTGTTTTACCTCTGCAGTTTGGCATTAGATCTCTTGCCTTTTCAACTGGAATGTGCAGACTGGTTCGATCACTCTACTGATTGATGGGTTTCTGAATATTAATGGATCCAGACTAAATAAGATTGCTAGAAGAGTGTTCTCCAGTTCTATGTGGCATATTTGGAGTGAAAGGAACTGTAGGTTAAACGATGTGAAGTTTAGAACAGCAGAAGAAATTGCAAAACAAGTCTGTTGGGAGGTTCTCGACATCTCTAGCCAGCAAGTTAAGAATTTGCCTTTACTGAACCTTTCTTGATGCTCTTGTTCTTTGTGAGGTGCCATTGCTGTTTTAGTAAGGGAGTGTGATTTTCTAGTTTTTTGAGGAGGGTATGCCCTCAATTCTTGCCATGTAATCTCTCTGTTCATTAAAAAAAAAACCATCTAATTCTAGACCATGATATATATATATATATATATATATATATATATATATATATATATATATATATATATTGAAATATTGTAAAGGTCAAAAGGAGATGGTTATGCCCCGATTAAATTGAATCAGAAAATAGGTGCCCTTCATTTTTGGAAAAGTTTTTTTTTTACAACTCAGCCTACTTAGTCCTATCTTCGCACCTATTAATGCTGCTCTAGCTTTCCAGGAAGTAATTCATCTTTCCAATCTTGTTTCGCCACTCATCCACCAACATACTCAAAATTGCACTTTATGATGGAATTTTTCCTCACATTCTACACTTCTCGACATCTAAAATCATCAGCCTTACAGCAGCTCCACAATTATTTCCCCTATAGAGACGGGCAAATTAGGATCATGCCACAATCTAAAATGTGATCCGCGATAACATTTCTGATCAATAACAAAATTAGTGGAACACTCTTTTTTTATAATAAGAGGCTATTTTTGGAATTTATATGACATCATAGCACTTGAAGAGCATCTTATTCCAATTTCAATTTCTCCATACACCACTTTCCCATGTAATACTCTCCTTGATGTCATACATCCATGGCGATATACCTAAAAGCACTAGCTTAGATTGGTGCAAACTCCTCACTCCTAACCTCCCAATTTATAATGAACAACAAATATCTCGAGTGACGAATTGTATTTGAACCCCTCCCTGATAATTTACCAAAGGAAGTCCCTCTAAAGCTTCTCACTTCTCTTAACAACGTCGGCCGAAATGGCCAAATTGACATGAAATACAGGGGTAAACTCAAAAACGTACTCCTGTTAAGAGTGACTTAGCCACCATTAGCCAAGGATTGCCAATTCCACACCCGCTAATTTTCTAGCAAATCCACCCACCACCAAATCAGAAACCAAGGTCACCTTAAAAGGCGCACCTATGTTGCCCTAAATAAAAGGCAAGAAACTCTCACCATGCATCCTAAATTCCCAATCCACCTTGCACATACTCCACTTGTCATACTATAAAATTTTGCTCTATGCTAACAAGTTACAATTTTTAGTGGGACACCTTATAATTTCAGAAGGGTAATATAGTTATTGTCATGCCTCAGTTGTGTTTTGGTTTGTTTTAGTCTTATAAATGTTATATAATGGTAGGTTGGTTACTTTAGTGTTGAATAGGTAAAATGGACATCCATAACTAATATAGCAGATTAACAGATAAAATTGCTATTTCAATTTCAAGTAACCTTTTGAGTAAACCAAGAGCCTTATAATCACTTCTAAATTTCTAATGGTGAGAACATTAGGCAGATAATGGTAAACAATTAGCTGCAATTTAAAAGTGGTGACTTTTCATAATCTCTCATCAGCAGTTGCATATTAATTTTGCAGTCATGCCACACAGCTAAATACACAAGTAACAGTACTGTCCGTTTGGTAGAAGCGACAGGAGAGCGGAAGAAAGGGATGAGGCGTACTACAGTAAAGGATAGTGGTTCCTTCCTATTTTTGTTTGGTTGGATGGCAGCAAGGAAAGAGGATGGTACACTTAATACCCAAATAGCTTAAATGTACAGATTAACCATCTTTTAAATTTTACATAGCATATATCTTTCTCTGTCTCCCCTCTCCCACTTTTCCATGGAAGCAAATAGTGGGTCTAGAGGGATGCATCATGTTTCCTCCCATCCTTTAGCTCTTCCTCTCCCTTCTACAAAATAACAGAAGCTTGCTCCATCCCTCCTCTCTCCCCTCCCTTCCCCTTCCTTTCCTCCTGCCAAAGGATACATGTCAACCTGAAGATATATTCTAATAAATTCTTAATAATGACCACGACCCAAAAGAACCACTTGCTTCTTCAAGATTTTCAGGGATGTAGCAAAAATGTTTGTGACTACAAATAAACTAGGTAGAGAAGATAATGGCGGTCAATACTTTAAATGGGAATTCCAATATACAAGATACATGATTAGTTGGTCCAAAGAGAATATACCTTTCATGAAGGGTGATGCTAAATGCCTCTGCAAACCACCTTCAAGTTTCTTCGGGGTAAAGGAGCCTTTTCCCCTTGGTTGTACCTATTGACAATAATAAACTTTGAGATGGCATCAAGGAAGAACCGAATACAAACTGATACAGAGAGAAAGATAAACACCTGTGCCTCAGGATTCATTCCGAGACCAAGCAGTGCACCCAAAGCTTCAGCAAAGGCATCCCGAACAGATGAAATGGGATCCTCGAGGGCCTAACAAGGAGCAAATTGAAGATGAGAGATTGATTTTTCAAGTAAGAACAAAGAAATGATAGGAAATAAAAGACTCAACCTACTTTCACACAATAGGCTGCAGAATTGTCAAGCTCCCCAACTCCTAAACCTGGTCCGCCAATGTTCGTAAATGCCTTTAAACATCTTGCAGCAGCTATTCTAACCATAAAAGATTTATCTCCAACAGCCAACCGCATTATGAGACGGAATGCCTCTGCATATGCTGAAGAAGCAGCATTACCACCTGAGCCTTCCAAAGCATTCTGAAGCATATTCAATGCTTCCAACCTAACAAATTCCTGTAGTCATGAGTAGTAAAATCAATACATCCACAATCCACAGAAAGTAAAATGCAGAAAATTATAAGAAAATACAAAACTTCCTGTATATTACAAGATCAGTTGAATCAGAAAGTGTGGCCAATTCATCGAATTTGTGTTTATACTCATAATTTTTGTTCCCACCAATATTCTTTTGGGTGCTGAAGCACCTCGAGCCATAAAGTAGATACTACTGACAAGAAAAGACCAACCGTTCTTGTAAAATAAAGATAGTTGTAAATTTTTACTTTAGCCTTGTCGAAAAAACATTCCATCTGATGATGGGGCTGTTCGAAATTTATGACCACCATCTTTTCATCAATATACTTGTACAATTTTCTACAACACTCAATTTCTTCTCACCGGGCATCCGCTATGCTAGGTAGGCCACACAGACCATAAAGCAGAAATTTATTATATTGAAACAGAAAAATAGCATGAGGATGAATGCAACAGAATAATCTAAACAGAAATAGTTTCAATGTGTGAAAGACTACCTCACCAAACTTCATCAATTTTGTTGCAATAATAGTTGTTTCGAGTAATCCAGAAGTAATTCTTCTTCCAAAATGGTGATATAATTCTCCCAAGCATTGTGCAGCACCTAGAAATTTGCTCTCCAAAATCATCGGTAGACATAAAGGAATAAATAAGGACTTCAATCACATAAATGAAAAACAGGCAACATAATTACTCAGTTTATTTTGTATCTATGGATAAGCAAGTACTCAAAATCCTGCGTAGAGAGCAAAATAAACGAATAATAGGTTCATGCATAAAATTATTCCCATTTGTAAGAAGGATGTTATTGCTGCCATTCCTCGTTACCTTTCACATCTTGACAGCATTGAGAGAATCCCTCCTTTGAGTGCTACCCACACCATGATCACTATCGTCCTTGACTTAATGGTCATGTAATGACTTCTCTTTTTCCACTCTATTCCATTACAAACAATCTCTTTTCTAATATTTATCTTTTTAAAATCATTACTCCTCATGTCATGTATTCATCCCATGAGCCAAAAATATCTCTGGCAAGGTTTGACATGAGGGCAGAATTTGATGAGCATAAAAAGAAGCAGGGATCTCGTTGAACATATGCATACTAGAGAGTCTCATAGAAGATACTCATATTGTGGGGTCTCATTGATATATAGACAAACTTGGGTGGGGCTAAATGAATTTTACCCAATCAAAATATTGAAATAAAAGAAAACAATAAAAAACTAAACCATCAGCAAAATATCAATAAATATAAACACAAAAAAAAACCTTCAGATCAATCATAAACTCCAATGACAAGGTTCCAATAATGCATCCTGGAAATGCCCAATTCACTCTTTTTCCTTAGCATTCTCAACATCAGTGTGAGGGCCTCCACAGAAGACGGACTGCTATAGATGCATTAATAAATCAATATTCTAGACCAAATTAATTTTCAATCTCATTTGAAGAGAAAGTTTCAATATTGAAGTTCTTAAGTTGGCTATCTAATCTAATATGAACAAGAAATGGACAGCAGAGTTGGGCGAGAAATGGAGGTGGTCCTTGGCTTGCACGACAATGAGAGCCACCTAAAACAAATAACAAGAGGAGGTAATATGGAAAACTGGAAGATCCAAGGAGGTAACAAACACCAAAAGGCAGTGACGGAGCCAGGAAAAAAAATCATTGGGGGTCAACCTCAAAGGAAAAGAAAAGGCTGCAGAGAGCTGCGAATTACACAACTTTTAAGAAAAAGAAAGCCATAAACATACCTAGCTTAGAGAAAATATGCTTCAATCATTAAGTAATCCCATACACAAGAACTTTGGATAGTTTAAAGTGAAAAAAAAAAAAAAAAAAAACACACACACACAATTTGTAACTTACCTTCCACCTGGAGCTTTTTGAAAGTTCTGCACAGCTCACAAATGGTGAAGGACACGGAACTTAAGTGCCATCATTAAGAATAATTTTTTGAGGTTGAACTTAGGGTTTAATTAGACAGAATTGTGGATTGGGCTTTAATTAAATTAGAAGTTATTGTGGGTTGGGTTAAATGGGCTTTGGGTTATTAGTTGTGATTTTGTGGACTATTGGTTGTGGGTTAAATTGTCGATTATAAGAAGTGAAATAGAGTTTCATAATATGGTTTATTAAACTAATTCATATATTACATATTTTTATTTTTTAGCCTAACAATTGTATCTTTGAAAAACAAATATCCAAATTTTTAAAATTGAGGGGCAATAAGCAAAAATTTTAAAGAATTTATTGGGGGTCAAATATCATTTTTTTCCATAAATCCCTTAAAATGAATTGTATTGCTATTAAAAATATATAAAAAATAAAAAATTCAAAGGCGTCAATTGACCCCTATTTATAAACCGTGGCTCCGTGCCTACCAACAGGAGTGGTCCGAGACAACCAATTTGGCTAGGGATGGCAATGGGACGGGTACGAAACGGGTTCACCTATATCCATCCCCGCCCCGTTTAATTTTTTAAAATATCATACCCTTTACGGATTTTTCATGGGTTACCTTTTCATAAACCATGTTTGCTCCATTAACAGTTTACTATTTTCATGCCCGCGCCCACCCCATTAGCACTTAATTCTCAGTGTCATCTTCATCATGGACAAAAGAGTTTGACAAAAAAAATAAAAAACCGAACATATGAACTTCTCTCAAATCATCCTACAATCGAATTCTTTTATTTTTCTTTATATATTTGACTACTAGTATTTTCTTGGTCTTAGATGTCGAGCCCCATTAAAAAAAATGAATAATAACTAATAAAGTATTTAGAATTCCTAAAAAGTCTTATACATATAATAAGTAAAAAAATATAATAATATTAATGTAAACAGGGCGAGACAGGTTATGGCGGATATTTAACAAAATCAGTACCCGCCCCATAACCCATGAAGGGTTCAATTTCATTTACCAAACCCGCCCCTACAAAATAAAACGCAGTACCACACCCTTAAATAAAGGGGCGGAGCTCCAGCGGGGCTGTATAAATTGTCATCCCTAAATTTGGCCACTTAAAATGTTTTCCATTACACCTAAATCTTAAAACACGTGCAATCTCTTCACTTTGTAGCATTCACAGAGTATTGAAAGCAAAATGCAGTCAAAAGCCCTATAGGAGCTATTGATGGCAAAGCAAGGCTAGATCCAAATTTATTTGCAACATAATTTTTGGCAAACTATGAGACATGCCCAACTCAGCAGACCAATAAAATAGACTGCAAATTTGGTGTAAGTGAATGACTGTCGTGTGCCTCAGCCTCAATAGCTACAACAAATAGCAACCACAAAAGGTGCACTAGAGGCACCATCTCCAACTTAAAGGACAGTTACTCAAGATGGATGAACCAAATTGTGAGCCTAAACCATGAACCTATCTAAACTGACCGTATCAGTTCCATTGACATAAGCTGGTTCATAACATGCCCTTCATGATGGTTCCAGTTGCACACGAGGAAATCAGATTATAGCAAAGTGCAATGTGAACACTAGCCAAACAGTAAAATCGTAACGCAGGTAATCTTGCCCATCCCCTAAGAACTCCACACGGAAACACAAGCAATAAAAATTAACACAATCTAACAAGAAACTGTGATATCTTTTTTACTAACCAGCAACTCGCAAAGGCTCGCTTTTCTTCACATCAGAGAGGAACCCTTGGAGACTGCTCGCTCTCGAGTAAATCGAAATACCATCCCCCTTCATTATAATCCTTGCCATAGCTACTGAAGCCAGATGACGAACAGGCCGTCGGGCACCCAGAGTAAGTAGAGAATAAAGTGCATCCTCGCATTTCCTTTGCCACAAAAGTATAGATTCCTAAAATTCCCAATATTATAAACATAACATAATAGAACTCCATATAGAAAAAATAGTGAAATTACTTCCTGAAATAAGCTAATTTCAAAATCAACATGTGGAATGAGTAAAGTAAAGCATTGAACTGACCAACTATGAGAAAAAGGGAAAATTCAGTAAAAACAAAAATGGCATCATTATTGGCATCCTTCCCTTAGCCCATATAAATGGAGTCAACCACGTGGATTCTATATTTCTTCAAGGCATAATATTGAGAATGCTCATTGAATGAGCAATTCAAGAGAGCTCAGCATTTTTATTACATGTCATTTCACTTGCTATATTTCAACTTTTCAGAGTCACTTCTAATAAGCTCCCTCTTCTCCATTGACCTTCCATGACAACTAAAGTTCCTCCACGCATCTCTAGGTCTCCGCTTATTTGTTCAAAGCATCTAAGTCTACTCCTACTTTTCTTCTTACACTTCCATTATGGAACCTATCTCTTCTAGTCACTCCAATCATTCACCTTAGCATTCCAATTTATGCTTCATTCAGACCTTGTAATTGTTTCCTTTTTAGCGCCCAAGCCCAAAACTCCAATCCATAGTACATAGTTGGTCAAATAAGGTATCCACGAAAACTCTCTTTTACCCTATGTGCTGCATGTTTTCCTTCACAAAATACCACTAGTTTCAATTCTACTAGTTATATAACTATCCATATCCCTTTCTATTAATCCCAAGAGTGGTTATTTCGAGCTATGTTACATAGACTCGAGACATGTGTCAGACACAGATATGTATCTAGATGTAAAATGGATCAACAGGTATCTATCTAGGTGTCGGATGTGTCAAATATTAAACAAAATGACATATGAACACGGCTAAATATTTAGATTATTCAATCTTTTTTCTTTAATTCTTAAGAATAAAATAACATGATTATAAAATATTGTGTACAAATAGATAATTCACTCAACTAACGAAACGGAATCAGTGGGATATGAATTTATGTAAATGAGTATGTTGGACATATATCCCATACCCATTAACTCGTTTATCATTATTAAGCGAGTCCTTTATTAAATTTACGCTCCATAAACTCCGTGTTTTCGTCCAACTGTAAAGCATTTCTCCGCATTTTTTAGTGCTATGTAGGAGCACATTGTGTCATGTTTTAGCCCATAATCGCAATTCATATATCAAAATTAACCAATCTCATACTCAAATGGCTTATGCTAAACCCATCCAATGACAAATAGAGCAATCTAGTTATCGATACTGAATCAAAATCGAAAACAAAAACAAAAACACTTTTTCAATCTGAGAGAATTATGAAACTGAAAATGCGTATGAGAGCAGTGAAGATCTAAATACAGAGAAGCAATGAGAAGAGAGTGAGACCTTGGGTTCGTCGTCAATGGCGGAGATGAGATCAGAGAGGAGATCGAAGCAGAGGAGGGCGTCGGGGGAGGTGTGAGCTGCGGAGGCGACGATGGACTCCAACTGCGCCACCAGGACTCCGAATCTCGATAGAGGAACGTTCTCTCTCACATAGTTCTTCGACATCGAAGCGAAGTAGCATAGAGAGTGTGTGTGAGTGTGTGAGTGTGTGTGTGTATGTGTGTTTGTGTGATGAAGGAGAAGAACAGACCGACGGGTCCGAAATGGATTTGTTGCTCGCGTTCGTTTCGGTTTAAGGGGGTTGTTTGCGGATCTAATTTAGTCGGGTCGATTGACCCGGATACCAGTGACGACATGGAGCTCTTGTTGTAAGGGATAATTACAATTTTACCTCTTCGAAATATGATATATTACACTCGTATTTTTTATTTTTTAAAAAATTATAGTTTTACTTTCTTAAATTGATAGTTCAAATCAGGTGATCGGAGATGTGAAATTACTTATATATTATGTCTACTTTTTATTTAAAAATTATCTTTACAAATAAGTGAAGGTATCATAATTATTTTATATTTGGTCAACTGCTAACGTAAGCGTTTACCATGTCGAATATTCACGTGAAGGATTTTTATTACTATTTACAAACTAAAGGAAGTTGTTAAACAGTAATTTTTTAAAAAAATATAAAGTGCGATGTAATATATCATATCTCAAGAAAATGAAATTATAATTACTCTTATAATTTAATAAAGGATGACCTCCCCTAATTTATAAAGGTGTAACATTTGATGTTTAGTACAATGATTTTCTTTAATAGGTAAAAAATAATAAAATTTAATATGAAAAGTCTACTCTAACTTTAATATATATATATATATATTAGTCATTTTAGTATATAAAAATATTCTTATTATTTTTTCATACAAGAGAAGGTTATTATTTTTATTTTAAATTTCTTATTAGGGTTGTTGAGCTTTCTAATCAAATTCGAAGGAAAATAATTATAATAAATCTCAAACATTTTACCAGTATAAAATTTGTCCATATTTCAAAGAAAGTTAATTTACTCTTTAATAAATTGTCAAGAGCGTAAAAGGGTAAAAGGAAAATAAAATGATTTTAGGTTATTATTTATTGGATAAAAAAAATCTAATAAACTAATTTATCAAAGAATCTGATTTTCAAGTTATTCAACCAAAATTTTACTCTATACCAACAAATAAGTTAAATAACCAAACAACACTATTTTGAAAATAAGATTTTTCATGATCAAATAAACTTATGTACACTTTATCTTCTAGATAATTTCGTTTAACAAAGCAAACTATATGTAAAAAGATTTAAATTAATTGAATTACTTCATATGAATTATACATTTTTCACTTCCTGAATGAATTTAGAGAATATGTTCTTAATAATTGTATCTATATCACTTAATTGAATTTCTAATATTTATTATTGATAAGAACAATGATTACTATATTTGGTTATTATATGGTAGGGACTTAATAAAGCAATTGGTAATATTGCTCAATTGTGTCTTGAAAGTTCACCAGATAAAATAACCATAATTCATAAGCTGACTTATATTTGACCAAAAAATTCAAATCACACAATTAGCTCAACATTTTTCTCCAACAAGCATCAAAATGCTAGTATAATTTACTCGAAAATATATTCTGATAGGCCTAGAACATACTATATTTACAAAAGGGCAATTATTAAAAAATCCCCAGTAATTTCAAAATTGTTCAAAAATTCGTTCCTTGTTTCAAAACCGTCTTAAATTTTAATTTGATCAAATATCCCCCAATGTTCGTTGTAAAATTACAAAAATACCCTTTACAAAATTGCTAACATTCAGTACTACTATTGAGTTGTAAAACAGTCGGAAAAATTGGCAATAAATGAACCAGCAAAACATAAAAGATTTGAAAGCGGTTGGTTTGTAACAATTGAGTATGTAAACGTAGCTTAAAAGTGACACCTGTATCTTAGACCCCTTTACAAGAAACCACCTCAACACTTCTTTCCTTTTTATCTCTCAAACTTTCCAGAACATTAATCCCTTTTTCATCACTCCATATATATCTATACATATACATACACACATATAGCACATAGACAAATTATGAAGCTAGCTTGAAATATACATATATATAATCTATATATATATTGGATCATGGTGGAGGTGGGAAGGGCAGGTAGAAGCCATATGGAGCTTCTCTTAGCAGTAAACTCTGTTGTGTATTTGGTGATTACAGGACTGGCGGCATGGTCTATTGACAAATACATTAATGGGGAACAAAATCATCCTCGTGAGCGCTCTCTCTCTCTTACCTAGATTGTTGTGTATATATATATTTATATAATCTCTAGTTTACGCGAGCAAAAAAACCTACACTAATCACATCACAATAATCATTATATATGATTACTGTCTTTTTTATGGTAACTATTTTGTTTAATCCAATCAATTCAATATGTGACTAGTGGTGTTCAAGGCGAAGGCCGGAACTGGAACCGAATCGGTTCCTTCTATTTTTAAAAAAATAATAATAAAAATACCAAATATAAAAAAATATATATATATTATAAACTAAATTAAAGAGAGTATTTTAAAATTTTAATTATTACAAATCCAAAGTTAATTAACACATATCAAATTGTAACTTATAATTTTAAATATAATATATATATATCAAGGTAAGAATATACCACTAATAAAATATATATATATAAAACCGGTTCGGTTCTGGTTCCGTTCCAAAGGGGTAATAACCGGAATTAAACATAAAATTTCGATTCTTTGATTTTTGGAACCGGAACCCGAACACCCCCAATTTGATTCGGTTCTTGAACACCCTATATGTGAGGTGTAAATGAATTTTTTTGCTGACTGATGAGCAAGAAATCAGTATATATGTATATTTATATATGCGTATGTGCAGATTTAGGTGGGAATGCATCAACAACTTTCATGTTGTTATTTGCGGTAATGTCTGGTGTGACCGGGGCATGTTCAGTTATAGCTGGGCTAATGCATCTTCGAGCATGGCGCAGTGATAGTTTGGCTCATGCCGGTTCTTCAGCACTCGTCTCTTGGGCTATAACAGCCCTCGCTTTTGGGTATATATATGTATATGCATAGTTATGTATACGTATTTGTCCCTAACAAGTATATTTGACCGTTAAATTTAATTAGAGAAAATAATTACCACAAGAGACAAAACAACTAAGATGGTGAGAAAGTGTATTTTCTTGTACTGATAAATGATTTTGGTTGGGATTTCTAGTTTTGTATGCAAGGAGATCATATTGGGAGGCCACAGAGGAAAACGCTTGGTAATGACATATATATATATATATATATATATATATATATATATATTGTTCATATTCACAATCTAGAAGATGGTACTGATGATGGGTAAATGTATATTGCAGCAAACATTGGAAGCATTTGTAGCAATATCAACACTGAGCCAGTTTCTCTATCTTGTGTTTCTGCATGCTGGCTTCTTTAGCAACAGATATGGACCTTCATATGCCACCACTACTATAGTAGTATGACACATGAACTAGAAACCACTGGCACTAGCTTCTGCTGTTATCTGAAACATAGGTTTTCAGCCTCTATGAATGTATTGTGTATATATACATATAGATTTTGCCAAACTTTACTTGCTGAAAAAATGAAAAAGCGAATGTATGCAGAACTCAAAAATGCTGGAATGGGAATTTGCACTGATAGGAGTTGTTCTTTGAACATTATGTTTCTTTCCTTTGGAAAGATCTATTTGTTTGGAGTTGAACTCTCAACATGACACCAATCAGAAAGAACTTATGTTCCTGTGCCTCAAGAAGCATCGAGTATCAAGTTTATATAAACAACTCGTTCGAATCCCACCTGGTACATACTATTCCTTCAATTCTTTTGAAAATCACCTAATACAAACTATACGATCCACATTGTACGAGTTCTGTGGATTAGCCAGGTCAAAAATCCCGGTCACCCCTCTTATAGGAAAAACAGACATGAGGTTTTACTGAAAAGCAAATACAAACAGGAAAGATTGGGGTGAACATTAAAATGAATGTTTGAGCTAAATAATTTCTTCACTTATTTTTTCGCAATTTGTGTATTTTTAAAATTTTGTCCATAATGGTAGTGTCAAACCTCCTAGGTCACTCGCAATCCACCATCAGACATCAATTTCCCATCCCCCAATTAACTCTCGAGTTCGATGCAATCACCAAAAAACTTAACAAGAAAGGAAAATATAAAGAAATTTTAAAACTAAGATATACTCTCAATGCCTCAAAACTACCATTTTGAAACAAGAAATCACAGGTAAAAGTACTGTTTAAAACAATGGAGTCACAGAATTGGAAACAAGCTTAAATTATGCCAGAACATCTTAATGCAATAGCTAGAGCTCGATATCTTCAACTTGGTTAAACTACCACAAACAGAACCGGTATTAAGGTCACCTTGTAATACATCTCCTGTAAACTCCATTACCGGTGCCCTTAACCTTATTCGGGTTTTGAAGATTCCTTGCTCTCATCACCACCGTCGTCCTGAAACCAATGATCTATATTATCAATACCAGAACAACAGCGAAAATTTCAAGAGAAAAATTAGGAGGGTTGACTTCAACATGTGTATTGTTTTAGACTAGACTATAATAGCCTATAACTTAAGCGAACTGTCTGGATTCGTTCAAACAATGCGTTTCACTTATTTGATTGAAAAAGTATTTTGAATGGTGTTTGATTGATTTTTAAAAGAACTTCCGAGGCTTTAAAAAGCGTTTTGAAGAAATTAGTAATTTTCAGCTTCTCAAAAACACTTTTTCTGCCAAACAAGGCTTTGAAGTTTTAGCAACATGACCACACCCGGCTGCACTAATAGCCAGCAAAGATTGCTCCTACGAAAACGACTACTTTGTAAAGATGTGTTGTACAAGTGAAGGGATAAGAGAGAAGAAAGGGAGAGAGACCGTGATATCAGAAGTCCACAGCGTCAGATTGTCTCGGAGAAGTTGCATGATCAATGTGCTATCCTTGTATGATTCCTCACCCAATGTGTCTAGCTCAGCAATAGCCTCATCAAAAGCCTGCCAAAAGAAGAAAGCGCCGAAAAATAAACATCGTAGTTTTCAACGGTGTTGAAGGATTAGAATTAAAGTTACACCCTCTCGAATAGTTTAAGCTTTTAGAGTAGTTGGGTGGTTAACAAAGGGCACCATCGTTATTCTTGTCTTAATCTTGCATAAAATGCGATTGATTTACCAGATGAATACCGGAACGCAATAAAACAGTTCAGATGCGATCAGAAACATTAACTCAATGACTGGTTCCTCCATGGCAAGGTTAATAAATCTCTATTAGCAAGCAAAAAATGAACAGCATTTGACTAGCATACACAGAAATGAGAAATTAAACACCGGAATGAACCGATTCAACAAGTCCCTGACATATATTTGTTTTGAAAATCTGTGAGCTTGTTACCAAATATCTACAAAACCCAATCAAGTGTGGTTACAATGTTTGAGCGTCAGATTTGCAGAAGAAATGGATTCTTTTAGCTTCTTTCAGGTCTTTCTGTCCTGCTGGTGTGGATTCTAGAGACCATTTGGTCAGTAATTTTTCATATGCTATTATGTCTGGTCGTGGTTTGCTGGCCTGTGAAGTGGCCACTTTCAGTTTGCAGTTCCTTCAGTCGGTTAGAATGGTTTGTCAGTTTACTAAGGTGAACAGTGGGAAGTCTATAATCAAGAGAAAAATATTTATTTGCCCATTGAACCACAAACGATTAGAAAGCATCTTTCCAATGTGTAGGAGAAGAAACTCCGACCTCTATAAGTTTGCTCTTCCCAGATCAGGCGTGACAACTACAAACAATAATTTCAAAAGGCTTTGCAATATTGCATTCTCTGGATCTGCTCCCTTTCTGATGACATTTTATCCTTATTCCAAAATGATGACCTAATCAAAGGCTCGTGTGTTCTGTATAACCTCAGCACGTCGATTTTCTTGCTAATAATAATTTTCTTACTAATAATCCTCTAACCCTGACAAATCCAGAAACAGGAATAATCTCCACTTAGCAAACAACCCGAAAGAGTAAAAGAGAAGAAACTAACTAATATATCCACCCGATCCCCAGCCATTTCTCTCCCCAATTTGGAAGCTGTTTCCCTCATATCTCCTAGGCCCCTTCCTAGTCTACGAAAAGAAGGTACCTCTCCAAGCCTTCATCTCTTAGTCTAGCTCCTCCTTGAGTCAAATGACCCATTACTTAAAGTATAGTCACTTCAAAAGTGTCAATTTGCAGCCATTACATGTATATATTATTTTCCTCCTTCGATTTAACACATATAATGAGAAATACTTTGCTGCTCCATACAAAAATTCTTCAAACAGAATCCATAATAGTATTTATCTCCAACAGCATCCATCATAGTTTGTTGCCAACAATAAGAGTTGAACCAGTAACTACCCTTTACCTTTTAAGAGGTAATGGCAAAACTTTCTCAATATACTACAAAGCTTAGGTTCTAGGTTGAACCATTAACTACCCTTTACCTTTTAAGAGGTAATGGCAAAACTTTCTCAATATACTACAAAGCTTAGGTTCTAGGTTGAACCATTAACTACCCTTTACCTTTTAAGATGTAATGACAAAACTATTTCAATATACTACAAAGCTTAAAAGTTCAAAACCTAGATATTCATTGCTATAAACCTTGACCTCATATAGTGTATTATTTGCTTGAACTATAGTCAAATAGACAAATTTGAACCCTTTACAGACATCAATGGATCCTGCCACCAAACAATAGATAATCTTCAATGAAAAAGAAAAAGGTACCACTTAATGCTGAAGAAACAATGAAGCATAATTGGGGCAATTACTAAATGTTATCCGAGATTATTATATGACAACGATCATATATCGACATTATCCGAGAGCATTATATGACAATGATCATATATCGATACATCAAACTTGTGACAAGGATCTCTAATCGAGAACATGAGGCAATGTCAGAATCCCCAAAGAGCAAGTCATCCTATCACCCATTCTTCTCACTACAACTTCAACTTAAGGCACCCAAAAAAACCAATTTGCTTATTGCCATTCCCCGCAATGGATGGTTATGCGATGCAGCACGGTGGGTGGCACATAAGAAATTATTATTCCCTTACAAACTCTCAATAATTCATTTAAGCAAGTTCCGATCAAATAAAAGAAACTGTGTATAGAAAAATCATTTTTAAGTTGTTTTTACATTATCGTATTTGCTAGAAAACAGAACATAGAGCATGAATCAAACACACAGAACATAAGTCCTCTTCCTCTATCAAGTTCCAATAGGAATACCTGTTTAGCAAGAGTGCAAGCACGATCAGGAGAGTTGAGAATTTCATAGTAGAAAACTGAAAAATTAAGTGCAAGTCCCAGTCTTATTGGGTGAGTAGAAGCCAGATCGGCCAAAGCAATATCCTTCATGAAACAAAACATGAAACAACTCAGTATATGTCAATATAAACATGTATATAGGAGCAATATTCACATAATTGCACAACGATCGCACACCTGAGCAGACTTATAAGCCCCCAAGGTGCTCTCAGCAGCTTCCTTCCTCTCGGCCCCCGTCTTAAACTCGGCCAAGTACCTGTTATAATCACCCTTCATCTTAAGGTAGAACACCTTGGATTCAGCGGACGAGGCCGAGGGAACAAGATGGGCATCGAGAAGGCTCAGAATCCCATCACAGATCTTGCTGAGTTCCGTCTCGATCTTACCCCTGTACTCCTTGATAATGGCAACATGATCCTCATTTCCACGGCCCTCTTCCTTCTGCTCAATGGAAGAGATGATCCTCCAAGAAGCCCTCCTTGCCCCTATCACATTCTTGTAAGCAACAGAAAGGAGGTTCCTTTCCTCCACAGTCAGCTCCTCCACATCGACCGTCTTCGCCACTTTCTCCATGAATTCAACCATTTCCTCGTATCGCTCCGCCTGTTCGGACAACTTGGCCATGTAAACATTCTCCTCCCGGGATGGTTCAGCCGGCGACATCCTTAATGTAGTATCAAACTAGAAATTACTTCTGCAAAGAATTGAAAGTATATCTATCTATCATAAAATTGACCAAACATCATAAAATCCTTATCTATCATAAAAATGACCCAAACCTCATAAAATGCTTTATGTATTATAAAAATGATCTACCCATCATAAAAATGCTTATAGATATGAAGTGCATAACAATCTTTAATTGCATATTATTGAAACTCGCACTAAGTGATAAAATGCTCAAAACGTTGGCAATAAATTTCACAAGAAAAAAAAATCCAAACTATTTAATAAAAGATCTATAGAAGATAAGTCAATAATGTCAATCAACTGCTCTCTCACACACCCACAAACCCACACACACACACAAAACATACCCCACACAGACACACACAAAACCTATTGACTCAAACCTGCATTATATTGTAAAATTTCTATATATTTGCTTCCCAAGTCATGATCAGAATAAACAAGAAGCATTATATATATAGGCATTATATATAGATAAATATGTGTATAACATATGCGTCAGTACTTCAAATCCACTACTGTTTCCACTTTCCTGTATATAATAACTCAAATATTGTAATCATAGGTATGGACTAAAAGATTCAAACTTTACTAGCCCAGTGTATTTTATAGAATTTTTGTACATTTTTTCAGCAAATCCAAGTACAGAAAAAAAGAGTGTTACTCGTAAGAATCCGATTAAACAACAAGCAACATAAATCTATATATATAGATATATAATATAAGATTATAATAACTCAAACACAAATCTGTAAATAAACAGAGAATATCAAAGATCTAAATCTATTCAAACTCTATGAAAAGGGAAAAAAGGGAAACATTGAGAGTATACCTTGTTTGAAAAGGTGACTTTCTCTCTCTAGAAGGGGAAAATTGGAATGAAGAAAGAGAGGGAGGGGAGGCGGTGTTGAAATAATAGAGAGAGTAGGTGGGGCGGAGATCGCCATGTAATGCCACGCTGGCGTTGACCGTCAAACCTCTCAAGTGTCGTGATTGCTCACGCGTTTTCTGAAGTTTGAAAAAGTATTGGAGTCCGTGACACCACCAATCACATGCGAGTTTACTTGTAATTGGGAAATCACATGAGGTTTCAAAATGGAAATTATTTTATTTTTTTCGAATTATTAAAAAATACTAGCTCTTACTTATTTTTCTAAGAGAGAAAATTAATAAAAAAAATTGATGTATTTTTTTTTACTTTTACTTTGAATTCTAATTTCTTTTAAGTAAACATTCAAATTTTATTCGACTAAATTAGATTTCATTTTATTTTAAAACAACTTCGCATTAGATGGGACAAGAGTTTTAAACTAAAAGAAAAGAAGTATACGCGTCTACGCCTTTGTGGGTTTGACAATTTAAAATCCATATTAATAAACATTATTCATCCAAGTCCTAACTAAATATGCAACTTTTTTAAAGTGTATTTTCTGTTCCTTCATCAAAAAGGATAACAACTGTCCCTCTTCAATTCAATTTAAATACTAATTTTTGGCATAAACAAAATATAATTGATCTTCATTTAGCGGATTTTTATAGTTTTGAGACTAATGAACAGAGTTTTATAGCTTTGAGAGTAATTAAGAGAGTGGTCTGTCTTGCAAATTGCAATAATTTTTTTTAGAATTCTTTACTAACTTTGGGGACATTTTAGCACTAAAGATATTTTCTCGTAAACTGGTTACATTTCATTTTTTTGTTTATTTTTTTAAGATTCTAGTAACATTAGATTCGAGTGTTATGTAGAACAAATATTCAATTTTTCTAACATTATTTCTTCTAAGAAAAATTATTTTTAAAGTGTGTTTTGTTTTACAATTAGTAATTATAAATTATAACCTATAAGGTCGCGAATGATTAATTTCTTGTAATATTAATATAGTACGTATAAATTTTTAAAATATTATTAATATAACTTTATTTTAATTTTTAGGATAAAGTGCATTAAACCCCTACGCTATTTTATCTCTCTCAACTAACTAATGGCCCTTTGAACTATTAAAAATTTGCAATTAAGGACATTCCGTCAACACACCGTGAGTGAGAAGTGGAATTACAGAGCTACCCCTTACTAGAACGACACCATTTCAAATGTCTTGTGCTTATACAATTGATGACATGGAAATGTAATCTCAAACACCAATCAGCAATGGACAACACATACCTTATCTCAAATTTCAGTTACTGTTGATGGAATGACATGCAAGGAAATGGCGGGAATGAAGCCTTGTTTGGCGCTAGAAATGAGTAGTTTCATTGTCCTTTTTATATAGTATTTAGGGTGTATATACTACTGCATTAAACCGGAGGAGAAATCAATTGTGTTGTCTGCATTTCAAGAACAAATCACAGTTGCATCTTTCCACTTCAGAATGGTAACTATATGATTATGTTCTTTGATTTTAGTTGTATTGATGATGTTTAATGTTTGGTAGCCGGAGTATATATATGTTTTTAGTCTCATTGATGCTAGCTTTATTTATGTTTAGTATTGCTGAAACACACAATGCTTAGTTAATGGTAGTTGGACTATATATACACATCAGTTATATACATCAGTAGTTGTTTGGATGTCCTCCTTTTTCATTTAAGTTTGTACATATTAGATTGACTTTACATTTTTTTTCCATATTAGACTACAAATATATGTTTCACTGAGTTGCTAAACTCCAAGGCATCTTCATCCAGGTTTGGAGTTTTTCTCTCTTGTTTTTGGTAGTTGAGCTTTGATTTTGTTTGGCAAGTTCATATTTTTTGCATACTGTTTTGATAAGGAGTGGAAAATTAAGGTCCATGTCATTGGGTGATGAATATGTTACTTGGTAGCTGAAGCTTAATAGCTAGTATGGTCACATTTTGTATTTTTGGTGCTATCGAGAATAATATAGCAACTTTTGGATTTTTGTTGCTATTGACTTGTAGCTAATAAGTGGTTTTTGTTCTTTTGTAAAGTGACAAAGTTAATGGAATGGGTTGCTGAGTAAAGTGGTGTTCATAGCATTGACACTATGTATTTTGCTCTTTTGTAAACTGACACACTATGTATTTTGCTCTTTTGTAAACTGACAGGCTTTAAACATGATCAGTTCAAAGTCACTTTATGTATGCAACCTCTTTTGCTCACTGATGTAAAGCTTAACCAAGTAATGAAATAGTGTGACCATCTTTTTGTGTTGTTTATCTGAGTTATTATTGACACTGTTGAATCTTCATATATTGTTAGTGTACAGCTTGAAAGCTTCGTTAGTGTTAGTGTGATTGAATTTGAGCGTTAGTGTTAGTGTTATCTTCATATTATCTTGTTCATTTGTACACCTTTACATTGCTTTAGTGTTAGTGTTTATCAATTATGTACAACCATGGTTCGCAAAAACGGTTTCGGTTGCTGTAACGGTTTCGGTATAACGGAACCGGGTCCGTATCGGGGTTACGTAACGGTTTCGGTTATCACAAGCGTGAATTTTTTTAAAACTCGCACATGGTGGTAAAAATGTACTGATATGGTACTTTTGACAACATAACTAAACTTTGATAATTTTAAGTAAATTTTATATATTTTTTAAAGATATTTAATACCCAAAATAAATTATTAATGAACTTGAATGTGTCGTCAATCTTCTTATGAGACTATTCATAATATTAATTTTAAACAAATAAATATTCAAATAATAAAGGATATAATTTATTTTCAAATTAATACAGAATAATTAGAATAAGTACATAGTTCACCACCAAAATGAATTCCGCTGTGGATCTTGTTGCTCTGGTTCGGGTTCATGAAATGGTTGTCAATTTTGAGTTGTATCTTCATTTGACATTTGAAGCATCATTAGCAAACCATCTTCTCTTCGTGATTGATAGGGATCACGCTGAGCCTGAGTATATCCCGATGAATTAGTAGATTGATTTGTACTGATGTTATGCCTTTGTTCATAATGTCCAGAAAACATCTGAGGTTGAGTAGGCATAATGGGATATTCATATGCAAAATCACATCTGTAAGGTTGCTGCGGATAGTGACTTTGATATGAGCTATAATGTGAGTCTGATGACTACCCTAACGAAAATTTCTCAAAGTTACGCATCATTAGATAAGGTCCGTGTCATTGCACTTGGTCACGGAGCTACTTTGTTTTCTCATACAAGCTACACGTGTCTACCAAGTTACCAACCCATTGCTTTCCAATTCAAATTTTTTTTTTTTTTCATCATGAACCGGTTCATGGAATATCGGCCGGTTCACCGATATACCGCCCGGTTCTTAGCGAACATGCCGGTTTAGATGTGAACCGGCCTCCCCCCCCCCGATATATCGGGTTGAACCGGTTTCGGTTCAGCCCAATACCGTTACGAACCGGCCGGTTCGGCGAACCATGTGTACAACTTTAGTGGTATTGAATTATGTATACACAACTTATGAACTGAAATTGCTTCAATGAAATAGAATTAATAGTTGTGAATGCAGTTGTAATAGCAACACACAGAGTAATTCAAGGACTTTAATCATTAATATATCAAAGCTTTTACATTGTTAACATTTGCAACTGAATAGCTTCACATAGGAACACACAAGCTTTTACATCAACTTTTACAATCACTACTTGACAGAATCACAAGTTCAGTACTTCACTCATTAACAACTGCATAAAAACTTCACAAGTTTAGGACTTCACTCATTAACACACAAGCTTTCAACACTTCACAGAGGAACTGCATAGCTTTTATTGATTCAAAAACTGCACACCTTCACAGTTTCACAACTTCAAAAATTCACCCCTTCACAACTTCAAACATTGCCTACTTCATGTTACTTCACTACTGCCTTTTTTTTGACATAATTCACCTAGACATCAATATTGCCAACAAGATCACAATTGATATCAAGACTAAAAACATAGAAACAATAAACATAACCATTAAAAATGACATTATTATTTCACGAGTGGTTGCTTCAACTAACATTTGAAGTACACCCTGATATTTGAAGTACACCCTCCCAGGATTATCCCATGAATCGGATATCAATACAACAACCTTTTTTAAGCATAAACACCTTATGTTGGAGAGGGCACCCCTATTTACACTCCATGAGCTCTCACCCATTGATCCGCCACTCATATCTCTGCATTATATATGGGTATATACGTTTATATATAGGGTTATATATACAGAGAGAGATAGAGAATGAGTAAGAGAATGCGAAAGTGAAGGATAATGAAAATCGAAGGCAAAACGATGAATTTCTTACAAGTGAAAGGGATTGAATTTGACGCCCAAGCTCTTGATGAAGACGTGAATGTTAGGGTTAGGGTTCCTCCAGGGGATTTTATCCTCTCTTCAATGCAAGTCATAAGGGGTACAAATGATAGTAAATGGTTTGGCTAGTGGTCATGTGAGAGGAATCAACCAATTAACGGCAGAAAACCAACGAGAAGTAAACGGCAAGCCCTAAAATGTAAAAAAGAGAATAATTTAGGGATTTTTGTGTAACAAATATAGTTCAGGGGGTTAATTGAGAGAGAAAAAAATAGTGCAGGGGTTTAATGCACTTTATCCTATTTTTTAAGAATCGCGAGAATTAACTGTAGTTTTAATATCACAAACCGAAAAGGTTAAAAAGTGTAATTTGTTTAAATTCCAGTCAAACTTATTCAGTAAAATAAAAGAAAATGGAAGAAGTAAAAAAAAAGAAAAAGTGAAGCCACGTTGTACAAAACTTCGCAGAATAGTGAGTAAGTGGGACTTCATTTGACATTGAAAATTAGGGTTTGGAAAATTGGGAGATTTGGAGATGGGATATGTACAGGAAGCTAGAGAGAATCATGTCAAGAAGAAAGTCGAAGAAGGTAACCCCTCACTCAAAACCCTAATTATACCCCCAATCCCCATCATCATCATCATCATCATCATCATCATCATTAGCATCTTTATACGTATACATATACATACGCATACACACACACACATATATATATGTACATAAACATGTGGGTTTGTGTATAAAGACATCATCTGTAATCTACTTGTAATTTTTATATTCTCTTAAGCTGATATTAAAGTTATAATGTCAGGTTATGCATCAAAAAAACCATTTCGTTTGCTCTTTCTAGGTCAACACCAGTTTCTTCTTCTTCTTCTTCTTTATTTTTTATTTATTTTTATACAAAAACTACATGTACAGGCATATATATAGAGAGAGTGAGTTACAGACCCTCCCTTAAACCCAATATGTATTATGTAAGTATACAGTATTTTAGGTGTTGGCAAATTGAGTAATGAAGTTCCTTTGAAAAAAAAATTAATTTGAGTAGTGAATTTGCTCTTATTTGTGCCCAATCCCATCACATTGTGTGTATAGGGAACTAGATATGTTTTTAGTTCTGCAGCTATGTTTGGTTGCAAGGAATTGAAGCTTTGGAATTGGAATTGAAATTGGGGAAAATGGCCTGATAATATTGACAGATGATGTCGTACGAGGTGTTGAGATGATTTCACGAATTATAATTTTGGTATAATTGGTTTATCACTGATCAAACTTCAAGTGGGAAAATGCATTAGAATGTAGATAGTATGGGGAGAAGGTGAGGCTTCAAGCTATCTTTTACTATATTATATGGGAAGATGTTGAAAATAACATCAAGAAGAATGTAAACTGTTATTGTTTGATTCGTTGTCAAACCCTAATTATGCCCACATCGGCCTCATCTGCTGCTGTAACACGACTCCTTTTATAGGTTTAGTGCTAGGGTCTGCAGCTCAAAAACAATCTAATTTACTTAATGTTCCCATATTATTTCATTTAGAGTCTATGGATGTAGGTTCTTTTAGTTATTATTTATATTTGCGCATGTGTGTGGGTACAAGAATCAGAATAAAGATGTATTTTTTACTTAACGACACTGTCCATCATCATGGTTTTGGGGGTGACTAGGATATCCAAGGGAAGGGACTACTCCCCTTCTCCAAGGGGTGAGGAGATCCTTCCACAAAAGTACGTATGTATGTATGTACCCAGTGACGGATCTAGAAAATTATGTGAGTGGGGGCATAAGGATGTTTTTTTATGTGAGAGGGACGTAAGGGTATTTTTTTGTAATTTCAGTGGGGGCATTTCGTGATTTTAGTGGGAGTTTTGCGTAAATTAAACAAAATTTAAACCTAAAATTTAAATTAAAAAAAAAATTCAGTGGGGCCCAATGCCCCCACTGGGCACTGAATAGATCCGTGCCCGTATGTACTTATATATCTAATATACCCAGTTCCTGATAATTTATTTTATTCCCGAGTGCACAATCTCATCTTATGTGTAAGGGGAACGCTAGGAATAGCTCTTATAAATGACAAAATTAGATACAGCAAACCTAGGTGGTGTGGTCATACTCAACATAGATTTGAAGATACACCTGTTAGAAGAGGAAGAGTTGTTTGCGTAGAAGGTAAATGACAAAGTGGGTAAACAATTACAGGGGATGGACTGACAAAGAATGACTGTAAAAAAAGTTAATTATAAGATAAGATATATATTTTTTTTTTGATAAGTATAAGATAAGATATGGAGAAAAGAATTCCCCTTTCAGATATGTTTCAAACGTTCTTATGAAAAGGGGTTCAGATGATTTCAAATTCATTTGGTGGACGGACGTAGGACTTTTTCTGGCAAGTGTGAGGCTCATTTAATCATTCGTGAAAGAGAAAGTTTGAAAATGTCTATTGCATTACATTGGGAAAGACTAAAGAGTTTGGGAGATGTCAGGTCCAATAAAACATGTCATTTCTTTGAAGACTGGGTTTGTGATAGAAATGGTAGTGTGGAGTTCTGGTTTACTTCTAGGGTTTTCACCATGTGTGCTGTTTTATCTTCAGATAAGAACTGTAGGATTGAAAAGACTTTTAGGGTTGCCTAATGGGTTAGATGTTCATCCCATTGAGAGCATAAAGTAGGTGGGTTACTCGATAAATAGGCCCCTTTTTATTTGTTTTGCTCATTATTAGTTATTTTGCGGGAGGAGTGAAGGAATTCTTGAATTTTCATATCATAGTTGATAAGATAAAAATAATTTCTCTGCACAGGCTTTCTTTCTTTGTGCAGCCTGTGACCTGATTATATTGATAAATGGTTATATGATGTTGAGTGGTGAGGAAGTGGGAAATTGATTGCCCGTGTATTAATCACATTCCAGAATCAGTGGATCACATCATCTACCTTATTGTCCATCTCTATCATCTTCTGGTTTTCTGTTTGGTACTTGGTGCGTTGCAGTTCATAGTGTACATGCGCGGTTATTCTTTTTTTTTTTTGTTATATGGGTTTTGGGGATGAGGGAGTATTTATTTCACGGAGTTTCTTTCTTCATGATCCTTCTATACATTTGGAGTTAGATTTCCTTTAGGGCTACTCATCCAGAAATATTCATGTAACCAACAGTCTGGTAGGCCCTCTCCGGTAACCCATATTGGGAGGCGTGAGGATGTTCATCTGCTGCCCCTCCCCTAACACCCGCACCCACACATCCACACCCCAAGGAAAAGGGAACTGAGTTTTTAAAACTACATACATATATCGATTGCTAACTACCTCTACTCTAAAAGCTCAAGTGTTAGAGAGGGTGTAACTTTTGTATTTATATCCTTCAACATTCCCCTTTACTTATGGCATTTTTCTGGCGCAAATACGTGTTTTCTGTTTTAGTTGTCAAGGTGACGGTGAGGTTTGAGCTTGAGACCTTTGGCTATGATAACATGTTGACTACTTTCTACCATAAAAGTTTAAGGCATTAAAGAGGGTGTAATGTTAGAATTTATATCCTCTGACACTGTTGGTCGCGTATTATGCATTGATTCTGTGGGAAATGGTAGATCATTGCTCAACATAAATTATCTGATATCCAAATTTCTTTAGAATAGAGTCCTATAGTTTTTTGGATGTCGTACTCCTATGTCTTTGTTTTGATGAAAGTTGGCTTCTTTTGTCAGTAATAATAAATAAGGTAAATAGTGTATTTTCTTTATTGTTAATAACTTTTTTTCCTCCACTATTGTTATTTTTATCCCCACCACTACTGACAATATCTTTTAGTTACATAGAATATTATACTCATCTATCAAAATTACAGCTTTACGCAGCAAGATGAAGCAGAAGGCACTAAAAGAGTGCGATCAGTACACTGCAAAATATGCTGAATGTTCTGTAGGAAGGACACTATCAGTTGTTTGGAAATGCCGGGCACAAGCTAAAGAATTGAATAAGTGTCTTCATCAGTAGTAAGTTTCATGTCGAAATACTATTGGATACCCACAGGCTTTCATTTTTTTTTCTCCTTCATTTATTTGCTACTGATATTTTGACATTGTCTGTTCCTTTGCAGTACCAACGACTCTGTCTTGGAGGAACTGAAGAAAGAGTACATGCTTCAACAGGAAGGAAAGGGATCTGTAAGAGTGTGAGTCCATCTTCTTTAATGATAGTCAATTTAGAAAGGAGTACCTAAAGTTGAGTGTTTCTGTGAATGCTTGTGCCAACAATAATTCAATTGCGGACCACATTGCAGCTGTCAACAGCAGCAACTTTGAAGTGTGTAGGACCATTGAGAAAAAAAGACATTATATATTGCACTAAAATTGTTAGGGCTTTTAAACCGTTTATATTGAGTGCTATCAAGAAAACTTCTGTTTATCTTTGGCTATTGTCAAATATCTGTTCAGCTTTATTGGAAGTAAAAAATTGCCGTTTGAGCCCTCTGGGCTTGTTTTTTAAAGATGAAATAGACATACTCAGTGTGATCCCTACCTCCCTGCTCAAATACCTAAAGCCATTTTCATTCAATTCGGAGTTTATTCCTCTTGAACATGCTATTCTCACGGCTGTACACTTACCTTCCTTATGATTTGCTTAATCATTCGAAGGGAAAAAAAATGGAAAAAGGCTTGTAAAGACTAGGAGTGGTAGATGCCAGTAAACCGTTGCATGGCATTTTTTCACCACGATAAATATTGATGATAGTTTTTTGAAGAAAAAAAAACCCAGAAGTTAAGCGTTATATACTGCGACCATTTGTTTGGGATGTGCCTTTACACTTTTGATTTGATAATTCACATAACTTATGCAATAACTTCACATCGCTTATACAGCAACTATAATTAACATCACCTATTGTTACTTTCTCTACTTGCATGTATACCTTTTTTCCTGGTTTTATAGTAGTAGATGTTAATGCAAGAATAATTTATTCATATAAAGTAACGTCGATCTTTAATAGCTTCTTATGAATAAGTTTTAATGATCAATTAAAAATCCTTGCTTTGTTCTAGTTAATACCTGACCCCATAATCATACAAGCCTTGGTACCCTCCATACTTGTGCTTTTCTAGAATGAAGGAAATTTCCATAGTGGACTGCTAGAAGCTACTGCGTGGAAAAAGTAGATCTTGCAAAGGATCACCAAATCTAGAGTAAACTTAAGTCCAGATTTGGTTGTTTCTATGAAATTCATTCAGAGCTCGTGCTTGCGCTTAGGCATCTGTGTTCCACTTCCCTCCTACTTGCCTAGAAAAAAAGGTGCTTTTCTTAGTTTTGGCAAGTCACAGAGCTCCAAGTTATCTGTGCATAATGCCTGATTCATGCTTTACCAGGGTTCGCCATATACTCACATTTTATGTCAATATTATCCGAACCCGTTACACCGTTACCGCGACTGCGAATCATGTGCACTACCCCTCTATTACTTTTCATCCCCTCTATTGCTGTTCATTGCACCATGTGGGAAATTACTGCTCCTGAGTAGAACAGTAGAAAAATACCATTTGGTCAAATGAAAGGTGCATGTGAGAAAATTTTCTATATTTTATTTTATTTTTTGGCATGGAATGTAGGTGGTCAAAAAAGAAGAAAGAAATAAAGGAATGTTTGCATATAAATGGACCCCGAAAGATGCATTTTTGCTAGGGAGGCTGAGGAATAATCCTCTCTTTTGAATGGTATCTGTTAGATTATTCTGAAATTTTTGAAGCATCCTTCATTGCCTTATAGGGTGATGCAATGAACTTAGCAGATTGGAAACTTTTAGCATTTTAGTATAAAATCTTCAATACCGGACCTACCAAATATTTCAATCTCACTGTAAAAGCAATTGTAGCCTGCATTTACTGTATTTTGTTGGTCATTAATCTATCTCTATAGCAAAAACAGTATATATAACATATGAATTTTGTTGAGTTTTTATTTTTGATGATAATGGTGAAACTATTAGCTAGTATACAGCTCATAAGCACTGGACCACTACAAGAAATAGTTGATGTCAATTCAGAAAGCACATAGAATATGTTCTTTGTATCTCTGGCTAGGGTTTATCCTTTATCCTATTGACTTGCCACCAGTTGCTATACATCAGAGTAGTGTTGGTCAATATAATAGCTTTCACATCCCTTTATGTGAAAGATTTGACTTTTATAGGGACACTTTTTTTTTTTTGTTTTATTGGGCGGAGGGTAGATTTTGTACATCCATTGATGAAAAGATTGATTTTTTGGGTATGCTCAGTTCGCAGGTGACCGCTTTGTAACCCGGGATGCACTCCCCTTTTGAGTGTTGGTCAATATAATAGCTTTCACATCTTTATGTGAAAGATTGACTTTTATAAGGACACTTTTATTTCTCTTTTGTTTTATTGGGTAGAGGGTAGATTTAGTACATCCATTGATGAAAAGATTGATTTTTTGGGTATGCTCAGTTCGTAGGGGACCGCTTTGTAATCCGGGATGCACTCCCCTTTTGAGTGCTTTTTATATTATTTTTACTTGCCTATCAAAAAAAAAAAAAGCTTTCACATCCCTTTATCACTTGCCAATTGAAGAAGTTGAAGAAAAAGTTGGGATCATGGAAGATCTTTGTTGAAGAATAATGAAATCTTGAAAGTTCCATGGCTAGTGACAACAATCCCCAGTATCATCTCCTTTTCTTGGAAAAGAAAATGTTGCCTCAGCTGGTAGTTGGATTCCAAGTGACTGCTCTCACCCATAAGAGTTTTTGGCTATAATTCATGGAACTTTCTCTCCTATGAATTATGATATGAGAAAGAAATTAACCAGGAAAGTGAAATGAGAGAGTCAAAAGGCATCAATGGAGGAGATAGAGGAATATTTGAAGAATAAAGGTGACTTTCCATATGAATCTACTTGGACATTGAAGCTAGCACACACTCTGTTCTGGATCAACCATTCATTTCCATGGACCATGACTGTAGAAACAGAAGCAACTTAGATCTTTACTTTCTAATGGCATTTAATAGCACTTCCTGAGAGTCACTGTTAAATAGAGGTGACTTTATGTGTGAAAGCTATATAATTTAGGGTTGCGAGCCTTTAACACCCCTATACGATGCATATGGTGCGTATAACACCCTCTAGTTTGATTTCACCCCAAACCTTTTATTTATGTGCGAATTGATCACATTTCGTGTAAAATGACATATATGCCCTTAGTATATAAATTTCAAAAAAAATGGAAAACATATAAAAATATATATTTTTTGAAAAATATATATTTTTTGAAAAATATATAAATTTTGAAAAAAACATATAAAATTCGAAAAATATATAAATTTTGAGAAAAACATATAAAATTCGAAAAATATATATAAAATTTGAAACAAATATATACATTTTGAAAATATATATATATAATTAGAAACAAATATAAAAAATTTGAAAAATATATATATAATTCGAAAAAATATATAAAATTTGAAATATATATATAAAATTCGAAACAAATATATAAAATTCGAAAAAAAATATAAAATTTGAAAACATATATAAAAGTTGAAAAAATATATAAAATTAAAAAACATATATAAAATTTGAAAAAATATATAAAATTCAAAAACATATATAAATTTCAAAAATAAAATTATAAAAATATATATATAAAATACGAAATAAATATATAAAATTTGAAACAATATATATATTATTCAAAAATATATATATTAAATTTCAAAAAAAATATAAAATTCGAAAAAATATAAATTTTGAAAAGAAAAATATAAATTTCAAAAAATTATATAAAATTGGAAAATATATATATAAATTTTGAAAAAAATATATAAAATTTGGGGAAAATATTAAATTTCGAAAATAAAATATAGAATTCGAAAATATATATAAATTTCGGAAATATATATATAAAATTCGGGAAAAATATACTTCTATTTTCTACTTTCTTTGACTTTAAATTTTGTTTTGGTGTATTGTACTTTGGTCACTTGTGTTTTTTATACTTCTATTTGCACAACTATTTGAATTTTATATATTTTTTTTCGAATTTTATATGTTTATTTTAATTATATATATATATTTTTTCACATTATATATATAATTTTCAAATTTTAATATTTATTTTTCAAAATTTATATATATTTTTTGAAATTTATATATATTTTTACGAATTATATATATATTTCGAATTTTATATATATTAATTTCAAAATTTTTATTATATATATATTGGTTTCGAATTTTATAAATATAAATTTTGAAAATTTTATTTTATATATATATATATTGGTTTCGAATTTTATATATATAAATTTCGAAAATTTTATTATATATATATATATATATTGGTTTCGAATTTTATATATATAAATTTCGAATTTGAATTTTATATATTGGCTTTGAAATTTATTTTTCAAAATTTATATATATATTTTTGAAGAAAAAGGGTAAAGTGGGTATTTAAGAGAGTATAAAAGTCAAAGAAGGGGGTATTCGCACGTTTTCGAAACTTGCAGGGGGATATTCGCACGTTTTCAAAATTTGCAGGGGGTGTTCTCACGTTTTCCAAAAGTATTAATGTCAATATACACATTTTCAAAATACAGGATGTTATTCGCATCGTATTTATATTACAACGGTATTTTCTGTACTTAACCCTATAATGTACCATCAAGAGTTGTATACTTTCATACATATTTGAATATGCACATTTTTAACTATAGTGCAGGTCACTCTCCTTTTTGGAATGCTTTAGATTCCCACCATGGTCTGCCTTCTGTCGGATACGTTGTACATCGTCCAGTTCGTAACGTTTTTAGAATATTTTTAGAATGTGTTGATACTCGCTTTTAAGAACAATATTGTGTGGGTGTAACATTGCTCGGTTCGTAACGCTTTTAGAATGTGTTGATACGCGCTTTTAAGAACGATATTGTCTGAGACCGTTACATTGTTACCGTGACTCCTGAATCATGGTTGCAACAACTTGCTTTGACATGAGTAGTAAGAGAATGGATTAAACTTTTATGTATATCCGATGAAGAATCAGTAAGTTTTTCCCGGGAATCCCCCACCCAAAAGTTAGCCTGCTGCTAGCCAATTAAAGTTGAAATAGGCCTAAACTACAACTTGGCTCTAGCTTCCTATAAAGCCACCACACTAAGCATGAATGGTATATTATGATTCACAACTGGTCATCAACTTACCAAGCAAGTTGTATCACATCCATTTCGTAATTGTGGAAAGTACACTTCAGTCGGCAGATGCTGCAAAACTTTGTTGATTTGTTTGTGTGATATAATGATATAGTCATAAGAAAAAAATTAACCTAAAAATGAGACAAGTGTCAAAATAGTCCCATTTCTGACTTGGAACTCTTACTCTAAAGTCTATACATACACCTTAGTCCTTATCAAATTTGGTGAAATGTTCCTAGTTTCCCACTTGTTCTAGATAAGGGAAACTTCAACTCCTTCCACTTTCAACTTTAGATTCTCTTTGGCTTTACAGTTTCTCAATCCCCTATATAAGTAAAGCCTCAATGCACTCACATTTATACCACTTCATACCAATCAATTCTCATAAACATAACAAATTTCAGTATGGCTACAATGTCTTTTGATCCAAGCCATGACTTTATAGGCAACAACCATCACCATCGCGGCGCTGTGACTGAAGAAATCGAAGGCCTCATCCGAGTTTACAAAGATGGGCGAGTCGAAAGGCCTCCCATCGTCCCCAACGTCTCCTCTGCACTGCCTGCAGAGCTCGGTGTGACAGCTCGGGACATAGTCATTGAGAAACGAACGAACTTATGGGCACGAATATACGTCCCGAGCTGCCACACCAAGCTGCCTCTGCTCATTTACTTCCACGGTGGTGGATTCTGCGTTGGCTCGCCCTCGTGGATTTGCTACCATGATTTCCTAGCTAACCTCGCTTCTAAAGCACGCTGCACGATAATGTCGGTAAATTACCGTTTAGCCCCTGAAAACCGCCTCCCGGCCGCTTACGAGGACGGTGTCAATGCTGTCATGTGGGTGAAACAAGTAGCTCTAAAAGGGTGTAATGAGCATTTGTGGTGGTTAAGCCAGTGCAACATTTCAAGCGTGTTCTTAGGTGGTGATAGTGCTGGTGCCAACATAGCTCACTATGTGGCTACACAACTTGGTTCCACTAATTTGAGCCCATTGTGTCTTAAAGGCACCATTTTGATCCAACCTTTCTTTGGAGGAGAGGCTCGTAGTGAGTCCGAAAAACATACCACTCAACCACCTAACACGGCCTTGAGCCTCTCGGCTTCCGATACGTATTGGCGCTTATCGTTACCAGTTGGGGCTAACCGGGACCACCCATGGTGCAACCCTCTGGCGAAGGGTGCACCGAAACTGGGCGATTTGAAACTTCCTTCAACATTGATGTGTATAGCAGAAATGGATATATTGAAGGATAGGAACCTCAAGTTCTGCGCCGCCATGACCAATGCGGGCAAGAAGGTGGAGAAGGTGATTTACAAAGGTGTAGGGCATGCATTTCAAGTCCTCCATAACTCTCAATTCTCTCAACTTCGAACTCGTGAATTGATGTCTCACATCAAGAATTTCATGTACCAATAAGCAACTAATAAACGAATTGGTTTTATTTTTCAAGTTTGTACTTAGACATGTTAGTTTGTGTTGATGAAAATTTGTGTGACTGGAGATGGAAATGACAGTCAGATAAAATTTTATTTAATCCTATACAACCCTGCATAAATAAATTTTTGCACTTCATTTTGATATATGTTAATATTTATTAAAATTTTGCACTTCAATTTAATAAATACATTACTATTTATAAGTTTTTCGAAAGAATTACTGTTAATTTAACTTTGTCTAGAATTACTATTTATTTTTATATTTATTTGTATACATTACTTGTACAAATGTGTATATATAAAATCAATGATGGCATAGCGTTGCCCCTGATATATATATATATATATATAGGTAAAGATAAAAAAAAGCAATATTTATCTTGGAAAGTGATGTCGGCATTTTTGTAGATAAAAAGTTCCGTTAAAATTTATTTATTAAACCATTCCAATAAATATCATGATATATATATATATATATATATATAAGTATAGATAAAAAAAAGCAATATTTGTCTTGGAAAGTGATGTCGGCATTTTTGTAGATAAAAAGTTCCGTTAAAATTTATTTATTAAACCATTCCAATAAATATCATGATATATATATATATATATATATAAGTAAAGATAAAAAAAGCAATATTTGTCTTGGAAAGTGATGTCGGCATTTTTGTAGATAAAAAGTTCCGTTAAAATTTATTTATTAGACCATTCCAATAAATATCATGAAATATATATATATATATATAAGTAAAGATAAAAAAAAGAAGCAATATTTGTCTTGGAAAGTGATGTCGGCATTTTTGTAGATAAAAAGTTCCGTTAAAATTTATTTATTAAACCATTCCAATAAATATCATGAAATTTTATTAGAAATAAAAAATAATACACACACAAAAAAAGTAAAGCTAATGTATATATCTGTATATTTCTCATCACCAACTATATCTGTATATTCAAATAAAGAAAACCTACCATATGTATATTTTTAAAATTTCGTTTGTTGGGTTTAAATCTAAAATCAGCAGGCTGGACCCGATGCATGAGGGTGCCTGAAAACCCGACCCGCCACCTTGATTTGGAGCTGGCAGCTGGTGCGAATACCCGGATTGTTGACTCGAATATAGCAGAGGACATGAAGAGGTATTAGAGGATGTTAATGATTGTGACTGTAAAAAATACATAGATGAAGCATAATACGTTTGCTCTAACAAACTCATAGGCTGTTGATTGTTAAAATCACCAGAGCTCTGAAGCAGCTTTGAGTACTCCAAATAGTCCCTACCAATGCCATAACCCTGAAATGGTTCAATTTATACTTTTTAAAATTAATTCTGGTTCAAGATCACACACACACACAAAATAACAATAACTCTTTTCTATTAAATAATAAAAATAATACATTATACAACACATTTAGAAATACTTAATTTAATCTTCCTCTCCTTTTTCTCTCTCACTCCTCACTCTCCTTTTTTCTCTCTACCCTCTTACTCCCTTTCCATTTCTCTCACTTTTGCTCTACCACTCTCTACCAATACACGTGAAGGACACATATTTATAGCAGTTTTTAGCCAACCCAAGTCACCTTCTATAAACAACAAATTGCTCTTCAATTTTGCTTCCTCGTGCATACTTTAATCTTAAGTTTCCAGCTGTAACTAAAACATACAAATTGTATGTGCTGCCATATTTGACCAAGAAGTGTGAATGAACTTTGCCCACTTGGCTTTTCCTACATTTCATTTCTTTGATTATTAAAACACAACCACAGCATAAATGTGGCACGGGTTACCGGAGCAATTGAAACAAGAAACCGTGTTGTTGTCGGTGGAGGAGGAGGTGGTGGAGGTGGCATGAATGTGGCATTTTCAGGAAAGTTGAGTTTGGCTTTGCTGCCCCGGAATCTAAGGGCAGCTTGGTCATAGGCTCGAGCAACATCATCTACCGTCTGAAATTTAGACATGTCAATGAATCGGATTTTGATCCGAATCCGATCTGATTAGCCGGATATGGATTGAAAATAAAATCCAATAACCCGATTAGGATCCGAATCCGATAATCCGATTTCTTAACAAATTGGATTTGGATTTATGTCAATCCGATCCGATATATAATATATTTATATATATATATATATAAATATATATTTGATATTTTTATATGTATATATTTAATACTGTACATGTATATAAATGTTAGTTGTTAATTATTTTATTATTTATTAATAATGATTGATCATAAATACAATTATTAAAAGTGTGAACAATTTTAATGTTTCAGTATTTATTGATTTTTGTATTTTTGTATTTTTTTAATTAGATAATCGGATCAAATATTCTATAATGAAGAAATTCAAATATGAATTAATTAAGTAAAAAACCGTCGAATTATCGGATTCGGATCGATAGTTTTTCTCATCCTTATTAATAGACCTGTCAATAATTCGATTATGATCCGAATCCGATATTAACCGGATATGGATTGAAAATAAAATCCGATAACTCGATTAGGATCCGAATCCGATAATCCAATTTCTTAACAAATTGAATTTGGATTTAACTGATCCAATTTGAATCTGGTCTAATAATGACAGATCTACTTAAATTTGCCTAACCAAACCCTTACGGCTTTGTGTGGGTCCCTTATCTCTGCTGCCCATTTGCCCCATTTCCTCTACTTCACTCCTCTATATTTTCTCTTCCTCTCTTGTTGATCACACGAAACTGTCTCATTTGATGGAGTTTGTGAGTTGGTGACTTGGTGGTGATAATAGTGGTTTGTACTCCAGTGTCAACTTGCTGTAATGGTACATGCGTTACGTAACGGATTTTTGAGTCGCCGATATCGTTACGGGCTGTTACACCACAGTGGACCGATTCTCACACCCGTAACGACCATTATGGTGGTCGTAATCCCGATTCCCACCAGTTTCAAAAATACCGTAACGATTAACACAGTTGAAATTTTTCAAAAATTTGGGTTAAAAAGCTTTTTGTTATCTATATGATATGATAAATGTTACTCTATTATTGAAAAATAATCTTTGCAATAATCTTTGCACAAAAAAGTTAAAAAAGAATTGAAGTGGTGAAATAATCTTTGTATGTACCTTTTTTAAAATTATTTTGCATTGCTAGAAATAAATTATATATTTTGTGATTTCAATTTTTTATTTATTTAAGATTAAAATTAATTTAATAATATTATAACAAGTATATCATAAACATTGAAATAACGACGACACCATTAGATTTATTAATAACTCATTTTTTTATATTAATTTTTTTAAAAAAATTAAATAAAATTCACTTAAATCTACCAAAAAATTATTTTTATTCATTCATGTTGTCAAAAGTATCCAATTAGAACATTTTAGGTAAGACCATAAGATTTTCAATATTTTAAAAAATTCACGATTGCAATACCCGAGTCCCGTTACGGAACCCCGATATTGACCTGAGTCCGTTACACTGATACCGTTACAACAACTGATACTGTTACGGCGAACCTTGAATGGTACTGCAAACAAATACATATATATATATATATATATATATATATATAACAAGATTAGATTTTTTTTCTAGAATCAATAACACAAATTTAGTACACAATTTCTTATCATAATAAAATAAATTAAAAACAAAAACCTATAAATATTGCATAGTTTTCACATAAAAACATGCAACATAAAAATCTTGTGGTGAAATAGTACTTGGTGCTCCAATATTTGGCAAGTAGCTAGCATCCCTTGTGATGAAATAAATTGTATGACGAACACATATATAACTTTTCCTGGATGACAAATTTCAGATTCTATATATATTAACTATAGAATAGTTTTCACAACCATGCATGAAATATAAAATATGTGCAACGATATCTTCAATGGGGTGGACCAGCATAATCAAGGCTGAGATGTTACTTTACATTCTACCAGGGACCTCTTTAAAAATTATATATATTCGATGATCAATTTTATAGTACAAAGAAATAATTATTAAATTTAGTTTGATTATATATGAATAGAAAAAAAAAACATATAAATGAAGGTTACAGTAAATAAAAACTAACCTGTTGTAACAGAAGAAGAGTGTGTACGTGAAGCCATATATCCGTATCCTGTATTACTTTGTGCCACGTAATCTTCTTCTCACTTTCTCTCTTTTGTCCAGCCAAAAAACCAGACCTAAAATAATAGTTATTTGAGATAGAACTTGAATAATTCATCGAACCTCCTGATCTAAACGACGACGTACCAGCACCACTCAAGTCCAGCTTAAGGGACGAGTGGGGCATGCGCCCCTACTGAATTTTTTTTTTTTTTTACTTTATATACTCCAGAAATTAGAGATTTTATCGTCCCCACTTAAATTTTTTTTACCTTAAATATTACATAATTTAAATTTCTTTACAACTAAACACCCACTCAATTCAACCTCTAGATCAGCGGCGCCACCGTGGAAGATAGCAATTCCTCCACCTCTTGTATATGTTCTAGTGGAGACATTCCCTCACTAGTCGAGCTTCTTGCCGGAAATATAACGTAGTCACCTGGATTCGCCATTGTGTACCCATGCAACACAACCTCGCCTGAAATATGACCAGTTGTTAATACAGAGAATTATGGTGACCAGTTTTATATTGGCCGAGTATGGAGATGTTTATATGCATGAGACAAGCGACAACTTTTGGAACTCCTTAAAGGACGTACGTTGGGTGACTTTTGAAAGATAGAGAAAGCCAAAGGGTGATTTCATGTTTGAATCAAGTTGTTAGGATCGCGATCCTGGATAGTATCGTTCGAGAGTCTGTAAGATCGAGATCGTAGAATCGTAAGTAAGATCGTAAAATTCTATCACATTGTTATAAAAATAGTTCAAATTAACTCCTTAAATCATGATATCTCTATAATAGAACAAAAATATATTCAAAATATCAAATATAAACAAAAACATTACCCTAAAATTAATTTTAGAAATATTACAAGGATTATATACATATGGTCTTAATTACATTCTCTTATTAATCTTAAAAATAGTAATTAATGTATAAAAATAATCAAGATAATATGAGTCACAACTTTTAAAGTAGCTTTTGTGAAGTATTACACAAATAATATACAAGTTTAGTTTTCTATTGCATTATTATTTTTAAATAGAATTTGTATATTATTACATAATTAATATAAAGGCTTAGATTTTAAAAAAATTCAGATTAAATAGTTATTGATAGATTTTAATTATTGTTATTTTTAATCATTTTAAATATAATAACTAATTACATAAGAATAATTAAGTCTTATTTTTCCTTTTTAGTAATTACACAAGTTTGACCTATCATATAGTATTACTTTATATTTCTTTAGTCTATGTCTTTTGAAATACCAATTAGAATTGCACCTTAATTAATGCAAATTAATTAATTTATTTTTATTTTCTTCAAAAAAAGTTTGGAAATATTTCTAACCCTTCACACTTTTAGAATAATACTAGTAATAAAATGCACGTATCATAATTAAAAAGAAAAAAATATTATGATATTATATACATAATTTTGTAAAAAATGAAAGAAAAAAAAAGTCACGTGCAAAATGCACGTGATGAAAGAATCATAATTAAAAAGATAAAATTATATATATATATATATATATATATTAAAATATTGCAAAAGTGCAACAATAAAATAGTTTACAAATTTCTTATCCATGAGTGAATATATAGATGTATATATTAACATGTACTCGTTTAGATAAAGTCAACTCTTTTTGAAAATTTGTTGAATCCCTTGGCTTTTATTAGGTAATATAAAGTAAAAAAACAAAAAACAACAAAATATTTACTGCCAATACTTTTAATAATAAAAAAAGCTCACTTTTTGTATTTTAAAAAACATGAAAAAATTAGAAATAATTAAAATACGATAGACTTTTATAACTAAGAGTATCGATATGGATTAGAGATAATAAATAATAAATAAATACAAAAATTATAGATAATTAAGTATAAACTAAAAATAATTTTAGACCGGTTATTAGTTTTTATTAGATAATAAGTATAGTTAAAAATGTTTTTGTCCTTTTATATGGATAGCTCAACCCAAAATTAATTTTTTCCCTAAAAAACTCAAAATTGCATCAAATAGTGGAATCGTAATAGGATCGTACGATCCTACTGATCCTACCGATCCTATAGCGATCCTACCCCATGAGCGATTTTTGTGGGATTGGGATCGTTTTAGGTAGTAGGATCGTTTTCACCTAGAACAATTAGATGTTAAAATTATTTTCCTCCATGGTGACCTAAAGGAGGAGATTTATATGCAGCAGTCGGAAGTTTTCTCAATGAAAGGTAAAGATAAACTTGTGCTTAAGTTGAAAAATAGCTTGTATGGTTTGAAACAAGCTCCAAGATAGTGGTACAAAAAGTTCGATGGATTTATGCACAGACATGGTTACAACAAGTGTACCGCTGACCATTGTTGCTACTTCACGAGTTACATCATCCTCCTACTTTATGTTGATGACATGTTAGTAGATGGGTCTGATTTTGCGAAAATCAACAAGTTGAAGAAGCAATTGGCAAATGAGTTCGAGATGAAGGACTTAGGCGCAACAAAATAAATTATTGGTATGAGAATCAACAGAGACAAACAGAAGAGTACTTTACAGTTGTCTCAGGCTAAATACGTTGAACGGGTTCTGAAGAGGTTCAACATGAGTGATGCTAAGCCGGTTAGCACACTTTTAGCTAGTCACTTCCGATTATCCAAATAGCAGTCTCCCAAGTCAGAAGCAGAGAGGAACAACATGGCCAGTGTTCTATACACTTCAACAATTGGTAGCTTGAGTATGTGATGGTTTGTACTAGACCAGATATTGAATATGCAGTGAGAGCAGTCAACAAGTTCATGTCCAATCTAGGGAAGACTCACTGGGAAACAGTGAAGTGGATATTGCGATATCTACGAGGTACTACCGACATATGCCTTTGTTTTGGTAAAGGCGAAGTGAATTTACATGGCTATGTGGATTCAGATTTTGCTGGTGAGATAGACTGCAGAAGAAACATTACTGGTTATGTCTTTACAGTAGGTACTACAGTAGTCAGTTGGGTTTCGCAGTTACAGAAAATCGTAGCGTTATCTACTACAGAAGCTGAGTATGTAGCCGTGACAGAGACTAGCAAATAAATGATTTAGTTACAGGGATTGTTGACAGAGTTGTGATTTGAGCAAGAGAATAATGTTTTGCACAATGACAGTCAGAGTGTCATACATCTTTCAACATTTCATTCAAGGACCAAGGATATAGATCTTCATTATCACTTTATCAGATCTCTACTAGAGGATGAAGTGTTGACACTTGAGAAGATTCACGGAAGCATGAATCCAGTCGACATGTTGACCAAAGTAGTGACAACAGATAAACTGAAGTTGTGCACAACTTCAGTGGATCTTCAAGCTTGAAGACATAAATGAGGACATCGTACAATGATGAATTTGAATAACATATACAATTCTGCATCATATTTCCATCAAACATGAATGTACCCATAAATTAGAAAAAAATTGCGTACATATTTTAATGAATGTACCATAAATTAGGAAATATTTTCATAAGGAAAAATTCATTCGTCAAATATATTTTCTATTTTCAAATTATTTGCAAATATTTTTCTTATGAATTATTTTAAAGAAATTTTAGTTCTCCAACTTATCAAATAAAAGGTTTACCACCATTCTTTTTTTGCGAGCTTGTGTTTACACATAATATATTAATTTTCTTTTGTGTATAGATGTTAAATTTTGTGATTTTATAGGTTAAATTTTAAAAAATAAGAATTGATTTTATATATCTTACCCATCTCAACTAAATGAAATAATACCTTAAATATTTGGTTTTCTAAATAAAATAATACCTTAAAGGTAATATCTGGATACAGCTCAATCATGATTGAAATATAACATTATAAGTCATGGATATGCCATGCGATATAAATGGATCATATTATTATCCTATATATATATATATAAATATATATGTTGCCATCCATCACATAAAAATTTTGCTTTATTTCTAACAGGAAAAAATATCTATACAAGTATTTTATTGTTTAGAGCACGTAATTTTACCCACTTATGATGACTTTTAAACATATTTTAATGCGGAATGACATATATGGACCATCAAAATTCATCATGCATAATATAAAACTAGGTATAAATACTAGTCAAGCCTTAAAAACAAAATGATTCAGGACAAAAAAATGTATAGAAAATTGAGATGGAGAGAATGCAAAAGTAATCAATAAAAACAATTTTCTTAACAAAAATAAAAAAAATTATATCCTCCACTCATTTTTATTAGTGTAGATAATTTTTGTTATAAACTACTACATAAACAAGATATAATGCGTATATAAAAAGAATTCCGTATGAAATGTTTTGAGTAATAAAATCTCCTTCCCTTTGATTGCAAAATTACCAAAAATATAAAAGAAGAATTTTTGTTAATTTATTTTTTGAAAATTTGCGAAGACACACCATCTCTGACCACTCTTGACAAAAATAATGTTGAAAATTTAGTTCATCTCACCGTATATGTATCCGAATTGTCTACCACCTATACATACAATGGCATGGACTGCCCATGTACCCACTTGAAAGAAGAGAAAATATGTAGGAATTTGTTAATATAAGAATTAACTTTTATTAAATATATTATTTTGTAAATATAAAAGTGAATAAATCTTAAATGTAAATCCAATATTTTATTATGAATGCAATAGAATTAAAAGAGAATCTTAGAACGCCATAAATGTAGTATCACTCGCAAATAACCCACAAAAAAAATAAATACTAAAATTATTATTAATATATTGGCAACATGTTATAATTGAGATATAAAAGATGGAAGGTAAAGTATTAATATATTCGATTGAGAATGGAAAATGAAAATAAAATAAAATTAAATATGGAGACAAATGATACAATTCTTTATTAAATGCCTTCAATAATTTACCGATTTAATCATCTCATCTACGTTCGGATAAAATTTTATATTTAGTTTTCTCTAATGTCTCAAATGATATTTTTATTCTAATAAACTATAAATTTATATATAAAAAATGTTGAATCTATATCTCAAAATGGTTATTAATTCTGAAATCTCAAATTAATATATAACTTTCTAATCCATGTCATGCTAGCGGAACTCATGACATATAAATGAATCATGCATGCTATTAATATTTAACTGAAAATAGTACTATCCATTACATCGACATGATACTTTATTTCTTATATACATAAAACATTTCATCATTGAGACTACATGATTTTATCCAAAATAATAATAATAGTACTATCCATTACATCGATATGATATTTTATTTCTTATATACATAAAATATTTCATCATTGAGACTACATGATTTTATCCTAATAATAATAATAGTAGTACTATCCATTACATCGACATGATATTTTATTTCTTATATACATAAAATATTTCATCATTGAGACTACATGATTTTATCCCAATAATAATAATAATAAATAACAAATTAAATGCAGGGAATGAATTGATTACCCTTCCTTTTTCATCTCCAATTAAATGGTTATTTTTTCATTTCTTGAGGTGTTAGAGAAGGAGATTTATTTGCTCCCATTCTATCTGTATTAGTAATAAATGTTTGTTCCTAATCTCCCATTCTATCTGTATTACTAATAGATGTTTGCTCCTCCAAAGTCATATAACATTAGCAGTTGACTTAATTTGTAACTTATGTGAAAGCAAACTTGTAATAGGAATTAGAAAATAATATTTTTATTTATATAGAGAGTTACGATGGTGACCAGTCCCATTTTCAATTATCTTTTAACTAGGGGTGGCAAAAAAACCCACCCCGGCGGTGCCCCGCCTCGCCCCGTTTATTCCGGGTTTGGGGCTCCAATTAAGCTAAGCGGGACGGGGATGGGGCAAAAAAAAACCCCGATTTTATTCGGGGCGGGGACGGGGCACCTCTGCCCCGCCCCGCCCTGCCCCGCGTAGCTATTTGCTAAATTAACTCTACACATCTTTACACATTTAAAATTTAACTAGGGAATTAAAAATAATAATCTTTATTCACTAATTTCCATAAAGTAATATAATTTTTTTAAATAAATAAAATTTATTATCTAACTTAAAATTATTTAAAATTTCAATAACATTATATCAATAGACAACACAACAGAGAAAAATAGGAGAAAAATGAATTGAAAACCAAAATACACATATGTATGTATAATATCAAAATAATAAATAATAAATTTACAAAGTCGCACAATAAAGTAATTACCATATGTTGAATCGGTGAAAAACTCAATTTTAGAATAGTGAAAAGCATCTAATTCAAATAATTAGAAAAAAAGAAATTTCAATAAATTGATCATGGACTTATTTCAATCTTAGTAATAAAAATTAAACAAAATTACTTTAAAAATAATATATATTGTATAAAAATAAAATATGAAATATAAAAATCTTTTGAATTATATATTTAAATACTATAATAGAATTTTGTCAATTGAACTTAATTTCACTACTTTGAATTGGAGATTTTATCAATTTCACTCAATTTAATTCAATATTCACTATTTTGAATTGGAGATTTATTCAATTAAACTCAATTTCACTATCTTGAATTGATGATTTTATCAATTTTACTCAATTGAACTCAATTAAACTACTTTGAATTGGGGATTTACTGAATTTCACTCAATTGAAGTAAATTTCACTACTTTGAATTGAGAATTTTGTCAATTGAACTCAATTTCACTAAATTTTTATTATTTTGAATTGAGGATCTTATCAATTTCACTCAATTGAAGTCAATTTCACTACTTTGAATTGAGAATTTTGTCAATTGAACTTAATTTCACTAAAATTTTACTATTTTGAATTGAGGACTTGATCAATTTCACTCAATTTAATTCAATTAAACTACTTTGAATTGGGAATTTACTCAATTGAACTCAATTGCACTACCTTGAATTGAGGATTTTATCAATTCTACTCAATTGAATTACTTTGAATTGGGAATTTACTGAATTTCACTCAATTGAAGCCAATTTCATTACTTTCAATTGAAGATTTTGTCAATTTTACTCAATTTTCACTACTTTAAATTGGAATTTTTATCAATTTCACTCAATTTAATTCAATTAAACTATTTTGAATTGGGGATTTACTCAATTGAACTCAATTTCACTATCTTGAATTGGGAATTTTATCAATTTCACTTAATTGAATTCAATTAAATTACTTTGAATTGAGGATTTACTGAATTTCACTCAATTGAAGTCAAAATCACTGCTTTGAATTGGAGAATTACTCAATTAATTACACTACTTTGAATTGAGAATTTACTCAATTAATTACACTACTTTGAATTGAGAAATATATCAATTCCACTCAATTTTACTCAATTAAAGTCAATTAAACTAATATTATTTTGTTGTAATGTAACAAAAAAGAAAATATAATTGAATTATTTGAATTTTTTATAATATTATTCAATAAAGTTTTATTATCCTTTTTCAAACAAAAAAATGAAGTTAAATTAATCATTCTTTTTAAAATAATAATTTATTTAATACTTTAAAATATAATAAAATTAAATGAATATATATATATATATATATATATATAATAGATATTCATATAATTTAAAACAAAAAAATAAAAATAAATTCCAATTAACTACATTATCTCTAAGGACACTTGTCAACTATATACCAAACCTTATCTCAATGTAATCTACATTTTCGTTTCATTCAGGACACTTGTCAACTATATACTAAACCTTATCACTTTACTATTGTTGGTGAAGACTGAAGAGAGAGAGACTTACAGTGATCGATCGATTGATAAATGGGATCGCAAAGCAACAGTTACGACCTCTCCTTCAAGATCTTGTTGGTCGGCGACTCTGGCGTCGGCAAAAGCAGTATTCTCCTCACTTTCATCTCCAACTCTTCTCAAGATCTCGCTCCTACTATTGGTACTCCCTCCATTTCATTTTTTTTTTCTCTCTCTCTTTATATATATATATACTCACTCATATATACATATATATATATATACAAACAAGCATATATATACACATATGTATATGTATACATATATAAACACATTTATGAGAGCAATTTTAGGCTTTGTATTATTTGATTCTGAGACTCAATAGTGAGTATGTTTACTGAACTTTACAAGGCATTTTAAGTGTTCTTTCTTTATTTAATTTTGTCGAATTTACTTATTTTACCGTACACGGACATGTATTGTGTGTTTGATAATTTGAATTTATAATAGATTTGTTGGTTTATAGCATTTGTTGATTCCTACTTGCGATTGTGTGTTTTGTTGATTGTTACTTGAAGAACTCTAGGCATGGAATGATCTACTTCTACGAGTGAGCTTCTTATTCCAATTTGTTTTGATTTCATATATGCGTACATACAAATAAATACATAAAGAGAGTAATGATGTCTTGGGACTTCACCCACACCAAAGCATTTACTGGTGGATCTGATTGGTGAAAAAAGGTAATTATGAAAGAAAAAAAAATGTACCAATCATAGTGTAACGTAATTTTGTATTCTACAGACTACAATCTACCCTAACTCAAACGACTAAAAGTCTGAAACCCTTCCTTTGTCTGCAATCCCTTTCTTTGTCTAAGAGTGAGAGTGAGAGTGAGAGTGCAAACAATCTATCTCTCTCCTTTGATTTACTTTACCAATTCTGTGAAACTGAACCCTAAAGTGGAATATATATATATATATATATATATATATATATGTGTGTGTGTGTGTGTGTGAATATATGTGCGAATATATATGACAATGGAATTCAATTCTGGTTTTGGACAGAGATTGAAATATAGAGAGTACGATTCCAAGAGGCTGGATGAGCATTTGAATATATGAAGCGACTCTGCTCAGGTATCAATCTATATACATATATATATATATACATATATATATATATACATATATATATATTGTTTGATTTATATTGTGGAAGTGTTGTTTATTTAGGTTTTTTGATAAATGTTTTTAGTGATTTGTACTATGCTCAGGTATCAATCATGTAGGGGGAATATAAATATGCATATATATGAACTTCATGATTTTTTTATGTGCAATTTTGTTGTAGGTATTAGGGTATTGGAAGGTGTGAGAGAAAGAATCAAATAGTCCAAATGTAGTTAGAGAGCCTATAAATGATATTGCATCTCCTGCTACCTCTGAGGCTCCCACTTCAAACCCTACCCCTAAATTCCTAAAGATAGTGAAGACCCAGCTAGTGTTCCAACTATTAATGAAAAAAAAAAGAAAATTAACATCAGCTGTTTGGAATGATTTTAGCAAAATCACAGAGAGTGGAATGGTGTATGGCGTGTGTCATCATTGTAATAAGAAATTAAAAGCTCCTAGTAGTTATGGAACTAAGAGCTTGCTTGATCATATAAAGAGGTGTCCTAGAATAAAGAGGGATAGTAGTGATTTGAGACAATTGGTTTTGTAAAGCTCATATAAAAGAAATGTGGATACACTTGAAGGACAAGTTTCATATCGCAATCATGTGTTTGATCAAACTGTCTCAAGACATGAGCTTGCATGTATGATAATAGTGCACGAGTATCCTCTTTCCATGGTTAACCATTGTCGTTTCCGAAAATTCGTGAATAGCCTTCAACCGATGTTTAAGATGGTTTCTTGAAATACAATTAAAAGTGATATCTTAAAGATTTACAACATGGAAAAGGCTAGAACGTGCAGATTTTTGGAGGAAGTTAATGGTAGAGTCGCTCTCACTTCGGATATGTGGACTTGTAATCATTCAAGGAAGGGTTTTATGGCAGTAACAGTTCACTTCATTGATGATTCGTGGAAACTACAAAGAAGACTTTTGAGGTATGAAATTTTATTTTGAATTTATATTATGAAATTTTATGTTGAAATTTATATTCTGAAATTTTATATTGAAATTTATATTCTGAAATTTTATGTTGAAATTTATATTCTGAATTTTTTTTTGAAATTCTATTATGAAATTTATATTCTGAAATTTTATCTTGAAATTTATATTCTGAAATTTTATGTTGAAATTTATATTCTGAAATTTTATATTGAAATTTATATTTTGAAATTTTATGTTGAAATTTATATTCTGAAATTTTATGTTGAAATTTATATTCTGAAATTTTATGTTGAAATTTATATTCTGAATTTTATTTTGAATTTCTATTATGAAATTTTATGTTGAAATTTATATTCTGAAATTTTATATTGAAATTTATATTCTGAAATTTTATGTTGAATTGATATTATGAATTTTCTTTTGAAATTCTATTATGAAATTTTAGGTTCGCATATGTTCCTGCTCCACATAATAAAGAAGTTTTAACTGAAGTGCTACTTGATACCATGTTGGATTGGAACATTGATAGAAAATTATCCACGATTACATTGGATAATTGTTCTGTCAATGATGCCTTGATAGATTGTCTCATTGACAAGGTTGATGTGAATTCACTTTTACTAGGTGGGAGAATTGTTCATATGAGATGTTGTGCTCATGTTTTGAATTTGGTTGTGAAAGATGGTCTAGAATTAATACGGGATTCAATTGAAAAAATACGTGATAGCGTTTATTTTTGGAGTGCAAGCCCGAGTAGAACTGAAAAGTTTGAAGAAGCGGCTCGTCAATTAAAAGTTTCATGTACCAAAAAATTAGCCATGGATTGCAAAACTCGTTGGAACTCTACATATCTCATGCTTGTAACTGCTATAGAATATAAAGATGTGTTCCCACGGTTGAAGCAAAAGCAACGTGAGAAACTTTACAAAACATCACCAAGCAATGAGGATTGGGAAATGGGAAAAGAAATTTGTGACAAGTTGGAGTTGTTTTACACTGTCACGGAGTTATTTTCTGAGTCACAATATCCTACTGCCAATTTGTTTTTTGGTACTATTTGTGAAATTAGAATTGCATTGAATGATTGGCTTAATGACAACAGCCTTTTAATTCATGAGATGACAACCAACATGTTGGCAAAATATGTGAAATATTGAGATGTTTGTCATGAGGCATTGGCAGTGGCGGTAGTATTAGATCCACAATATAAGATGCGATTGATTGAATTCTTATATCCTCAAATCTATGGAGCTGATTGGATGGAGCAAGCTCAAAAAGTGCGAGAAAATTGTGTTGATATGTTTTTTGAGTATGCAAGAAAGTTCAAAATAGGTAAAGCTGGTGCAAGTGGCTCATCTTCTAATCTTACTAGTGTGAGTGAAGTTAGGGGGGGTGTGCTGAGGTATAAGTCGAATTTTGATAAATTTATTATCCAAACTGCACCTGAAGATGGGGAGAAGACTGAGTTTGACGCATACTTGGAAGAGAAATTATTGCCTCAGAGTGATAATTTTGATATTTTGGGGTGGTGGAAGACGGCAGGAGTGAAATATCCTACCTTACAGAAGATGGCCCGAGATATATTAGCGATTCCCGTCTCTACTGTTGCCTCAGAGTCTGCTTTCAGTACTGGTGGTAGGGTGGTTAGTCCACAACGTAGCAGTCTTCATCCAACTACGTTGGAGGCTTTGATGTGTTCCCAAAGTTGGCTTTTGGCTGAAGAATATGGTAATTGTTGATTTACATTTTTTTCTCATTTCTTTTTAACGCCATGACTTATTGTTTTAAAAAAATTATGTTTTTTGTTTTGTAGGAATTCCATCTGAGATGAATGCAACAAATGAAAATATATTTTGTGACTGTGATGATGACAATTCTATGTCCGAGGTTCTTCAATAAAGGTATAACACATGTTCTATTAGTTTTATTTGGTAATGATTTCAATTTTTTCACATTTTGATAATATATTTTCTGTTTTATTTGGCACAGATTTTAGAACTCTCACGTGCCGACAATGACATGCATCCTTTGGAGGAAGCTGATGCTGGGAGCAAGATGGAGGAAGTCGACTAAATGAAGATTTTTTGGAAATCAAGATTTCTCTGTTGGGTGTTGTTTATTGAACTTCTTTAGTTTTTTTTGGAATGAATTCAGTGGAGCTGAGATTGAACTTAAACGTGTTATATTAGTTTTATTGTTTATTTTCTGTTTTTTTTTTCAGTTTATTGTTTATTGAACTTCTAAATGAAGAGTTTACTACTGAGATTGAATTTAGACTCCAGTGTGTATTGTTTGCCCATTTAAAAATAAAATAAAATAATATTATATAATCGGGGTGCGGGACGGGACGGAAAAAAATAAAAATTACCGGGGCCGGGGCGGGGATGGGGCGGGGAAATTAAGTCAGGTTCGGGGATGGGAAATGCGATCCCCGCCCCGCCCCGCCCCATTGCCACCCCTACTTTTAACCCACACGAAAAATGGCTGTTGTAATAATAAAACGTACTCGAATACGATTAGATGATGAGTGATGGAGAAGGTACGAAATACAATGAAATCATGTTAAACGGTAGAATTCGGTTTATTTTAACCCATCTTATCATTTACTGATAATATCATGAATATATATTCCAGGTTTTGGTTGAATCTAAAATTTTAATTTTCTCTAATATCTCAAATAACAAATTTGATTCTAACCTTTTAAATTCTCAAATGATGAAAAGTATATAATATCTCAAAATAAAAAACAAAAAATTCACATATCTAACACTAACCTTGTGAAATGTATCTTTCTAATACATTATCATACTATTTTAACGAAACGAAACATCATGCTATCAATATGTAATGGGAAAAATAGTATTATTCATCACCATCAATTAGCTAGGTGATTTGTACTATTTATAACCATCGCAACATATGTGTGAGTTTGGATTCTTACTTTTCAATTTTATTTTATTTTAATAATACTAATATAAGTAAAAAAAATACTATAGTATGCACAATATTATTTGCATCTTTATGATTAAATTTAAGGGGAAAAACTCAAACTTCAGTCACCATAAACATTATATAATTCAGGGTTGAGTGGTTAGGTTGCATAGAAGCAACTAATTACATGGACAAACTTAGGTAACATCACTCAAAGTTCACTTGATTGCGAACTCATAGTCCATGTAATTAGTTGCTTATTAATAACTATCAAAATACTTTCATTCAAAAAAGAAAAAAGAATTAGTGACAAACATCCTTTTTAAATATGAGAAACTCTTAAGGTCTATGTAATTTAGTAATTCACTTGATTGAACTTTTATTTTAGATACCTTACATCTTATGAATTTCCCTGGTCAAATGGATCGAAGCATGCATAACTTTTTATTTATTTAGTTAAATAGTATCTTTACATTTTGTCTGAGATAGGTTTAAATAGGGTAAATTCCATTTACACCCTCTCAATTTAATTTATATCCCACATAGACTCCTTTATTTTGAATTATCTCACTTAGACCCCTTCAAATTTGGATATTATGCCCTCCGCTAGTGTGATGTCATCATTAAAACAATTGATTAACGGTTCGTTTTGCCATTTTTAGCCATGACTTTTTTAGCCCTATATATTCTATAATTACAAAAAATACCTTCTCCTTTCTCTTTCCCCTTTTAATATATATATATATATATATTTGCACACATGTACATATATGTATACATTAATCGAGGAAGAAGCCTTATACATTAATCGAGCAAGAAGCCTTATACATTAATCAAGCAAGAAGAAGTTTGATTGCTCCGCCTTGGGCGGCGACGATGGCCGGGCCAGACGATCGAGATCTATTCGTGAATAAAATAATCATGGGCAAAAGAGTAATTTCACACTATTCCGTTAAGCCATAATTGACCGAAAGTGTAAGTGGAATCTTTCAAAGTAGAGGGGGTGTAAATGGAATATAGACTAAAACGAGGTGTAAGTGTTATTTACACATTTAAATATTTAGTTTTCTCACAAGAAATAAAAGTAAATTATATTAATATCTCCATACATCTCAATCATTTTAATGCCTCAAATTAAATTGATGTGATTGAAATATAACTTTATAACTCATAAAAATGCCATGTTAATCAGCAATCATGCAATATAAATGGATCAGATTATATATATCTATATATATATATATGAATACTACCATCATCACATTAATATATATGAATACTATAATATAATTTACACCACGTAGTTTTACCCACTTTGGATATGACTTTAAACATATTTTAAAGCTCAACAATCATAATAGCCTGTGACGTATTATATATGGACCATCAAAATCCATAAGGCAGAGTATAAATTTAGATATAAGATTATAGATACTAGTCAAGCGGTAAAAACAAACGATTCAGCACTCAAAAACGTGGAAAAAAAGTGGAGATGGAGAGAATTCAAAGCGACTCCAAACTAATAGTTAGGTACGAAACAAATTACATTTTACAAATAATAAAATATAGAGATTAATAATCTCTTGGCACTGGTAAAAAACAATTCATCTGCCCCAAGCACATCACATGTTGGATGTGCCTCGCGAAAAAAATAAAATAATTACCATATCTCTTTTTCATAACTTTAATTTAATATTTTTACTTTCTTTTTCAAAAAAAAAAAAAAAACTTTCATTACATTAAAAGTGTATTGAAGGTGTTACATTTTTTTTTCTTTCCAGATTTTTATAATTCGTTAATAAACTGTATGCTCCTTTTGAAATTCTTAAAGGTTACAATTCTAGAATTCTCAATGATTAAAACTTCAAGCATATATTTCTTCCTAATTTCACTTATCTTTATACAGAATGATTACAGTGATATTTTTTTTTACAACTCTGTTGAAATATTACTCAGCATTTCCCGGGAAAATTACTACAATGCGCACCCAACCACATCAAATAGCAGAGATGGGAAGAAATCATACACTTGGCTGTAATGTCTTGGTAGAAATAAGTCGAACTTCATACAAATCATTTTCTCCCTTCCCTGCAACCAAAGGTTCATCAAGTTTACTCGAGATTATTCCCTACATTTATATATATATATATATATATATATATGTGTGTGTGTATACACATTAAAAAAAATCAGCACATTTAGAACTCACCAATCTCAGCAGTAATTCCTGGTCCAAAGAACGAAGCAAATTTTGCCTAAGAGATGATTGGAGAGAGAAGTATCAGTAAACCATTAATTTCACTGTCATCTTGAATTATGAATAACAAACGAGACTACAATTTTATGTTTATATCTTTTTGTCACGCCCGTTTCTTCACAACATTATCTCACCTGTCTTTTTTCAAAATCTGACAACTGCAAACCTTTTGCCTCGAACACCATGACTAGACAGTATTTACCATCTTCAGTGACCTGTGACATGGTAGTGGGCAAGATTAAGGTGGCAACAACTGAAGAAGTATAATCACGTATGAAAACGATCAAGTCTCATCCAATTCAGCAGTTTTCAAATAGTTCAAATTTTCCTTAGTCAACAAGTATGTGCAATATTAAGGCAGAAACGTAGTAATATACAGTAGGGAGAGCTCCAAAATATTGATATGAAAAGGAGCAATATTTTTAAAAAATAAAATTATATTACCATTCCCGCTGCAAGTGCACCAGCTTTCAAAGATATATATGTATAGATATTAAATTAGGTTATGGCAATATGATAGAAGATTTTGTCAGCCAACAAAAACTGAAAGTTCAGTGTGGACTAAAGAGGTTGGGCAGTTTCCTGCTTGCAATATAAGTTCAGGAAGCATACTTCTTCACGAATCATTTGCAGTGTAGGTGCGCTCCTTCGTGGAATTCCTCCACCCTAGACAGAAAAGTAGATAAAACTGGTGTCAAAGCAATTAAAAAAGCAGCCTACAGAAACACAGACATCGCACACAAAACTTTGGGCCTTTTTGTTTCACAAGTTTTAAAAGTAAAACTCCCAAGAGAGAACCATAGAGTAGACAATAAATTTGAAACAACAACAAACTAAAATCAAGCAGAATATGCTTATCACTTCATAACACTCCTGAACTAGATTTGAGAACATACCAGACCATATTGAAATATTCGTTTCAGTGCCTCCTCCAAATGTTGCTCATCCCCATAACGGTATCTAATAACATCATCCCTCACCTAATATAACAATGAAAACATTTCTGAGAAAAAAAACATTTCGCTGAGGTAATGAATGAGTAACACAAGACCATATCAGTGTAAAATACCTGCTTAAGAATTGGGGTGGCGCATTCTTCCCTCAACATCTGAGCATCTGAGTAAGTCAAGCATGGCACTGGTTTAAGCTCTGCATACTGCATCAAAGATTAGTAGACGAAAGAATCATAACTTAAATGCCTTTACCAACAAGCTAAAGAACTAAAGGTGTATCACATTTTCATACACATTGCATGGCCTTAAGGCCATACGGAAAGATCAAGAAGACATTATGAACTAAAAGGAACACAGGACTACTAGGTGAATGGAAGAAATAGAGTAACCAACATGACTACATGAGAAGTAGAAAATTTTCTCCAGACAGCACAAATAGTACTCAAATTTGTGATTTCTATATCAGTTTCAAATTAGGAATGACATTTTGATGAACCTATGATATCCATTAGGCCTATTTTACTTAGGAACTAAGATTCTATATGTTATATGTAATAGTAAGCAAATAGGATGTAAATTTGGGTCTAACTGTTGGATTAACAAACTAACTAGGAGAGTTCCTTATATGATGTAATTTGAATATCAGATATGTTGTTAGGTGTGTGCCATGTTGCTGTATATCATATGCACATGCCTAATAGGCTCAAACTATAGAACTGGAAGTCGCGTGTTCGTCACAAGTACTTCACACATTTAGAGAAGTCCATGTACCATAAGAATTATGTCAAACCTTAAACCTCATAAATATATCAGAATGGACCAAGCTTGCAATGTTTCACAAGTATACATGGTTAGAATTAATAAAAGATAACCAGTGGGTGTCATAAACAAGAAAACATATATATATATATATATATATATGAATTTGAGATGTAGGTTATGATACATTTTCAACCAAAACGAAAGCCAGAAAAAACAGGGAAAAAAGAAAGACGAAAAAATAAGGGGTTTCACCTTGAGAGCCATGCCTATTATTGCAAGAGGAAAGCCGTATGTAAGCATCAATGCAGACCATTCAGATCCCGGTAGTATATTAAAATACGCCCCAAAACCATACCTGTAGAGTGCAATCAAACCAGTGTTAAATGTCATGGCACTCTTTCCATTATTGGGTGTACTCAATGGAAAGAGTACTCACGAGAGGAGCGTAACTCCAAGACCAAGCCCAATAACACCAAATGAAACCTGCAAGAATCATTCAGCAACATACGACACTAAATAAATAAACGTGACATCTTATATTTAGAAAGAGGAGCATTTTGATAAGTAACTTGATTCGTGTATGCGAAATTAGTCCAAGCAAAAACTGTACAACTCTACCGAAGGACCACTTGGCCCAACAGTATAACCTCTCCTTCCAATAGGGAAGGTGAGGGGTTAGAGTCTCCTTAGAGACACAATGGGTGTGTGTGTGAAAAAATAAAATAAAAAATAATCCTTACCTTTCAAACAAAAAAAAAAAAAACTATACAACTCCAAACTCTGTTCATACTCATTGGAGTTGCCTGCCTAGTTCCTAGGGACTGAATATCCTAAGAACTAAATTATGAGACTATAAAATCATGAAGTCGACTATGAGTCAACAAACACTATTGAAATACTGAAGACTTGCAATACATCCCATTATGAAGGTGCTTGTTGTTGGAAAACAGCGGAAGCAAATGCACATGGAGATCCAACCAGACATTAACTTCATACTTATTCTCCCCCATGGTCGTCTTTCGCTTATTACTATAGGATGCCGTGTGGAGCTTCTATTTGCAAACAAAGAGGTCCTACTAGCCCATAACTTTGAGGTACATTACACTGCAAAATTCAAATCTTGATACAAATACACAAAAGAGGTTTAAAATTTTCTTATTGTCCTACACAATTTTTATACTCAATCTCGAGATTATATATCAAAATTAAAATCTCAATACCTATACACAAAATTCTTTCCTTTTTCCTACTCAATATTTTTACTACATACTCCTACAAATTTTGGGACATTATCTCCCACAGTACGCATAAAGAAGTAACACTCCACGATTCTTAACACAAAACTCCTTTGAGTACCTATATGCATATATAACCTGTATAGCACATATTGATTCATTCCAAATCTCAAAGAGCATATATGTGTTTGCATATACTGTATGAACTGTATTACTCTAAGAAATTGCATACTAATTCAGAACAGATCTTGATAAAGTAACACAGTTTGAAAACCCGAAGTGATAAGAATTTCATAATATGAAGAATTTTTTGACTAATTCAATCGCTAGAAAGTAGAAACCATACCTTAGCGAGAGAGAACTCGTCATCGGAGACGACCGCCTTGTCGGCGGCGGCGGCGGCGGCGGAGGCGGAGGTAGGTTGAGTGGAATCGGCGGCTCCGGAGATGAAATTGAGCCTCGTACGGTGGTGAGATTGCGAGAAAACTAGGTGTTGATTGATGAATATGCTCGAATTTGTGCTAGGGTTAGATCGATGAAGTGTGGAGGAAGGGCGGTTTAGGGAGAGAATGTACCGGCAGCTACTGGAGAGGCCGATTCGGTGGGAACAGAGGACGGTGGCGCCACCGCATCCCCCGCTGGCGATTGCCGCCGCTTTGATCGTCATCGTCGGCTCTTTCTCTCTCTAGAAAGAGTGTTTGGTGTCTCCTGCTATATCCACAGCAGAACAAGAGGCTGCAAAAGGAAAACGAAAATGGTTGTATTGCATTCTTAACCGCCAAATTGGAGATGACGTGTCACTTGGTATATCTACTAGTATTATTTGTATTATCAATCAAACAATTTTCATGTGTGAATAAATATTATTTTGTATTTTAATCACTCATAGGAATTGTCTTGTGTTTAAGGATAGTTTTAGTGACTTCTTTTTTTTGACAGACTTATTAACTAAATTTAATTTATTGTTTAATATGTGTTATAATTACAAGAACTTTTGATATTATTTTAAAAAAAATATTTGGTATTTTTATTATTTTTATTTAAATTACTCACGAGAATTGTCGAATGCGCTTGATGATAGTTTTATCGAATTTTTTTGTCAAGTTATTACCAACTTTAATTTATTGCTTGAAATTTGTTATAATTACACAAACTTTTCTCTTAAAATCCAAATCTTATGAATAATCCACATCTTGTAAATGGCCTCTCATTTATAAGATTGTAATAGTTGCCTCTAGTAATGCTGTTCTTAGATGTAAGAGTAAGAATAGTGGAATTCATTTCCTTCATAATATAACTAGAATAAAGCTTTAAACTAATATATATTTGTAATCATATATTTTTATTATTCCTATTCTTAGTTAAAATATTAATTTTGTGTTAAAATTAAGTTTTTTTGCTCCAAAATAAGCGTTACCGTTATATTATATGAATTTAAGCTTCAGCTTCATAAGAAGAAAGGCAGACCATAAAGAGTGAGCCAACGGAAATTAGCCCAAAGCTAAGAAACGAGACAGGCCCAAACCCTTGCAAGTAAAAGCCCAACCCGGCAACATAATTAGAATTCAAATTTTAACCGTTAATTTTTATTATTATTTTATTGTTTGTTTCAAATCAAATTGTCCACACTTGAGCAGAAGTGTCCAATTCATCATTATTTTGAATTGAAAGGTGGGCAAATTCAAATAAATCAATTTTATTTTTTCATTAACAGCAGTGTTAATTTAAATTTGGAAAACGGTCGTTGTTGTGACTGTGATAGTGTGATATATGTAACTAGTCTGATCTCTCGCAGATATACCAAAATTAGCAGTGTACTAGAGAAATTTTCATTCAAGTCATATTTACTGCAAATGATGAGTGGAAACAACACATTTTTTTATTTGTTTAAAGGAAGGAAAAAAATAGTCTTTATATTACTTGTGCAATATAATTTATAAGCAAAATTGTTAGAAAGGCTAAAGTTTTAAATTATATATCTTCTAGTAGTTAGGGTTTTTCCCCTCCTTTTCGTCCCATCAAATTTGAACAGATATAAAAATTTTGACACAAGAGTGATGCTTCACTACTCTTTGTTTCCTCCTTAATTCAATCTCTTTTTCTCCAATCAAACACGATAATATTATCTCATTTTCTTTTATATTCGCTATCCTTTCCTCTAACCAAACATAATATAGTTGTATATAACAATGTTACAAAAACCAAATGAAATATTTAGTAAAGAGAATAAAATTTCTCTTCGAAGTGTTTACTTAAGAGAACAAGTGTATCATTGCTCCTCAAATATATATGCTAAAAGAAGTATTTTAATTTTTTCCTTTTTTATTTATTTATTTTTTATGTAAATGAAAAACATGTAACCTTTGGAAGACAAGACATGACATAGATTCCATATCTTTTCTCTAAGTCCAAAATTTGTATAACCATCTAGGTTAAAAAAGGAGTCCAATGATTCCTTGTAATTAAGGTTGTTACCTTTTTGTGTGTGATGTTTCCAACCAAAAAAAAGTGCATGCACGTGATCCCCAAGGTGTAAACAATTCCACCAATATAAGAACAAAACATAACTTCACCATTCACTAGCTGCTACAACCACAAAACCAAAAACAACCATAACCATGCATGCATGGTACAAATCCATGATTGGTCTCTCTTTACCCATCAAGAAAGACTCACTAATACTTATCAACATCTCCAAAGAGAGTGACATTAGTACATAGATACATAGAAATAAACTATATTGAGAGAGATAATTAATCTATTCAACTATTAAGAGAACTCTGCATTATAGCACAGTAGTACTGTCAAACATAGACAATTGAGATCACTCACACGTTATGTCTGCATTACAATACGGTATTGTAAGAACATAGATCAAGTACTGTAACAGAAGGGACGACTGTGATCACTCACAAGTTTCGTCTGCATGATAACACGAATTGTAATAATAGGGATGACTATGATCGCTTACATATTATGTATGCATTACAACATGGTACTATAACAACAAGGATAACTGTGATCGCTCACACGTTTCATTTTCGGTTTGTGTTTTTTTTCCTTCTTTTTCCTCATCCACAAACTCTTCCAAGATAAGCATCCACCTTGCTTGCACCTGGCCTTTTGCTTTGCTATCTCTCTTTGATCTTCCTCATCACTTATTTTTTTCTCCTCTTTATCACTTGTAACTTTCACTTCAACCTGCACAACTCACATAATTTTCTGACATTAGTGTCTCAGACAGCATATGCATGTCACACTCAATTTTATGACCAAATGTGGTTAATTTAGTGTATAGTATTATTTACCATATATAAAATTTACAGATGAAGTACAGGTGAATCAACTATAGAGTGTTTAATCAATGTCATATTTTCATTGTACATGTCTTTGAATTTGAGGGAGAAAAATTGACTACTCTTAAAAAATAACAACTACCTAGTAGACACCTAATTTTTTTATTTTAAAACAAACAAGAATCACCCACCTTGAACAAACAATATCAGATTTGATTATATATGTTTGAAATGTAGCAAGGAAATTTGAATGCAATATGGAATAATAACTAGCTGCCAAAGTTTTTATCCTTGGAAGTGAAAAAAAACAACTCCATTTAACTTGCCTAAAATAAATAGATTAATAATAATCCTCTTTGATTAACATAGTTTACAAGTTACAAGCTCAACTTATTGGAACTAAGTATAGATACATTGCTAATCTACCTTCTAAAAGTTCAATTTAATTAAAATTGAGTTAAAAATAAATGTCAAGTTCTTGTAGTTGGAATTATTTTAAAATACAGGTAGCACTTTGTACACTTAAATTGTGTGTGTGTATATATATGTGTGTGTGTAAGTGCATGTATGCTTATTTGTGCTAGTGTCCAATACTACAAACTAATCTACATAATCTTTTGATGCAATTGGGATTATGAATTTGGTTGAGCTTGAACATGATGAACAAGAGCACCAAAATTTTATTATCTTTTCAAACTTCAAACTGTTGGATGTTTGCTATTCAAGATATTATTCTGTAAAAGATTAGATTCTCCTTTCCCTATCAATCTGCAGATAGCTTTTCTTGTCATGTTTTTGAAGCCAAAAGACTCAAAGCTATCTACAACAATGAATAACAAAGAACACCAAGATATTTTTAAAATAATAATAATGATGTGGACATGTCATGGTAATTATTCTACCAATATTTACTTATTAGTACCCTTGAAAGTTGAAACAGATGCAAAAAATGCATATGGTGAAAAACATTTGACTAATAACCCCCAAAAGCAACAAATGATAAATTAAATTCATTGACAGTGTTTTGCACTTTGACATTGTACTTCACAAGAAACAGAAGCGGGTGAAAAAGAAGAGGATAAAATTTAGGTCAAGGTGACAATAGATAACAGTTTTGTGATTTTTTGTGAATGTTTTTTCAATTACAAAAAAGGGGCATATTCTGTATTGGTGGCCTATGAATAGGAGCTTTCTGGGCAGGGAAAAGGAAAATGATTAGTGTGTAACAAAACAAGAACAAAAGTATAGCTAGGGTTTGCTATAGCAAGCCCTAGCTATATGGTGGGGGTATATATATATATATATATATATATATATATCATTCATAAATTGTCCTTGGGGCATATGGGCCCATCAATTATGAGTCCCCCACCTTGGAAGGGCATTGTGTAATTGTATGACACCAATTATGCAATCATCTTCAGAGAGATTCGATTCATCAAAAGGAGCTAGGAAATGGTTGGTTCTTATTATTCCAGATTTGAGTGGAGGCTAGCATGTACTTGCAGTGAAGTTTATTATGACAACTATTTATGTGCTTTCACCTAATAAAATAAAATAAAATATTGGATAGTTTTTTAAATATTGAATGAATGGTCAGATGGGAAATGAGAGAGGATTGTCTTAGGTAATAATTTATTGAAATATCGTGGACTAAGAAACATAATGCTCTTTTTCAGTCACATTGGAATCAAAGAAAATGGAATTTGGAAGCAAACTCCTATTAGCCTCTAAAAAAATGCACCTTTTCAGTCACATTGGAATCAAATAAGGGCATTTGTAATAAAACTACTAATAGCCTCTCAAGTATATAGTTTGTAGTGCAAGTTTTAAACTACAATGTGATATAGGTAAACAAATCAGGAGCAAAACTCAAAAGCATTACCGGATCCTACCTCTCATATAGGAGGTCCAGCTTCGGTGGAGACAGGTTATGTGAATAATTTTTAACTTAAATAAAATACTAAGATTTTAAAAAGAATTATTCAACAATTTTGGGAACAACCCTTTTTAAAGCACATTAATTTGAAGCTAGAAAACAGAATGGACATAACTCAAATTGCAAATTTCATCAAATAAGCCATGTTCTTGTGAAGTACATGCATGCTCTGTGTCGAAGTTCGGACTCATAATTAAAGCAGCTCATGATATCATTAACACGCCAAATTTGACATAATGATACTAAAAATGTGCGAAAAAAGAGAAATGATTCAAATTATTTAGTCGTTGAGATGGAAATAAACGAGACACGAAAATTATCATTTTTAAGGAATTCATGCGATAGTCTCCAAGAATGTACCTCTTCCTCAGACTTTGTTTTCGCAATGTTAGATATAGGTGAATCTCCAATCACTGCCTCGCCTCGCTTCATCGATCTTTCTTCAATAGGAGGAGTCGAAGCAGGGCTAGGACTACTACTTAAAGAACTAAGCTCGGGTGGTGTGCTTTGAGTCCCCACATCCCTAGTATTCATGCTCCACATTTTCTTCTCTATAAATAAATAAATAAAACATTTAAATTGAATAAAATGAAATGTCTACAAAAAAATAAAAAAAAAATTAAATAAATAAGACCTTGAGTTGGAATGTGGACTTCATTTTCATTTGTGATTGTGTGAGCTAGTCTTGATTGGGAAGGGTAGATGAGAGGTGCAGACATTGTCATTCTGCTTATTGATCTCCCGCTAAGCGTTTTCGCTGATAAACACTCCACCGGAACTTCTCCTGATAAAGGGTTGCATATGTATTTCTCAGCTTCATTCCATTTCGAGTTTAGAGCAAAACCATCCGGTGATAGACACTCCCAACTATAAACCGACCTCGCCTGCAATGCTGCATTAAAATTCACCATAAATTCGTTACTAAATTAATTTATCAATTCCTTTAAAAAAAATTCATGATCATGATCACGCTATTATCCGAACCCATCATTGATTTGAAATATTGATAAGGTGAATAAGAATAACCAGTCTATTCAATGCTAGGCCTAATGAGTATAAAGACCTAAAAAAAAATCTTTTCGTCCTATGAATTTTTTTAACACATTCATACCCATATACGTACCTTTCAGAGCAGTAGTGAATGAGTAGGTTGACGGATCGATCTCTTCTGAAAAAATAATCAGGAAAAACAATGCATAAAAGATTCGAAACAATACTCTTCATTTGTTTGTGTTTATGTGTTATATGTATAAATAGATATACGGAGTGTGTAGTGAGACTAGTGTTGGCTTGTAGAAAAGCTTTCGCATATGCAATTGTCCTTCACATACATATATGTATATATATATATATATACCTTTGGAGAAGTAGCCAGGAGAAGAGGGAGTGCTAGAAATGGTGATGTTTGATCTGAAAGACCTTGTTGTGTCCTCTCTCCTACTGATGTTTGATGCTGAGAACCTTCTTGACCTCGTGTTTTCGTGGCTGATGAGGCGGGAATTGACAGCCCATTCTCGTACGTAGAGCTCGGGCTCGTCTCGTTGACGGGAAGTACTAGGACTAAGAGGAGATTGTTCCATGGTAGATGTCATGAAAGCTTCACTTTCTTTTCCTCCTCTTCTGAACTTTCTATATACTACATTTTTATAGGGGGTGAGTTTTAAAATGACTTGTTGCATAAAGAACAAATGTGTAAAATGTTTGTAAAATCTTTCTAAATCAATTATATCATTTTTGTTTGGGTTAATAGCAAAAAAAACCCTCAACTATACCCTCTCTCTATCTAAACCCTCTGGTATGCACTAAGCCCCCTAGACTATACTTTTCGTACTGAAAACTCCCTCAAACTATAGTTTTTCTTGCACAGTTATAACACCGTTAAGTGAAATTGTACTGGAATCCCCTGAAGTTCTTGTTAATTTCGCTCACCCCCTGAGATTTCATTTTCCTTGCAATGACACCCCCTTGAAGGGGTGAAATGACCGGAATGCTCTTGTTTTGTCTCCTCTATTTCATGAAATAAATATCTAGGTGGTGAAATTACCTCCATGCCCCAAGATTAGAACTTTATAATATTTGGGAATATTTCCAAATATTTTTTTCAAAATAAAAGTTAAAGAAAAGAGGTTGGAAATATTTCAAAACTTTTAAATAATAATAATAACTAATTAATATGCATTACTTGAAGTGTAACTCTAATGAATATTTCAAAAGATATAGAGTAAGGAGTTATAAATATTTTTATATTTTTTAAAAAATAATAATTAATTAATATATATTAATTAAAATGTAACTTTAATGGATATTTCATAAAATATGAAGTAAAAATATAAGACAAATATATTTCGGAAAGCAACAAGTGTTAATCCTTTAAAAATAAGACAAATATATGTTTGAGACTCTCAAGCATAGCTGCAATTAAAGCATTAACATATATGTACAAGCATAAACATGTATATAGACACATATCTGACATAAGTAATAAAGTCTAGTGAAGTTTAATATGTTGTACTCCTCCCTCCCTCGCCATAGTTGTTCAATTTAAATTTTTTAATATTTTATTAATTTAGATTAATTAGTGTATAATTTTTAATTTTATCTTTAATGATATAATACTATGGTGAGGTCCAGTATTTGTTTAAAGTTAGTGGAAGAAGGGTAGCTGAAGAAAATGAAAGATTAAATTGCATTGGAATTCGAACTGGACAAGTATTTTAAGACAAGTAAAATTATAATAATAAATAACTAATATGGGACAGGGATAATAATAATTACTCCTTCCATCCCAAATTATAGGTCCATTTTGGAGAATCCAACTTTTTAAGATGATGACTTTTGTTGTAGTGTTAGTGAATAAAATGTCAACTTTACACATGGTCCCACCATAGTGATGTGATGGTTTATAATGTATATGTTTTACAACTTTAATGGTTGAAGGTTAAATTTGTAAATTGACCAAATAAAGTACTTTGACTTTTCAAAAGTTGACACTTATTTTGGAATAAGGAAAATAAAAAAAATGAACACTTATTTTGAGACGGATAGAGGATTTAATAAATATAGAAAATAGTGGAAACAACCACTTATATATATATATATATATATATTTGACTCTTACCAATTTGCATTTGGAATGACAAGACTCGTGCAAGGAACTAATTCATTTTTTTTTAATTCAATTAGACTATTATTTTACTATGGGGTAAATTACAGTTTCATCCATGTTGATAGTGTAAATTACACCCGCACCCCTTCTATTTTCGCTAATTACAATTTCACCTCCTATTTGTTTCACTTTCACCCCCTCAACTCATTCTCTGGCAAGGTCAAACCGGGTCAACCAAAATCTTAGATGCGAAATGACCAAATTACCATTATATGTGTGTAAAGACTTGTTTGTCCATCCAAAATGATGTGAAATGCATAAACTACCCTCATCACTTATATATATATATATATATATATATATATATGTACATAAATATAGAGATGTATATGTATGAATTAATACATTTATATTTATATATATATATATATATATATAGATTGATCAAATAGATTGGAATCATATGGGTTTTCAAATCTAACCTACACTGACAATTAAGAATTGGAATCATATTCCCCAAATCCTCACCACCTCCAAACCCTAACTCATTATTTTCCCCCACCGAATCCAAACCCGTCTTCTCCTCTCGCCTCCTAGGGTTCCGCCGTAGCCTACTCTTGGCCTCCGAATTCGATTGAAGTGTACTCGCCGATCTTGATGGTGTTGCCAGAGCTGAGAGCGGTAGGGTACATCGGACGGAGGTCGGAACCGTTGAGAACAATTATTGTTCTTGTTGTTTTGGTGTTGCAGCTTTGAAGATAAATTGCAGTTTTGGTGTTGCAGTTTTTTCTATTTTCTCTTTCCCTTTGGCCAATTGCTATATTTTTTTCTCAATTAACCATTTATTTACCAACATTATTTTGAAATTCAGCAAATTAAAGTAAAGAAAGGGAAAAAAGGAACCTTATAAATGGAAACAAATTCAAGAAATTCAGCAGAAAACCAAATAGGTTTTCTAGAGAGAGAAAGTGATGGTGGTGTTTGGCTTCAGGGATGTTCTAGAGAGGAAAATTTGTAGAGAGAGAAAGAGAGTGGTGAGGGTAAATAGATAATTTAATATAAAAGAATATTTGATTATTTAAAATAAATATAAAAAAGGGGTATAAGAGTAATTTCACATATTCGGTCGTCGGATATGGGTTTCAGGGGGTGAAACTGTAATTAGCAAAAATAGAGGAGGTGCGGATGTAATTTACACTATTAACAGGGGTGAAACTGTAATTTACCCTTTACTATGCAATGGTAGGGTCACGGGGTGGTGTTGCATTTCGAAATTTTGGGGGCATAAAATAGACTCATGGCAAAGCATGTTCATAAATTTCTGTTCAATGGGCCACCATAATTTGGCTAAGGATGTTGATGCTGGTCCATCCCATTACTTGGTTAGAGTAGTGTTCCTTCAATTTCTGACCTAAAATTGTAAGTGAATATAGTTAAAAAAAGAAAGATTTAATTTTTTTTATCTAGTAGATCTAAGTATAGCTAAAGTTACTACTGTCGCTTTAAAAAAATAATATTAAAACTTTAGGTGGCAATTCGTTATCTGCTACTAAAAACCTTTATTTTTTTGATAGTGTAAGTAACAAACTTGCGCGAACATGCTAATCCGCAATGTCTTTTTTGTGTACCAAAATGTCTTTTTTTTTTTTTATCACCCGGGGCTTTCGTTCCGACTAATCTACAAGAACTTGCAAAGCGATTCCTTCACACAAATCGAATAAAGCTCGGACAAAAAAAAATTCTGTGTTTATTTTATTTTATATGAACTTAATGTTGGTTTTTTTTTTGTAGGTAAATATTTTCTCACATGAGTCAGGACTCGAATCCAATGAAAGGAATGTGATACCATTAAATTACAAGACAGTTGGTAACTCAAAATGTTAGTTGTGGAGCCTAATGTAGGAAATAAATACATTAATTTTCTTGATGTATTTGATTTTAAGTCATTATCTAATTGTCTAGCCATAAATTGAATGGTAACAAGATAGCACAAATATGCTGAAATGCCATCACTCCAAATAATTGATCATACACATTTGTGTTCTTCTTTTTGTTGACATGTCCGGTTACATTATTTGGAAATTCTAGCATCCGAGGTTACGATTTGATATGTAAACAACAATAATAATAGAGCCAGAGAAAGATTTTTTTTTAAATCACACCTATTTCTATAGAAAAGTAGAAATTATTGGTAGTTATGACAATTGGAAAATCGTAATCCATTATGTATATCAGAATAATACCATAGTCATATAAAAACATTATAACGATTATACAACAATTTTACATTCTTAGGATCATTATATCAATAAATATTTATTGATTTTAAATTAAACTGAAATTAATAAATATTAATATTCCAATATGAAGATATTGAGAAACCCTACTACAAAAAACTGAACAAAGAAATCTACAGAGATCATCGAAGCTTTTCAGCAAGATCTTTAAACATGGTCGGGTTGTTTTCGTTATGGGTTGGACTTGGAGATAATATGTACAGTGAATACATATATTATATACTCTGTCCTAATTTAAGTGTTCACATTCACTATTCAATCAATTCTAAAATAAGTAAAGTTAATGTCACTTTATTTGATTAATTTATCAATTTACCCTTCAATCACTGAAGTTATAAAATATCTTAATTACAAACATCACATCATTTGGTGGGACCAAGAATAAAATTGGTTATTCATTCACTATCACACCAATAAGTTTTTTTTGGATAACCGGGGTGATCCAAGCCAGCTTACGCGCACTTTTGAACCAAGAACCTCATGGTGAAGGATCAAGAAACTCTTACATCCCACTCGGTCGGTCTGGGTTCACACCAATAAATTTTAACATCTTAAAAAATTAAATTTCCCAAAAAAAAATTATAATTTGGGACCGAGAGTATTATATATTAAATATACACAAAGGGGGGCATGGGAATATTTTTGTGTTCATGGTGGATGACATGTGAAGGTCACTATCATGATCATGATCATGACCATGGCATTTGAATGAATCGGAGGGTGGGGGCGACCTAATGCCCCTACCACCCAATTATGAAGTAGGTGGGTCCCAGTCAGTTTTGTCTCACGTACATGCAAAAGTAAGTTTCAAGTGACAGAGGGATAAGGCGTTTCTGCCCATTCACTTCATTTAATTGCCAAAGATATGGTTTTGAGGTTTTTCAAAAAAAATTCTCTCTCTTTCTTGTTATTTGTCTTACTTTCATTCCGATCTTAGGAAAAAGAAAAAAAGGTAAGAAATAAAGGCACTGTTCTGTTCAGGTATCATTGCATATCTATATCTATGTGTACTCGTCTGTATATATATATATATATATGCGGAGGGAGGGAGAGAGAGAGAGAGAGGTGCTTCGATTATCAACTTCAATTTCATTACATATTCACAACCTTTTTTTTTAACCTTAGTCATTTGCAAAGATTCTTATGGATGTATAAAGATCTATTGCAGAAAGAGTAGATTTGGTTGATGACTGCATGGAATAGTGTATATTTATTAATTTTTCAAAGGGTAATTTACACAAAACTCCCCTGAGGTTTCAGAATTTAATTATCAAATCCCCTGTTATTCACCAAATCTCATGATATTTCAGATTTTAATCAAATACCCCATCAAATCAATTTTTATATCAAAATTATTTAAATGCCCCTCACATAAATTACAATTCCACCCTATTTTTTGGATATATTATACTTTTCCCCCTCTTGTTTGAATAATTACACTTTCCGCCCTCTATAAAAAAATATATATAAAAATTCAAAAAAAATATTTAAAATTTGAACAAATATATAATTTTTTTATGAATTTTATATATATATATTTTTGAATTTTTCCGAATTTTATATAGTTTTTCTAATTTTATATATTTTTTTCAAATTTTATATATTTGTTTTGAATTTTATATATATATTTCAAAAAATATATATTTTTTTCAAATTTTAATATATTGTTTATGAATTATATATATATATATATATATTTCAAAATTTATATATTTATTTCGAATTATTTATATATATTTTCGAATTTAAATATACAATTCGAATTTTATATATATATTTTTTATAGATGTGAAAAAGTGTAATTATCCAAACAAGAGGGAAAAAAGTATAATATGTCCAAACAAGAGAGGTGAAACTGTAATTTATGTGAGACATTTAAATAATTTTGACATGAAAATTGACTGAAGGGGTATTTGATTAAAATATAAAATATCAAGAGTTTGGTGAACGACAAGGGATTTGGTAATTAAATCCTGAAATCTCATGGAATTTTGTATAAATTACCCTTTTTTCAAATTGAAAAGAATAATGCATACTCAGGCGTATTACCCTTTTTTCAAATTGAAAAGAATAATGCATACTCAGGCGTTATGTTGATAAAATTGAAATTGGGCACATGGGTACATGAAATCTTAAGACCTCACCATTTCTCACCCACAAGCAGATTCCAAAGAATAGTTGTTGATATAACTTTTGCAGTACACATATAAAGTTTGGCCCATGTAGTATGTCCATAGAGTATAGACCTCACCATTTCTCACCCACATCAGTCCATTGATAGAGAGAGAATTCACTTTTACATTTAGAACAAGCTATCAGTTTTGGATGAACGAAGCGATACGTAACAGTTCTGTCCAAAAAAATAAAATAAAAATAAAAATCATGACTATTTTGTTATGATTTACTTCATTTGATTAAGTCTATTCAATTTAATCAATTAATTCATACTGTGTTCACTTTACCCCATATAATATCTAATTTCATCACTATGCCCATCCTCCTCACATTTAGAGTCAAAATATCTAAATTACCCTCTCTTAATAGATAGAATAAGGGTATTTAGTGAAATCAACCCTTAAAAAAATTATTTTTTGAAAATAAATTACATTTTTCGTAAAAACTATAAATTTCAAAATATATATATACATATTTCAGAAAAGATGATTTTTTACGAAAAATAAATTTTTTGCGAAAAGTATATATTATGTTCCAAAATATGATTTTTTTTTTCCGAAAAACATTTTTTTTTGTAAAAAAGTATTTATTATGTTCCAAAATATGATTTTTTTTTCGAAAAATACTTTTTTGCAAAAATATGATCTTTTCTAAAAAAAAAAAAAAATTGCAAAAAATATATACTATTATGTTCCAAAATATAATCTTTTCCGAAAAATAATTTTTTTGAAAAAAATATATACTATTATGTTCCAAATATATATTTTTTTCGAAAAATAATTTTTTTGAGAAAAATATATACTATTATGCTCCAAAATGTTTTTTTTTTCGAAAAATGATTTTTTTGCAAAAAATATATATAATTTTTTCCGAAATAATTTATATTTTTAAAAAATAATACACCCCCTCCGAAAAATAACTTTTTTGCAAAAAATATATATATATTTTTTTGAATTTATAATCTTTGCGAAAAATATAATTAATTTTTTTAAATGATTGATTTCACTAAACCCCCTTATACTATTGAAGATAATTTAGGCATTTTGACTCAAAATGTGAGGTGAAGGAACATAATAATAAAATTAAATAGTATAAGGAGCAAAGCGGACACAATAAAAGTTAATTGATTAAACTGGTGGATAATATAGGGGGTTTCTTGAAATTAATCCTTTGATTATTTATAGGTGTATCAACTCGTACCAAAACTGTTAGATGTAAGGATGTATAACTCAATCTATGCTTTTAGTCGTGCATAATTAACACCGATGTGGAATTGTAAATTTCTGTAATGGTAACAAATTGACATTTCACAGAAATTTCTTTTCAACAAAAATAAATAAATATATATATAACAAAATTGTATTTTACTTAAACATGTGAATCAAATTGGAATTAAATCAGAGCCGAAACAACAAAACTCAATATTCAATCATACAGGACTTAGCTAACCGGTCCTCCCACCATTTGGGGTCGAATTTCAAATCCAAAACCAAGCAATTTCATAGTAGAAATGATTTTTTTTTTTCCGATTCGAAATTATGCTCAATTGTATGATACAAATTCCATACGAAGAAATCAACATCATGATGCATACCATACAGAACAGTCCCATAAAAAAAAAATTAAATAAATAAAACTCAAAGGACTCAAGACATGAGCTCTACGAGCAATCAAACTTCATATAACAAAACAAAATGTCACATTGGCTCAAGAAGCTAATCAGGGGTGAAAAGCAATGGCACAGAAGAAAGTGTTGACATTTCAAGAATTAATGAGGATGATGACTGATCCTATCGTCAACGGATTTTTGGTTCTGGTCTCGAATCAATAGGATGGTCCCCTGGTGGCCTGAAAGATTTAAGTGTTAGTTAAGGCCACAGGGTACAGAATTTGTGTTTGGACATGAGACAATCCATCTTATATGTACTTATCATCACATGGAAGTTCATTGGGGGACGGAAAAAAAAGCCGGAAACCTAGCTCGGAGATTGAAGGGCCAGGAAGATGTAGATTCCTGGTCTCAGGTTTGGGTGATGAGGTTCAGAGGAGGAGGATGTCCTGAAGTTAGGCTGTCACATATTTTATCATACCACACACTCTATACATACACGTAAAAAAAATACAAACATGTTATATATACATATTATATAGTTCTTTTCCAACAGCTGTACTGCCTTCTTAGTAATTATACCTCCATATACATCTATCTTGAATAACAATAATAATACTGATGGTGATGAGGAGGAGGAGGAGGATGCACCAGTAACTTAACTGGTCTAGCAGTATGTAACATTGGACAACGAAAGAACTCCACATGCCCAGGGAAGAAGATATTCTAACAAGCATATTTTTCATTTTTGGTCATCAATAAATGCAATTTCGAGGGTGCCCATGACTCTATTCTTAAGGGACAAAAATAGATATAGGATGTCATGCAAAATAGCAGAATTAAGGTCTGATGGTTGATGATATCAATAATCTTGTTCAACACAAAGACGATTACACAAGGAGCAACATCATAAGCAGAACAGCTGTGTTGCATGATTCAGTGCACTTACCGCCACAGCCCTTAATTTGAGCATATGGTTGGAGATTTAATAGTATTTTAATCCTAAAAAGCTTCATAATGGATGGAAGAGGTAATAATAATATCACCGAAATAAAACATCTTGCAACGTTATGACAAAAGTTGCCCCATACCTTCATGAACTTCGGTGGATGCTGGTTTACCTGTTCGGCTGGCAACCACAGAATTTGTGCAAGCACCACAAACAGCAGTGAACAAATGAACCAAGAAACCAACTGCAAACGGGATCTCACATTTACCACAAATTTCTATTGCATCCTTCGGAAGCAGGACATGGAGCAAAGGATGCCCAACTTGTTCAAAGAATCACGCACAGGATTCAGAATTCCATTGAGAGGCCATCCAACTGGTCCCAGAGTATTACTTCCTGCAGAAAGTCCATTTAAATGATTTCATGTGAGCAATGCAGATTGTTGAAATTCAAGCATTAGAACAAATCTGTCTACTAAGTAATCAGACATCCCATCGAGGGAAACAATCCTGATCTGTTTATCATGACATCCGAAATAAAAGACGATGGGCTTTTCAGAGGTTTATTTACGACACTAAAAACACGAGTACATATGGTCTAAGATATTTCAATTCCACGAGATGTCCAAAGGCAATTTCAAGGACAACACTTGCCATTTTCATTGGCCAAGGTGATATAATCTCCCCTCTCCAAAAGGGGATGAGGAATTCAAGCCCCATACTCTTACCATTTGTTGGGTAAAGGTGACTGAGTATTTACCTGACCAACAAAAAGATAAATAATATAAAAAAATTATATTAGGGCAATACTATTGCATCTACATCCAGATTTTGCCCTTGGGTTAGCAGGGATCACATGCTAACACAGAGGAGTTTCAGTTACTTTAATGTTTGAGTTCAGTTTACTCATCCCTTTTTATACAATCTTGTTACTAACAGGAAGGATGATCTTTAACAAGACAATCAGCTTTCAATGGTTGAAGGTTGGTATTCACAATCTTCGAAGACCACATATAAGAAGTTCATGATCATACGTACATTTAAGAGCATGGGTGTCCTCGAGGCCATATGAACCAATAGATGAATGAGATAAATGCAGCTTACGGACGGAGACACGAAATGAGAAACAGAACCACAGTAATCAGATAGAACAAGTGACAGCCAACTGAAATCAAAGATAACAATGAGTCAGACTTCAAATTAATACCAGTAAAGTATACCCCGGGATGGAGAAATTGTCGACCTCCAAAACTTATGTACACAAGTGACATTGTAAAAGAAATCTTACTCTTTGGAACAAAAGGATGATCCAGGAATCCACTCAAGTGGCAAAAATCAGTTAATCTGGCTTCAAACATAGATGCCCTATAAATAAGAAGCTGAGTTTATAGATCCAGAATAGCCGTGCACAACTAACAACTTATCAACTAACTGTTCCAAATGGAATGACTGCAATTATGGGATGGCAAAACTGTGTTGCTATTGCCCTTAACATATCTAAGATAGTAAGAGAAAAGGCATTGCAAGGAGTTGTACAACAAACATCATAAACTGGAACTGGACTCACCAAGACAAAGAGGTAACCACCAATAACTTTCAAGAAAATGTGTACGCAAATATGTTCCCTGCAAAACAGGATAGACATTATCAAACATTTAATGAAAGTAGAAGAATATGCCAAAAGACTTCTTCCAAGTATTGTTGTTAACTACCCATTAACACTAAAAGCTTAAGCTGTTAGAAAGGGAGTAACTTTAATATTTAATCCTTCAACACACCCCGTCACGTGTGGCCTGCCTTTTGGTCCAACATGTGTAACAACTTTTAAACAAAGGGTGGCGGTGAGGTTCGAACACTGGACTACCTGCTCTGATACCATGTTAACTACCCATCTAATCTAAAAATTTAAGCTGTTAGAGAGGATGTAGCTTTAATATTTAATCCTTCAACAACTGCTAATTATTATTTATTTATTTATATTGGAGAAATAAGGCTTGTGTGCACCCACAAAATATTCCAATGGAGACTTCAACCACCCACCTCCCACGGGTAAGGAAGAGGAGATGCTACTTGATCTACCAGTACATGGGAGGATTTTGAGAAGTGTAATTAAAGTTCCCAAAAAAAATCCCAGAATACTAATCCTTAGTAGAACAAACAAGAAAGAAGAAAATACTATTTCTTTATATTGCAATGTACAAAACATAGAAATATAAATAGTTAATTACGAACTTACGCATACATTCGCATGCAAATCAAATTGTTCATTGATCTTATTTGCAAAGAGAAAGTTAATGCTACATTTTCTGTAGAAAAAATCAAGTCTATTAAAGGATTGAGTATACATATTAGAAAGTATATAATTAATGCTTCCCTTCCGGAAAAAATCAAGTCTATTAAAGGATTGAGTATACATATTAGAAAATCAAGTATATTAAAGGATTGAGTATGCGTATACATATTAGAAAATCTTGTGGCGGTAAACTCTTTACATTAGTATCTACACTTCTTTTCACAATCATACAATAAATTTATTTGAATAACCCACAGCATACCTTGTCCAAGAACCAATATTGCATTTGCAGCAAAAGGAACAATATCTTGAATCTTTTCACTGGTAAATATCGCTTGAGTAACTAGGAAACAAATTAGACTAGTTAAAATCCATATTGAAGCATAACTGTTGAGTATTCAATAATCTGGAGCATTAAAAGAAAAAGGAATTCAAAAGATATGAAAAGGTCGCTGAATCAAGTTTCCCAATGTCAGAAAACTTTATTCATGAATATACAATTGGGGTTTAAAGGTTCTAGCTCAAAACAACCTCAAACGGTCTGAATTCTGAACCAAGTAAAAGTATATGGTGTTTTTATCCAGAGAGCCAAAATTACATTTGCAACTAGATGACTAATATTTCAGACTGTTTCACAGGCAAATATTGTTGGAATAATAACTAGCAGTGGAATGAGAAAAAACAAAGAAAAAAAAATGCCGACAAGAAGTGTCGAAGTCAAGAATTCATAAAAAGTGACCAAGAGATTGCAAAACAAGAAGGCAGTGGCTGAATAATGTTGAAAAATGTTCCCAATACGAACATTATTCAAGTGTATGGCTAGCAGATGTTAAACCTTAAGGAAACCAAAATCAACTAAACAATGTATGCAGCTTTGTCTAAAATTTCATTATGCGCCAGAGGAATATTTTCTTAAGATAATTTCAAGAAGCATCCCATAAATATATTGCAGAAAAATTACAAATTCTTTCAAATGCATACTGGAAGTTATTCATTGCGAGATGTGTAAATGTTGAGTAAAAAAGTTTCTGAAGTGATACAACTTTAGTCCTGACACACAAATGCTCCAACTCAAATTCAACCTCATAAGTATGAACCAAGAAAAAGAAGCTGCCTCTGTCCAAAGTTCATCAAAATAAGGATAACTAAAAGAATTTAAGCAATGAAATTTGCAGTATTTGAAACCTGAACTTTGCATTAGCTTTTCCTCCTTGTCTTCTGTATCGCTCTCATTAACTGAAGTATCTATGTCAGGTAATGTCATCATGTGTACAGTATGATCTCCATTCGATAACCATATAGTCTCTGTTGCTGCAAAATGAGCAAACTTAATTCTTAGCTTTAGATGTATAAAATAACTCCTTATCTTATGATTTTAGCGTGAAGCAAAGGCAAAATAACAAGTTCAAGAAAAAGGCTCGAGGCAAGTCCCTTCTTCACAAGCCACCACTTATGACTTAAATAGATCTCATGGAAATCTAAGAGAAATTCAATTTTCGGTGTGTAAGCACATTCCAACATGAATGTATCTGTAAAGATCTAGAGAGATACATATCAGTCAAAGGAGCATACTTGTTGAAGAATCAGAAAGAGCAGCCATTTTCTGAACTTCCATGGTGGAAGTTAAGCAATTCATGTGACAGAGACTTTCTGGCCCAAGGGCAGGACTGGATAGGCACAGAAGGTGTAGATTTCCCACCGAGTCCAAGATCATAAACTTGGTCGAAGATAAGGCTTCAATCGAAATTGCCTTTGCAGAATTCAGTGGTTTTGTTGAGTTGAGGCTTTCTACCTCCTTGCTCCTAAATGACACAAAACATATACCTCCTTCTTTACAGTCTTGCTTCAATTTCATAGACCTCGGCTTTGCTGCAAGTTACAATGTACTATCAGCTGCTGTAAGCAACAGCAAAATGAATTACTTCAGAAATCTGATCACTGACGAAGACTCGAAGCAACAATTAATTCAGTATAAAAATAGGTAGACAGATTATGCGAACGTGACAAATTTCCTAGGTATCAAATCTTCACATGCGGGTGACAAAGTATTATCAAAACCATCAGACAAGAAGGAACGGGATGGGATGAGACTTGATAAATGATGGACAGGGCATTGTTTAAGATTTTAGATAGTAGTTCTCGCTCAAAAATAGCACTCTATTAAATGAACTATCTGTTTCCTTGATTCTAAAAAAATTGTAACAACTATATGTCGTAGCATAAACCATATATATTATATAGTACACAAAGATCAACAACTAACATACAGGGCATGGCCTGTTAAAATCAACAGAATGTATTATAGGATCTAAAGCCATTTATTGGAATTAGCCAAAGCAGCAGCAAGAATACAATTATTTGCCAGGTTTTAACTTGCCAGTCACAGATGCTACAGGACAGGCAACAATTAATTATACACCATTGTGTATACTAACCATTCAAACCTCAGCGATCTGCTGCTCCCAGTAATTCATCTCAACACTTAAAATAGCCAAGTTGGTCAAACCGTTCAATTACCCACTCCCCTCTCCCCCTCTGAACCTCTATCTGCATCCACCAGATTCTTTGTTGCCCATAGACAATGGAATCACCCCGGTAGTTTCTGGTATTTTAGAAAGTATCAGACAGTATGTCCACATAAGGCATGGAAAGTTGGAAAAATACTTATATATTTGTCCTTTTTATTTTGTCCATATAAAAAAAAATTCTAGAAATTTCTTAATTCAGGTACTAAAAATCTTTTTTTTTCTGACAAGGATGTAGAACATAGTATCTTGCAGAATGAGAATGGTCAACATAAGTAGCGATTCCCACGTGTTGCTAAAAGAAAAGGGACACGGTTATATTCTTCACCCACACATATTCCATTTCTTTTTTTAATTATTTTTTCTAATTTTTTCCACAAGTAAATATTATATAAAAACCTGAGGAAAAAAATAATGCATACCACCGAAGCTACAAAAGGCCAAATAGGGCATCTAAACCCTCAAAGAGTCCAAAAAATATTTCATCCGCACATTTTTCAATTAAACAGAGGCAGAATCTCTTAGATTGTACTGCCTGTAACAAAATCAAGGTCGCCTCAGCTACATCATGACAAAAGCTCAATAGTGACCAAAAGTAAAACAAATAACCAAAAGGTGGTGAGAGAGATTTATTGGCTTCCGAAAATGTTATGGAACATGATTGCAGCAACACTTATTAGTGCTCAAAGGTTTCGGTCACATAGAGTGACGAATGTGAATGCAAACTTAAAGAAAGGTAACCAAAGGTCTGCTCTTATATGCTTAAAAAACACACCCAGCTAATCAATGGGACCAAAAGTCAATGCTATGACCCAATATATCATCCTTCTGTAGCACCTCTTCGCTGTAATCATTGCATACTGGAAATTCTCTCAAAAATTATATAGCGAAACAAAAGCGCTTTCCCAGCTACTTGCCAAGAAAATACCATTGTGTTACCTGAAATAGCAACCTTCCTTAAATTCCAACCTCAAGAAAAATAGATCACCCAACAATTTCATGGGTCTACTGTCCAAAATGGAAATATGAGGCACATTAAGATGCCACCATTTTATAAGTGAGTTGAACCAAATACTCCCTTTTAGGTCACATAGGCAATCTTGAATCTACATGTTCCATTTCTTACTGAATTTGGTTCCCTTACTACGAACCATGTGTACCGTTGCCCATAACATTTGGTGTTCCCAACTTAAAATTTGTAAATCCTTTCTTTGAGTTTCTCCATGGCAGAGTGGAATGGTGGATGTTTGATGTGGAATCCCGTGATAGCAGATAGTAGTTTAGTGTGACACTAATCTTAGGATTCAATGTGGCAAAGATAGACTTAGGTTCCATTAGAAAGGTTGTTACCAAAATCGCATTATTCACCTGCTTCAGTACCACCACTTCTCCACAATGAGAGACGCAAGTGCTGACAGACAGAAGAGGATACTAACTATCTCTTCTAAGTTTTGTGATTGATCATGATATCTAAGGTAGTTGTTCACAAATTAGGTTTCACTTAATGACATCTAAGTTCTACAAGGAATTTATTGGTTGTTGTATTAAAGCCCATGCCAGCAAAAGGGTTTGCAAGTTTGACTCTTTGCTTGGTTGTTCTATCAAATTCTCCATTCCTTATTAAATTCTCGCATTACAAAAGTTTCTCAATAGTAAAGTGTGAGTATAAACTCCTAGCTTAAACCATCTATACATGATAAGAGTTTTCACCAGTAATAAGTCAACAATGCAGACAAAGAAACCATAATCCTAAATAAAAATCAACACACAATTTCACAATCTTACCGCGATGTTTCTTTTTCATCCTCCCGTCCGTGTACCCATTCACCAAATTCTCTGCATTCCCTCCACACAATTCATCACTGCCACTCACTTTTCCAATCACCCCATTCGGCAAACTCGACCTTTGACCCACATTCCTCTCACCATTCACTCCACCATTCAAATTCTTTGCCTTCTTCGTCACCCGCCCCTTCACCAGCGGCCTCAGAGGGAAAACCCTAACCCCATTCTCCTCCCCCAATATCAAAACCCCAAACGAAACACTAATCGCCGACACCGGCACACAACAATCAATCACAGCACACTTCATCAGCTTCAACCCCACCCCACCTTCCACCATCTTCACCCCAAACACCCAAACCTTGCAATTCGACACCGAATACATCGCAAACACATTGATCGACCCCGAGACCCTAACCGAAACGCCGTGACTGACATCAAACACAACCCCCAATTTCCGATCGTCAAACCTCAGCCCGCTCTGGTTGCAAATCACCTTAGCGCGAGCAAAAGATTGCGACTTGGAAAGGACCCAGAAGCGGAGGAGCACGGCGGCGCCGGCGTTATGCGGGGCGGCGACGAGAAAGACGGTAGAATTAGGGTTAGGGTCAGAATTATGGTTAGGGTTAGGGTTAGGGTTTTGGAGGAGGAGGAAAGTGGCGGAAGAGGAAGGTGAGGGAATGAAGGTTTGGGGGAAGGAGAGAGAAGAGGAGAGAGAGTAGGATGGGTAGAGAGAGAAAGAGGAATCAGAGTGCATTAGGGCTAGAGAGAGAGAGGGAGGGTGGAAGAGGAGGGAAGAGATTTGGCGGGAGGAGAGACAGAGGGAGGACGAAGGGGATTTGGGGAGGGGGTGTTTGGTGGCTTGGAGAAGAACCATTAGAGAAGGGGTGTGAAAAGACTATAAAGGGCTTGTGGTGGTGGTGGTGGTGGTGGTGGAGCTAAAAGAGGAGGCATTGATCTGGCGGACGAAGAAGAAGAGTGTTTGACATGTCAACATGAGGGAGACAAAACACAATACCAATGGAAGTGGAAGTCCAAACTTTGAACAACACTTTGCATGCCTTGTCCCATTTTATTTTTCTTTTCCTAAAAAAATATATGTGTATATATATATATATATATTCTTTGGTCTAATATAAAATAGGGTTAATTTCACAAAAACCCACTATACTATCCAATTTAATCAACTAACATTCACTGTGTCTACTTTGCCCCCTATACTATTCAATTTCATCACTATGCCCCCTCCCCTCACATTTTGAGTCATAATACCTAAATTACCCTCAATAGTATAGGGGGTTTAATGAAATCAAGTCTTTAAAAAAAGGGTTAATTTCACAAAACCCCCTTATACTATTTAATTTAATCAACTAACATTCACTATGTCCATTTTCCCCCTATATTATCCAATTTCACCATTTTCCCCCCTCCCCTCACATTTTGAGTCAAAATACTTAAACTACCCTCAATAGTATAGGGGGGTTTAGTGAAATCAACCCTTTAAAAAATAATTTTTCGAAAATCAATTATATTTTTCGTAAAAACTATAAATTTCAAATATATATATAATTCGTAAAAAAAAATTCAAAAATAATATATATTTCAAAATATATATATTGGAAATTAATATATATTTCGGAATATATATATATATAATTCGTCAAATATATATATTTTCCGATTTGTTTTAAAAATATATGATTTTTTTTTGAAAAATATTATTTTTGCAAAAAATATATATTATGTTCCAAAATATGAATTTTTTCCAATAAATAATTTGTTTGCAAAAAATATATATTATTTTCCAAAATATAAAAAATATATATTTTAGAAAAAATATATATTATTTGAAAAAAAATCATATTTTGAAAAATTATATATATTTTTCGCAAAAAAATTATTTTTCTGAAAAATCATATTTTGGAATATAATATATATTTTTCGCAAAAACATTATTTTTCAAAACAAAATCATATTGTTTGAAAACAATTCTGAAAATATATATTATTGACTAATTATATATATATTCCGAAATATAATATCATTTTCCAATATATATATTTCCCGAAATATATATATTTTTTATATTTTAAAAAATAATATATATTTTTTGGAAAAAATTCATATTTTGGAAAATAATATATATTTTTCACAAAAATATTATTTTTCAGATAAAATTCATATTTTGGAACATAATTTATATTATTCGCAAAAACAATATTTTTTTTGCAAAATTTCATATTTATTGAAAACAATTCGAAAAATATATATTTTTGACGAATTATAGACATATTCCGAAATATATATCATTTTCAATTATACATATATATTCCGAAATATATATTATTTTCCAATATATATATATATATTTCCCAAAATATATATATATATATTTTCTGAAATATAAATTGTTTTCGAAAAATATTTTTTTCCGAAATATATATTTATTTTTGAAATTTATAGTTTTTACGAAAAATATAATTGATTTTCAAAAAATAAATTTTTTAAATGGTTGATTTCACTAGACCCCCCTATACTATTGAGGGTAGTTTAGGTATTTTGACTCAAAATGTGAGGGGAGGGGGTATAGTGATGAACTTGAATAGTATATGGGGCAAAGTGGACACAATGGGGGTTAGTTGATTAAATTGAATAGTATAGGGGGGTTTTGTGAAATTAACTCTTAAAAAAAATATTTTTCGAAAATCAATTATATTTTTCGTAAAACTATAAATTTCAAATATATATTTTTTGGAAAATAATATATATTATCTAAAAAAAATTATTTTCCAAAAAAAAACATATTTTGAAACATAATATATATTTTTCCCAAAAAAAATATTTTTCGGAAAAAAATCATAATTTTTGAAAATAATTCGGAAAATATATGTTTTTGACGAACTATATATATATTCCGAAATATATATTTCCTGAAATATATATATTTTCCAAAATATATATTGTTTTCGAAAAATATTTTTTTAAAGGTTTTATTTCACTAAACCCCCCAATACTATTAAGGGTAGTTTAGGTATTATGACTCAAAATGTGAGGGGAGGGGGCATAGTGATGAAATTGAATAGTATAGGTGGCAAAGTGGACATACTGGGGGTTAGTTGATTAAATTGGATAATATAAAGGGGTTTTGTGAAATTAACCCTATAAAACATTTTAAAATATTTCCATGTACTATGTATATAATTATAAATAGTTAATATGTAGTATAAGAATATAATGTAGGTGTAATGGAATTTAATTGCCAAAGAGGAGTTTTAAAAAAAATTCTCTAACTTAAATAATATATATATAGCACATATATATAAATTAAATAATATAGTTTGGCAACTATATATTATGCAATAGGTGCAAGAGTCTTCAAGACTTGAACTTGAACTTAGTGTTGATAGTTTCCATTTGAGGGTCCTAAGATAGTAGGTCATGAATTCGGCCCTTGAACCAAATTTTAACATATCACACACACATATAGTATTGATTACAAACTTGGTACATGGTTTAGTGTTATTAATGGTCATGCACTGGTATCTTGATTCTCATGAGAGTTACTAGATAACAACTTAATTCTCATAGTCATGGCCTTTCACTTAGGTGAGTTCTCCAAAGGTATGTATGATCATACCTTGTAGGAGAATGTCTGCCCCGGGCTCATTCAAGGCAATGCCCTTCCTAACATCATATTAAACAACATTTGTGTCATAGGGATAGATAGGAGAAAATCTTCATGAGAAATCTCCAAAATAAAGACTTGTAGTCTCATTATTATTTTCTCGAGAAATTTTGGAACTACGCTCCTAGAATAAAAGACCTTTAGTTTTTTAGTTTTTTTTTTTTCACAATCTTTACTGTGCAAATATCAATTGTTTTCAATAATCACTGACGTATTCCAAGATATAGTTAACCTATCTTATCACATTGCAAACAAACTCTTCAAAGCAACAGTGATTTAAACTTTTAAATTGTCATAATATAAATATTAACTCATGTAATAAATTTTTCCTTTTGTTGGAAAATAAACATCGCGTGATTGCAACCGCATTCATCAAGATTTTTCAAGTGGTATTTTAAACATAGTAAAATTATATGAATAATCACCTCAAATGTTGTGACTTTTTCACATAATAATAAACACATTGAAGCAACAAATTTATATTTCATGTCTTATAAAATACAAATCTCAAAGCCTATCCTTTTTTTTTCCCTTCATTTTTTTTCTAAATAATTGTATCTAAAATTCACCCCCACATTGAAGGATTATAAACTATAATTACCCCCACATTTTAGGGTCATAAAATCACTAACTACCACATAGATAAAGTGTATATAAAAATTACTTTTCATACTTCTTATGTCATATACAAATCTTAATTTATGTGATATGTAGTAAGAAAGCAAAACTCTGTCTTTATTTTCTTATCATAGTTATAGTTATGTGCATATGTTTCTCTAGTACTTTAATAATAAGCACCATGAGTGACTAGTGATTGAAGATATTGAAAAAGCTATCTATCTTCAATTAATTTAAAATTCCTTCTTAACACGTATACGTATATATACATACATACATACATATATATATATATATATATATATATATATGCACCGTGAATTAGCACAATATAACCAATAAAATAATTTAGTAAAATTGGACAACAATTATACATTACATAAACAAGTAGTATATGCTGCAAAAGGAAAATTCTTTCACATGTATATGTATGTGTATACAACCATACATTAATATTCACAATTTAATTGAATTAAACCACATAACTCTTTAGTCTCATTCTAATTTCTAACCAACTTATGGGCGCATCACTTCTGAACGGCTCCTCAATTTAATATATATCAAATCATTGTGTAATTCAAAACATGCAAACACTTCATCAAAGTTTAGGGAAAAATTATTTGGAGTTTTCCATAACTCCACCTATCTTTTGATTAAGAAATAGAATAATATCTATAAGCTTATTTTCAATTCATTTCAACATATAATGACTCTATCGTCTGTTTCTTGGAATCAATTCAAGAAGTTTTCATCCGGCAATATAGTCATTTAGTGATAATATTATTCAAAATGAAACATTACACCACGATTAATTTTACAGCAAAATTAATGGTAATTTATTACTGCACATATATACACAACTTTTTTTTTTTTACATTTAACCAACAAAGTTAAAATGTAAAACACATATGAAAGAAGTAACTGACTTATCAAGTGTTATGTAACACTAGAAAATCACATTAGTTCAAACATTTTTAGTATATTTGAATTTATAAACTTAATGAGTGCGAATGAATTAGTATGTTATCTTTCCTTTGCTTAAATTGGCTTTTAAGTATATATACAAATCATTGGCAACAGATTGCATATATAATTAATTGCTAACAAAATCCAATAAACAAGAGTAACAACATAAACAAGTAATAAATTAGTTTCGCACCAGATTGCATATTTTTCCATTATTCAAAGTCCATGACAACCCATGTCCCAATCTTCTTTTAACCAATCTAAATATTTAAGTAGGGAATCATAACACACACACATATATATATATATATATACTCAACAAATGAATAGGGTGCGTAGCCACCAGTTCGGTTGTGAGTTAGCTAGGTAAATTTTCTAGCAACAACATATAAAATATAAAATGCTAGATAAATTAAAACTCCCAACTATGGGAATTTTATTTACACCTCTCTATAATAACAAAATTCAAACATTATTATTATTTATTTTATTTTATTTTAACAAAAATATGGAACTAGAAGGTAAAAGATTTTTAAATTTCACTTCTCCAATTTTTCCGTATCAATGACAGAGAAGGCCAGACAGCTAAAGAACAACAACTATTAAAGTGCAGCTTTGTTAGCTTCATACAATTTTTTTTTAATAGCAATATAAGCATGCCGCTTTGCATAAAAATAGTAATCTATGTACATGGATACCATGGTTCACATACACATAAACAGAACATAGAGACTTTCGTATATATATGATTTATATATACAAACATATTTCATAGAAAAATTTATATGTTCTAACCAAATAACTTGGACAGTAATTTTTTAAATAGGAAATATTGCATATAAATTACAAACACATATCCATGACATATTCATACAAGTAATAAACACATCATACAGTATGAGAAGTGTAAAGGCTTTAGACTCTTATGCAAATTTAGATTAAAGGGCTTTAGACTGTTAAGAAGATTTAGAATAAAGGCTTTGGATTGTTTGGGGATATTATTTATTCACATAGAAATCTATTCATAATATCATATAAACAAAACAATATGTAATCACAGCATAGATCAAATGTATTGTAAAATAGAGAAATAGGTCAGTATAAATATCAATAAAAATATAATGATAAAAAGGAGTTAGAAACTTCTGGCCTGTTAATGGAGATGCACGCAATGCGCTGTCCTAAAGCCTTTACATCCTCCCTTCGTGCAAGTTCCAGCGGACTGTGAAAGGCTTCAAAATACAACTCCAAAATTCTATATGCACATGATCACAGAGAACTAATTACCAAGTTTTTATCTCAAGTTACCCAATTATAAAATCTAAGTATATATGAAATACTATATATGATATGATAAGAATATAGAGAAAGAGGAGAATCTACCTATGTATTTGATGTTTAGATATGTAGTTATATTATAGAGTCTCTCTATATATAGATCCTTAGTAGACATTAGGTGTAATAATTACCTTTTATTATAATTATAAATATTGTAACCGTTACATAATTTATGATATATTATTATATTTTAAATACTATAACAGTAATGGAATTTAATTGCCAAAGAGGAGTTTTAAAAACTTTTCTCTAACAGTTATTTGTTGTAGGGTTCATTTTTTTGTTCACCATAGGAGGACTCACTGGAATAGTCCCGGCAAATTCTGGGCTAAACATTGCTCTACATGATACTTATTATGTGGTTGCACATTTCCATTATGTACTTTCTATGGGGGGCGTTTTTGCTTTATTTACAGGATTTCACTATTGTTCGCAACCTTCGTGCAATACTTCACTTCTTGAATTTCTCCGAACCTTCATGTTCTCTGGCTTCTCTCCAATGGTAAATACAGATCTTTCAAGGATTTGATTCTGTAAGCGGTTCGATACAAACGAAGAAATTTCGAACAAAAGGATTGGAACTCGCTGATAGGAAAGGAGAGAAAAACAAAGCAATGCCAAGAGCTCCGTCAATCCATTGTTCATCGATAGACGAAGCTCTCTCTTTATCACCTCGTGCCAGGTGCAACAAAGGATGAGTCATTTTTCCTTTTCGCGAACCACGAGAGTGCCCAACGCCTGGAGGAGCAAAGCTCATTTTCCTTTCAGGGTAAAGTGGAACCCGGTTCCTTTGCGAACGAAGTTCAGAATCAACAAGGATTCTATGAACGAAGGGAGTGTACAACTAGGGCACAACCCCACTTTTTTATTCGTAACAAAGGAAAGATAGAATGAAGTTCTTCACGAAGTTCGAGACAAAGGAATAAAAAAGAGTTTCTCTATGGAATGAGAATGAGAATATAATAGAATGGTCATTCTCATTCTTTTGGTTGGTTAGAGCATAACTAACTAAAGAATGAAATATTCTTTTCAGTTTTATTAAGGAATGAAATGTCCATTTCATAGGTTTAGTAATATAATGAATTTTCATTCTCTAGAATGATTAGAGAATGATAATTAACACTTTATAATACCCTACCAAACAAGAGAATGACGGGAATGCACATTCTATTCCATTCTTGCATATCAAACACAACATTAGAATTCAAACCAAACTGAAAGGATGTGTGAAAGTCCGGTCAGGTTCGGATGTAAATTGTGGTTTTTTTTTTTTTTGAAACATCCTTTAAGGATAAATAAATAAATTATGTAATCAATCAATCTCACTACCAAGTTCCAACCATGTGAATTTGGTTTTATTTAAATTTAGTACATATTTATATAATACATGAGCAATCATAAAAATATAAAAGAAAAATAAAAACTAAATATAATCATATTTAGAGGTAGTTTTGTTATATTTCAAATTAATTAAGTAAAGTATACTACCAGAACATGGAGTGAAAAATAGCGTAAGGGGTAGCCAGGGACTAATTGGAGGAAAAAATAGCATATTTTGCAACATCTCGAAAGCTCAGTAAGGTATCAAGCATTTTTGTCTTTGAAATTGAGAATAATTTCGGTATTGTTTAAAAATATATATATTTTCCTATATTACTAATACTCCAATTTCTTAATAAGGACACAAACATTCTTATAAAGGAAGGACTCCAACATACTAATTAAAAAAGGACTTCCCCCATTCTATTCCTAATAAAGATTGCCTTTTTTTTTCTCGGCTCAGAGAGAGGTAGACAACAGATGGTTACATGCGTGTATTCATATATATGATATATACATATAACAAGAGATGGTTAGATCCGTGTGTGTATATATCATAGATAGAGTGAGAGAGATGAAGATCACAGATAGAGTAAGAGAGATTGAGTACTTGTGGAAAAGGACGAGTTTAAGAAGACAGAGAGAGAAGAAATTCTTGAATGCTTTTTCTAGGAGACGATCAAAGATAGGGTATACGTTTGAGTCATACCCTATTGGCAAAAGACTCCCCAAACAACCTCCCTCCGATGACTGTTGTCCCATCTGTTTGGAGGACTTCACGCTTCCTTCCCGCGCTATCTGTGGCCATGGGTTCTGTTTTGAGTTCTCTCTTTTCTTTTTCTATTTTTTGGAAAATAAATTTTTATTTAAATTTTTATTTTCAGATAATTATAAAAGAATTGAGTTCGTCTTTTATTTTTGTTTTTTTGTTTTCAGTCAAAGTGAAAACAGATACTGATCTTAATTAAAATTGCAATGTTTGATAAAATGAATTTGAAATTGTTTTAAGTTTGACAAAAATATATCGTAATTAGTGTGTTGAAGGAAACAGTGACAAAGTAACAAAAATATTAAATTGGTATTTTTATTTTATCAGAACATATTAACTTTTTATTTTCCTTTCTCAAAGAAAAACAGACTACAACAAACACTCACCCAAAAAGTGCATTGTTTTCTGGCCAAAAACAAAATGCACGCCAAACAAGCTTTAAAAGGTCGTTTTGCATTTGTCCGACAAAAATGAGATGTCTAGTTATTGAAAAAATAAGAAGTAAAATTTTGATGAAGGATCCGCCCAAAACACAACTTTGCAACCTTTGCATATTCCAAGATGTTGATATTTTACATAATTATTGATACATTGTGTCCTTTTAACTCACTTTACAAGAGAGATGGTGATGGAGAAAATTGAGAAGTTACGTGGAATAATTTGTATTATTATACTCAAAATTGTCACATAAATAATTGTTTTATTTAATTGACTCTTCACATATTTTTTTTGGATAATAGTGTATTTATTGTATATCCATGTAAGTTTATAAATTATTTTTTGTATGTACAGCTGAGTGCATTTTGGATTAATGGAAACATAGGGCATGTTTGAAAACGCTCTCGCTCCTGCTTTCAAACGGATTTGGAAACTAAAGCGTAGCGAAGCAAGTTTTTTCTGAAGCGGAAGCATGTTTGGTGCTGATGATTCTGATATGAGAAAAATGAAAGCTGAAGCATGCAGAACATGTTTGGTGGAACTGCTGATTTCCTAAAATGTGAAAGCAAAACATGTTTGGTGAATTCAAATGATTTGAGATTTTGTTTTTTTTTTTTGGATTTTAGATTGAATATAATAAATTAATAAGTTCTACAATTAAAAAAATAAAAATTGTATTGCACAAGACCTCTCATTTCGATATTGTAAATAAATTTTTTATTTTTTGTAAACTATAAATTTTTTTGTAGATAAATTCTAAATTATAATATTGTATTGCACAAGACTTTTGGTTATAATATTTTATTTTAGGTAAAGTGCATAAAACCCTCCTCAACTATTGCCCCATGAGCACAAAACCCCCCTCAACTACAAAAGGGGTAAAAAAAATCTCTCAACTATCCTAATTGGGTGCAATATACCTCATCCCTATTGCAAAATTACAATTTTATCTTTAAAAAAATAAAATAAATTATTTTAAGAGATAATTAATATATATAAAATTCAAAAAACAATATATTAAAATTTGAAAAAATTTTAAAATTCGAAACAAATATATAAAATTCAAAAAATATATATATGTAAAATTCAAAAACAATATGTTTAATTCCGAAAAAAAATTAAAATTTGAAACAAATATGTAAAATTTGAAATATATATATATATAATTCAAAACATATATATTAAATTTCAAAAAACAATTAAAATTCAAAATTTATATATAATTTTCAAATTTTATATATTTTTTTTCGAATTTTATTTTTTGAAATATATATATTTTGAATTTTATATATATTTTTCGAATTTTATATAATTTTAAAAACTTATATATATAATTCAAAATTTATATACTTTTTTCGAATTTTATATATATTTTTCGAAATTTAAAATAATTTTTTGGAATTTTATATATTTATTTCTAATTTTATATATTTTTCAAAATTTATATATTTTTTTCGATTTTTATTTTTTGAAATATATATATTTTGAATATTATATTTTTTTTTGAATTATATATATATATTTTGAATTTTCTATATATTTCAAAATTTATATAATTTTTTCGAATTTTATATTTTTTTTTCCAATTTTATATATTTTTTCAAAATTTATATTTTTTTTTTCGAATTTTATATATTTTTTGAAATTAAAAATATTTTTTTGGAATTTTATATATTTATTTCTAATTTTATATATATATTCGGAATTAATTTTTCTTTTAAAATTTTATACACCTTGAAACAAACCTAACATGTTGCAAAGAATTTGGGAACAATTGGGAGAATTTGGGAGCAACTTATAATGGGCCCCACTAAAAATAGTGATGGGAGCAAGTGGAAGCAAGGTGAGCCTTACTTTCAAATTTGAGGTTTTGCTCCAGCCTGCTTCCAGATTTTGGAAGCGGAAGCAACCAACCAAACAGCCCTGCTCTGTGAACAGTAATAGAAGCAGGAGCAAAAGCAGGAAGCGAGAGCGTTACCCAACATGCCCATAGCTTTGTGCCTCTGCGTTGCAAGTACCCCATTTGTGCTTGGCCCATTTATAAGTTGACACCTGTCACATTCATCCGTGTTTGGGGATACAACTACCAATATTCTGAAGTCGGTTATGATTTCATCAAGGTGAGTTCACATGTCTCATTGTTTTTTAGGGTTAATAACAAAAAACCCTCTCAACTATACCATATCTCTAACTAAACCTCCTGGTGTGCAATTTATCACCTTGAACTATGTTTTTTGTGCAGTTTAACAAACTGTGCTCTAACATCGTTAAGCCAAAATTGATGGACAGTAATACCTTTGCTGAAACAAGACCTTATTTGGCCATACACATGAAGGAAAAACCAACTTTGAGCTTGTATTTTGGTGACATGACAGTGCAATCCTAGACAACCAATGAACAAGTGACAACACATACCCAATCCACCTCATCTCCCTCTTTGTTTCAGTTGTTGTTCACTGGAGTGACAACTCTGTTTTGGGCGACAAATATGACCTTGGTTTGGCGTCATTTTCCAGCAAAGCTCTTGTATATTAGTTGTGTTTAATGTTGCAAACAAAGTGACTGGTTCAAAGTTGTACAATTTGGAGTTATTGTTGCTCGGTATTGCAGACAAAAGAAAGGTTGTCTCTTGTGGAGTTATTGAACCTTTGCATCATTCCATCATAATGGTAATCGTAAAATTTATGTTTTTGTACTTTCATAATCATATACTGTCTTTGCAAATACATGGAATTGCAGAATCATTTTGTACAGTTTAAATACTAGGCTCATTGGAATATTAGGTTGTCGAAATTTCTAAGGATATACTTTGAAAGTGAAACTTTTAATCACTAAGGTTTAAATTTCTTTTGTTTTAGGTGGATGTGTTTTACAACTTAGTGTTACACTATGGTGGTCATTTTTATCATGAACTTAATACTGTCTATGCCGGGGAGGGGGGGGGATATCAAAGAATGTAAGCGTGTTGACACTGGTTTGATGCCCTTCATTGAACTCGAGTTAATGGTAGAGAGTTTAGGGTGTGGTGCTATTGAAAGAGCTTTCTATCAATTACCTGATGATATTAAAACTGGAAGGTTTAGGATAATCCAATATGACTTTGATATTTTTAACATGTTTGAGGGCTATGCTGGCTTTGATGATTTAAATATCATTGATATATATATAATTGTCTCTAAAGTTGTGGAAGTAGATGAGATACCCTCACATGAGGAGGGAGAGGATGTGCCTCTTGAATCACCAGTAAATGAAGCAGAAATATACCAAACATGTATGGACTTTGCTGAAGTTGAGTCTAATTACTGTCCAGATAATGAGTTGAGGAGCTTATGTAGTGATGAGGAGTAGGGAAATTCTGGAATTAGAGTCGTCCCGTACAACACTGAGTTCATTGCTTCTAGAGATGTAGGGTCCAAATCACTGGAAATTGGAATGAGGTTTGCATGTGTAGCTGATTTTAGGTTTTTTCTTAAAGATATTTCCATCAGAGAGAAATTTGAAATAGAATACACTAAAAATGATGGTGATAGGGTCACTGCTATTTGTAAGCAAAGGTGTTCTTGGAGAGTCCATGCTAGTAAACCAAGAAATGAGGACTGTTTGAGGATCAAGACTCTCATGAATGAACATAGAGACTGTCTATGGGCTCATAGGAACAGCCAAGCAAACTCAACCTATTTGGCAAATAGATACCTAGAACACATTAGGTTAAATCCAAACATAGGTTGCCAAGCTCTTAGGAGTACCATAGTTATTGATATGGAGATAGATGTGTCCAGATACCAAGCCTACAGAACTGAAAAGAGGGCTTTGGTGATGATTGAAGGTGATGAGGCTGAGCAATATGCCAAATTAAGGGATTATTGTGCTTTGATCTTGAGTACAAACCATAGTAGTAGGGCTACCATATCTGTTGAACCAGAGTCCTACCATGATGAAGTTAAAAAATTTCAAAGGGTATTCATCTGTTTTGGTGCCATCATGAAAGGATTTAGAGATGGATGCAGGCCTTTTTATTGGGGTTGATGGATGTTTTCTAAAGAATGCACATGGAGGTCAACTACTTTCTGCTATTGGATGTGATGGGAACAACCAAATGTACCCAATTGCATTTGGAGTTGTTGAAGCTGAGACAAAGGACTCTTGGAATTGGTTCATGATAGAGCTGACGGAATGTGTTGGGCCTAGCTATGACATTACCTTCATCTCTGATAGACAGAAGGTAAGTATGCTTTAAATTTCAATTTTGGTATTTAATTTGTTTTTTCCTCGTATTAGGGTAAATCAATCATGTTTGTATGTAATTTGGATTGGGGTTTCAGTATTCTGAACAATATTATTTTTTTGGAATTTTTGGTATTTTTTGTGAATTGTTTTGCCTAACTTAAGGACATGTTTGGTTAAAAAAGTTGTTTTTTTGGTTTTTAGTGACTTTTTTTAAAATTTGTCAAATAATTGTTTGATTTATGACATGTTCCATGCATAAGAGTTTATATAGAGTGGTTTTGATTCATTTTATGAATTTAATTCATTCAATATTGCTTTTTAGTTTGAGCATAAGAATTACATTTTAGGGTTTAGGGGTAAATATGTCATTTTACTACATATTTTGGATTGGGGTTTCAGTATTCTGAACAATATGATTTTTTTGGATTTTTGAGTATTTTTTGTGAATTTTTTTCCTAACTTAAGGACCTGTTTGGTTAAAAAGTGGTTTTTTTGGTTTTTGGTAACTTTTTAAAAAATCTGTCCAACTTGCAGGGTCTAGTTGATTGCTTTGAAAACATCCTGTATGGGAGTGAAACATAGATTTTGTGTTAGACATTTGTATGAAAACTTCAAACTCAAATTTGAGGGGCAAGCTTTGAAGAATGAGCTTTGGAAAGCAGCTTTGTCTTACACAGAATCTGAGTTCAATGTGCATATGAGTATAATCAAGGACATTGATGTTGAAGCATTTAAGTGGCTCTCAAGAGTTGATCCTAAGTTGTGGTCAAGATCACACTTTAATGACCAGTCAAATAATACTTTGGTTCTAAACAATATGTGTGAATCATAGAATGCAGTGATTCTGCCAGCAAGGGATAAGCCTGTCATCTATATGTTAGAATGGATTAGGAAACATTTGATGCTGAGGCTGCAAAAGAAAAAAGAATCAATGATTTCAAAAGAAGGTTTTTTATGTCCTCAAATTCAAAAGGAGCTGAATAAAAGGAAAGGGGCAGTTAGAATGTGTATGGTGAGGTATGCTGGTGAAGACAAGTATGAGGTGGAATGTAGGGAAATAACTGAAGTTGTAGACATTGGTATGAACACATGTACTTGTAGGGTTTGGTCTGTGAGTGGAATCCCATGCAGCCATGCAATAGCTTGTTTGTTTCTTCAAAAGGTTAATCCAGAATTCTATGTTGATGTATACTTCCATAGAGCTACATATCTCAAGGCCTATAATGGTATAATCTACCCAGTCCCTATGAGAAGGATTTTCACTTCCCCTCCTACTGATCCATTGTTGTCTCCCAATGGTAGATGTGATATCCCACATCGCTCGGGTAGAGGTCTGGGGATGTGCTTATATGTGCAGTGTTGTCTCCAATTGGTATGAGACCTTTTGGGAGGAGCCCAAGAGCAAAACCGTGCGGACTGGGCCCAGAGCGGACAATATTATACCAAGTGTTGGAACGGGGTGTTACAATTGGTATCAGAGCCAGAGCCCAGCCGGAATTAAGTGTGGGAGCATGCACATCACCCGTGGGTCGCCAGTGAGGACGCTGGGTCCCAAGGGGGGGTGATTGTGATATCCCACATCGCTCGGGTAGAGGTCTGGGGATGTGCTTATATGTGCAGTGTTGTCTCCAATTGGTATGAGGCCTTTTGGGAAAAGCCCAAGAGCAAAACCGTGCGGGTTGGGCCCAGAGCGGACAATATTATACCAAGTGTTGGAGCGGGGTGTTACAGTAGAATTCCAGTTGGTAGGTCTTCAAAGTTGGGGAAAAAGCAACCAGGAGAAAAGGCAAATTCAAAGTCAAAGGCTTATGCTCAGGCTTCTACATCCAAGTTGAGTAGGAAAAGGGAGCAATTGCAGTGTAGTAAGTGCAAAGGTTTTGAGCACAATGTGAGGACTTGCACTGCTCATGCACCACAAGTTCAAACTAAAGCTCCAAACAAGGGTGGGAGACCTAAATCAACTGTTAATTTGTTGCCAAAGAGAGCCCTAAGAATTGAAAGGACTATGGGCCAAGAATCAAGAAATCCTAAACCTAACACTGTTACAAATAAGTATAAAGGCAAGGGAAAGTGTGTAAATCAGCAAGAGGGATGATCTATGGGTGCATTTACTGGTAATTGGTTTCACAGTGGAAGAGGTGCAACTCAAATTTCTTCAACATCAGTTCCAACCTCAAGCACTGTTGGAGGGTATCCTAAAGCAACCCATGCTCAAATTATGCAAAACCAGGAGGTAAAAATGATTTATTATGATATAATTTTCATGTTTTTATTTGTTTTATATTTGCATTTAAATTGAATTTTTTTGGTGATTTTTTGTATTTTTTTTTCCATATATTAGACTACAAATATCTCCTACACGGAGTTGCTAAACTCCCAAGTTTCATCATCCAGGTATTTTTGTACAATAATTAGTTTCAATCTTTTTGTTTTGGAAATACTCATTCAAGTCTGCTTCACTAGTGCATATGAATGGTATTGAATGACATTTGCAGGTCAATGGGTGATGAATATGTTGCTTGGTAGATGAAAATTACTACTTGAGATGGTCATTTTTTGTCTTTTAAAGCTACTGACTATATGGACTGATCAACAACAACATAGCATTTTTTTTTTGTGTTTTGATGTTATGCAAACAACTTTGACTATGGTGGTTTTTGCTATTTTGTAAAGTGACTTAACTACTTGAATAAGTTGTTGTGTAAAGTGGTTTTAGCTCTTTTGTAAAGTGATTTCACTAGTGACTACACTCGTGACTTCACTAGTGTAAACAGACAATGTATGATCCAATGTTGTCACTTTAAGTATGCAACCTCCTCAACTTATATAATACTATGATAATTAATGAATTTGAATGACTATATTTATCTTTGATCTATGTGTGTTTTGTCTTGACATTATCCAGTGCATCATGTTTGTTGTGATTTGCAAAGCTCTGTAAATGATGAGTGTTTTTTTAAAGCTCATTGGATGTGTAAACTGGTTTTCAAATGCAAAATGTCCTAAGCTCTATGTGTTTGTGTGTGTTAACTCATAACTCAATGTGTGTATGTGTTAACTCACAGCTTTGTTTGTGTTTGACAATCTCAATTCATTTGCAGCTCATTCTATGATATGTATTACAAACTGTCAAAATGGAAATGTGTATCAATATGAGCTAAAACATACAAATTGAAGCTTCGATTATTTGCACGAAAATTTTCCATTCTCATTACCATAGCAAAAGTGTTTCAACATGATTACAAAATGCAAACTGAGCTACAACTTCAACCCAACAAAACATCATACAACATTACAACAACATCAATATTCCACAATAACCGAATCATTGACCTGTTTCACTACAACAACATCAATTCTCTTAGTTCATTACTCCACAAGTGTCTCCTAGCTCATTACAACAACAACACCATTCTCTGTTTTACCCTCATCACCATTGTAACCAACAACACAATAGCAGCAAAAAAAAACATAAACATACTACTAACAAATACAACCATTGTAAACTGCATCATTGACCTGAGCAAAAATGCAGTGCTATCAACATGAGAAGCTTGTTGTGTTGTAGAGGCCATTGTTGTTCACAGTTGTTAAACTCTTACCCATGCTTCGCAACAAATTGGAGATTGGGGATTAGATTTCTAGGTTCGAAGAGAAGAATTGGGGATTTGGGTGTGAATTCAATTGGGGCTTTGAGAGCTAGGGTTCTATGAGATTAAGGTTTACGAGAGACTTAGGGTTCACAAATTGGGGCTTAGGGTTTGAGACTTAAATTGATTGTGAAGGGTTCACAAATTGGGGATTAGGGTTTCAGATTGAGGGTGAAATTGGCGGCGGTTTGAGAGATTCAGTTACTGGTATGAATGCAATGGTAAAGGGACATGAACGTGATTCAATTGATCGAGTGTTTGAGAGAGACGAAAATTGAGGGCTTCTTTGGATCGTGAGAAGAGGTGAGAAGAAGTGAGAAGAATGGAGTGTTAGGGAGTGTTTGGAGTTTGAAGAAAAATTAAGGATGCATTTGGGGTAACGTTCATAAAGGGTATATTCGGTATTTTAAGAAAAAGTAACTAAAACGTGAGCTGCACATGCCAATTATTGATGGAACCCTAAGGGCCTGTTTTGTAACAAGGTTTGGTGCCAAAAATATGGTTTTGGTGCCAAAAAATGGCACCAAATCATGTTTGGTAAAATGGTGTGGAAATTTGGTACGGTTATTGTAGTAAACCATGGTGCCAACTTTGTGAAGGAATTTGGAACCATCATTTTTGATGGTTTTGTATGGTGCGGACACTGTAGCAAACCCACTGTAGCACCCCGTTGTAGCACTGTACCAACCCGAATCACTGTAGCACTGTAGCACCGAATATAATATTTATATTTTAATATTATAAATTTTAATATTAGTATTAATTTTAATATTATAAATTTTAATATTAGTATTAATATTAATATTATAAATTTTAATATTAATATTAATATATTTTAATATAATAAAAATATATTAATATATTTTAATATTATAAATTTTAATATTAATATATTAGTATATTAATATATTTTAATATTACAAAATTTTAATATTTATAAATAAAATGTGAAACCATCCCAAATTACCAAACATGGTTTGGTTTCAGAATTTCAACCCATACATTAATATTAATATTTATTAATATATTAATAATATTAATATATTTTAAAATATATTAATATTAATATTTATTAATATATTAATATTCAGAATTTCAACCCATACCAACTCTACCAAACATGGTTTGGTTTTTCAGCATCACTTTTTCTCACACTAAAACCATCTGCACCAAACATGATTTGGAACCAAAATAAAACCACACCAAACCAAATCCAACCCAACCAAAACCAAAACCAAAAACTAACACCGCACCAAACCGTTACCAAACGCAACCTAAGTGCTTGTTTGGTAGACGGTGTGGAGTTGGTTTTGGTTTGGTTGGAGTTGGGTTGGTTGGAGTTGGTGTGGTTTTATTTTGGTTCCAAACCATGTTTGGTGCAGATGGTTTTGGTGTGAGAAAAAGTGATGCTGAAAAACCAAACCATGTTTGGTAGAGTTGGTATGGGTTGAAATTCTGAATATTAATATATTAATAAATATTAATATTAATATATTTTAAAATATATTAATATTATAATATATTTTAAAATATATTAATATTAATATATGAGTTTCACATTTTATTTATTAATAAATATTAATAAATATTAATTTTATTAATATATTAATATATGGGTTTCACATTTTATTTATTAATATATATTAAAATATATTAATATATGGGTTTCACATTTTATTTATTAATAAATATTAATATTAATATATTAAAATATATTAATATATTAATATTATAATATTATAATATTAAAATATATTAATATTAATATTTTTTAATATATTAATATTATAATATATTAATATATTTAATTTTTCATAAATATTTAATTTTTCAGAATATTTAATTTTTCGAAATTTATTAATATCAAAATTGAATTTGCTACAGTGTTGGTACCAAAACCAAAACCATGAACCATCAAAAATGATGGTTCCAAATTTTGGCTCATTCCTTCATAAAAGTTGCACCATGGAATTGCTACAGTGTCTATTCCAATTTTCCACACTATTTGCCAAACATGGAGTGAAGCAAAATTTTCAAACCAAACCCAAAATTTTGACTCCACTCCATTTGCCAAACATGCACTAACTGTGCACGTTGTCAGGGGGTTAAATGCAACAAATGGATAGTTTAGGTGGTTTTTAGCTCGAAAAATAGTTCAGGGGGATTTAGTTAGAGAGATGGTATAGTTGAAGGTTTTTTTTTGCTATTAACCCTTGTTTTTTATTATGTACTATAACATATATATATATATATATATATATAACTTTTCATTTTTGGTTCATGATTCGGATTTTGCTCTTTGAAGCAACGAGTATTCTTGATTGTATCATCAAAGACGTGTGCTTGTGTATCTTGTAGAGTTTATATTTTTTTAGTTGTCTTGTTAATTATTATAGTTTGTTATTATATATTACTGAAATTTCAAGTTATTCCCCAATAAATTACTTTTCGGACTTAAACGTGTACTACTAGAGCCAATTCTTTGGTGGCGCTCGACTGCTAAATGTATTTTCATTTTCCTTCTTTTCAATGAGACTACGAGATTATAATAGGACATATGTTATCTGAATTTAGTTACGCATGTTATAGTGATTAAATGTCCAAGTGTCAATGAGTATCATATTTTAAAATTATAGTGTGCACGGCTAAATATTTTATTCATATTATCTAATACTTTTACTTTATTTTATAGAGCATAATAAATTATTCATTTTTGTTCACCTAGTGTTTATCACAGGCGCTTGACTTGTTCTGAAGAAGAAGAAAAAAAAAGGGGATAAAAATTGATATTATGGTATATGTATCTTAGTTGTGTGTTCAATCAAAAGCGTTAGTTTGTTCTCTAATATTTCAATGGTGACTATGAATCCAAGAACGATGATAATTATTAAGGAAATTTTGATAAGATTGTCGGTATAACCATTACTAACTAGTCTATTTATTTCATGTTAACATCGATGAAATTGTTGAATTGTTTAAAATCAATGATTTCATATGAAGCCTGATTGGAATATTATTTATTAATGTTCTGCATCATGTTTAATATACTGTTTGTAGCGAATTCTATGATGCGAATTATTTTAGTTGGTAATCACTAAGTATTGTTATAGTGGAAAGATGTTCTTGTTAAGCATTTCCATTTTTGTTCCTCTTCTTTTTGGCCGAAATTACTTTTGGTACCAATGATGATCAAGGGAAGATTTCATGATTTATTAAATCTTGATCGAGTTCTTCGTTACATGCATCTAGCGCGCAGAATTGCAGTTAAGTCTTTCATCACTTATGTAGATGCATATTGTTACAGAGAAACCTAATTTTGATTAGTATGTTCCTTTTCTGCAAATTATGCTGGGGTTTTTACTTTTTATACACTTGGTGCTTTGGTTCGCGTAAAATAGGTAACTTTCTTTTCGATTCTAGCAAAAATTGTTAGAGTTTTCCTGATGCATATGAGTTGAAGTTATTATACTTGGATATTGTTTGCATTGGCTTTTCAAATACCGGTTTTGGCTTTTTGGAGTGAAAAACATTTCAAACTGGTGTTTCGTAAATGTTTTAGAATAACTTTTGAATCTTAAAAGATGGTTTCGAATAAGTTAATAGGTACAACCTTCCGCTTCTTTTTTTCTTCTTCATAAAAGCAGAAGCAGATTTTCTCTCAAACAGTACCTAAAGCATCATTTGTTCTTGGCATTGAGATTCAAGCTAGTTGAGTATTGATCTCACGTCGTTTAAAAAACACAAACGAACGAGTATTATTTAAGAATTTTCGGAAAAAGTTCAACCAGATGGACTAAGGCCCTGTTTGGTAGGTAGTCTAGTATGGTCTTACGTTTTATGGGACCAGACCGTGTTTGGTAGCATTGGTCCCAAATTTTTTGTTAGACCAAGTAAGACCAAAATAGCCTCATTTCAGACAAAAAAAAAAAGGTGGTTCCTGGTGGTCCGGTCTGGTCTTATTAATAAAATATATTTATAAATAATTAAAAATGAATAAATAATGATAATAATAAATTAAATAAAACATATTTTAAAAATAAAATATAAATAATAAATAATAATAAATGAATATAATAATAATAAATAAATGAATAAATAATAAAATATATTTATAATTAATTAAAAATTAATAATTAATAATATAAATAATAAATTAAATAAAACATAATAGTAATAAAAAATGAATACAATAATAATAAATAAATATAATAATAATAAAAAATGGACTAAATAATAAATAATAATAATAAATTACATAAAACATATTTAAAAATATAATAAAAATAATAAATAATAAACAAAATGAAATAAATAATAATAATAAATAAATATAATAATAAATAATAAGTAAATATAATAATGAATAAATACTTCATAATAATAATAAAAAATGAGTATAATTATAATAAATTAATATTAAATTAATAAAATATATTTTTAAATAATTAAAAATGAATAAATAATTTATAAATAAAATGAATTAAATAATGAAATAATAATAATAAATAAATAGAATATATTTATAAGTTAATAAATAATTTAATAATATAAATAATAAAATAATAAAATATATTATAAAATGAAGAAATAATAAATAAAGAAATAAATAATACATAAATAAATATTATAATAAATAATAAATAAATAGTAAGACCAGATTGTTTACCAAACAAATTTTTCCAGACCAGATCAGACCGGACCGAACCAGAAAGACCGCCTACCAAACATGGCCTAAGAGATGTTTATGGTTATTGTTGTGCAGGGAGTATGTATAGCATCGACTTATTCGACTGCTGGACGGAAAAAGTTCAAACTTGACTTGTTCTTTTAGGGTTTTGAATCAAGCTACTTGTATATCTGTAAGAGCATTGATGAAACATTTCAGATGGTTTATTTACAATTAGTATAAATTTATATCTGGAGTTTACAAGCTATCAAAAAAAGAAAAATTAAAGTGAATAGCCAGTGGATTGATTCTTCATTTTTATTTCACAACTGTGACACCCTGGATATTAAGATTTATTAAAAGAGGCTTCAAATTTTCCTTGAATCATCCAAATAATAATGTTGTCCATTTGCAAAGAAGAGAGGGAACATGTCATTTTTGCATATCAGGAAATTGATGGAGATTGGCAAGTGCTCTGTTTTCACATGCTGAATATCACATGCTATGCAGAAGATCTAATGGGAGTAAGTTAATTAGTGATATGAATTCCCACCTAAATGAGGCATACATTATGGTTTATTATGGCAAACAAAATGAAATAAACATCCTAATAGGGCCCGTTTGGAATGTGTTTGTGTTTTTTATGTGCATTTTAGAAAAACAGAAATACTTGTTTGTGTACGTGGAGTGCTAAGAGTATGATACAGAAGCTTGTTTGGTAAATGTTTTTATTGTAGCTATATATATATATATATGTATATGTGGTATTTTGGGGCAAAGAGAAGTGATGGTGATAGTGGTGGTGTTTCGAGGTAAAGGGAAGTAATGGTGGTTGCAGCGGCAGTAGTTAGAGGCGGCGACGGCGATGGTGTAGATATGTATATATATATTTTGAATGAATAGTACAAAAATATAAATAAATAAAACACCTTTTTTTTAGCAAAAATGGGTCTCAATGTTCATCTTATTCCCTTTTAAGTACTCATTATGGTTGTGTTTATTGAGTTACTCCATCATAATTCCTTTATAATGGAACAATTTTTAATTGCACAGTATCTACAACAGCTTATTGTGGATTTCTTATTTATTTTTATTTTTATTTTTCTCCTCATTGCATCATATCATTCATTGCCATACAGAGTTGAACTTTCAAGAGTATTCATGAAGACTTTTTGGCCATCTTTATTTTGAGTGAATAGTGCAGAAATCTAAATATTTATATTTTTCTCAAAATATTTTTAAAATTTCCAAAATATAATTTTTTGATATTTTGTTTTTTCAAAATAAATATTTTTTTGTAAAAAGAGGGTAGGTTGGTTTTTTCACATCTTTATGGGTTGACAAGTAGATCTTCACACACATTTAGGAGTAATTTAATCATTTCACATCTCAAAATTTAGTTGAAGAGTCAAAGTGAAACAAATAAAGGGTGAAAGTATAATATATATTAACAATATGGAGTGAAAGTTCAATTTACCCATAAAAAATCATTTATCAATAAATCTCTTTACCTTCCGGGGTATTTTGTTGATATAATTTGTTAAGTGCAACATAGGAGGGTTTTACTAAAAAGGAGGAAGGTTAGTTGATGCAAAATAAATCATAGAGGGTTTACTTGCGGATTAATTCAAAAATAAACATTAATTCTTTTATTTTGTCCCATAGAATTTTGAAGTGAAGTTATAATATAGAGAAAGTGGAATTTATTAGATGAAAAGAGAGTAATGATTTTTTGCGCACCGGTGAGTAAGAAATTCATCCACACCATATATCGATCATTACTATAAAAAAATATATAATAACTAATCATTTTATGTTAAATAAGGATACGGTATTTTATGAAATACCATATATATTAAAAAAAAAAAAAACGTAAAGAAAAGGAATATTGTTGTGTCCCTTTGAAAACCAAATGACAGTTGGAAATCTGAAGAAGGCCGACCTGAAATACCATATATATATATAGATTCTAAAAATGATGCGAGGCCCTAGGCGCATTGTCTAATAGAATTATAGGAGGTCCAATATGTAAGATTTCTATACTAATATATATATATATATATATATATATATATATAAATATATAAGATTTGATATTTTTCTTTTTCTTTTTCTTTTTTACAAAAATGTGTTCGCACTAAAAATATATCGGCCAAAGAATTAGGACGAATATATTTTTCGTAAATCGCGGGCGTGCCAGAACCGGTGACGTTAGAATTTAAAAGTATTTATCTTTTAATTTATTTAGGTAAATCAGTTTATTTATTTAGTATAAATAAAGTACAAGACCTCTATTTTAGAGGTCCTGAACCAAATACCAAAATTTATTATTTATTTCAATAGCATCGTCTATTTTATTTTTTTGCAGAATTTGTTTATCAGTTCATTTAAATTCTTGTCTTGCAATTTCATTCCAGTTTTTCGTAGTATAATTTATTAGTTACCGAAAGTCCTTTTGATTAAGGCAAAAGAAACTTTACACACGAGTTTTCGTTCTCTCTGGTTGTCCCGTGTAATAGTCTATTCGCAAATTTGTTGGAAATTACAGTACATAATGAGGATTTAGTTTTTATTCCAAATAAAGAAATTAGATGGATGAAAGGAAAAGTATTAATATAAAACATTAAAATCGGCTCATCATTAGGGAGATGATACATTGGGGTTGATACGTGTTTTTTCATAAAAATTAATATTAAGTATTAAAATGTTAATGACTGAATTTTAAATTCTAATTTTACATTTTTCAAGTATACTAGAAAACAAAAGAAACGTATAATATATTTTAAATTTTATTGCATGAGTAGCATAATTTTTTATCACATTTTGAATGATATTTATCATTTTATTTGAAATTATATTTATTATTAATCACAGTTAATAAGGAATTTCATTGAAGTGTTATTAATTACCGTGATAGATTCAATCTAACCATAAGCAACCAACCTCAAATAAGATGAGATTTATGGGAGGTCCAATAAAGAAACTATTCATTTTTATACTATTTAACATTTTCTGTAAAAATTAAAGAAATATTAAATGCTTCTTCATTGTCACGCTTTGTAGCATATCACGTTATGAAGCACTGACACAGCGACACAACAAATTCCAAAAATATATGACACGATATGATTTCGACACATCTATAAAAAAACATAATTTTATATATATATATATATACATATTATATTACACAAATACTTCATTTATCACTTAAACAATAAGAACCGATAAACTTATAAATAAATGGGTTAAATGAAAGGATAATGTTTGGGTCCTCACCCCTTATTTGGACCAATAGAATTAAGACACTTGGCATATATTAATTAAAAATATAAATGGGTATTACCCATTATTTATGGGATTCAACCCGGATTTGAATTCTTATTTTTTCTCTTATTCATTTTAAAAAATAAAAATCTAATGGGCAGTTTAACGTCATATATATATATGCATGTACACTTTTCTTAAACACAAATAAGAAAAAAAGTCACAATCCACAAATATTATTCGATATTGTGATGGGTACTTCTCCATATTTCATAAAATCCAAAGATATATAAATGAATTGGATACAAAATATTATGAACACAAATAAGAAAAAATAAAAATAAAGTGATTTTAGTATAGAAATTTGGAGAAAAAAGTCAGAAATCTCGTGTGTAAAGTGTCGCTCACCGCACTAAATTGATGATATTACAAAAATAACACAAAAGATTTTATCATCATTTGGATTCAATTGCAATATACATAGCATATATATATATATATATATCAATCTATATATAAATAAAAGTGTATACACATATATCAATCTATATATACAAATAAGTGTACACGCATATGTAGACGTTAATCTACCCATGAGATTTTTTTTTAAGTGAATAAGAGAAAAAATAATAATTCAAATCCGGGTTGAATTCCATAAATAATGGGTAATACCCATTTATGTTTTTTAATTAATATATGCCACGTGTTTTAATTATATTGGTCCAAATAAGGGGTGAAGACCAAGTTGGTCCTCACTGGTGAGGACCCAAGCATTGTCCTAAATGAAATATCTAATATGTTCAAAATTCTTCATTTTACTATCATCCAAGGAATCAAATGTATATCCCTCAACATCTGACATCTTAATCTCTCCATCGTTATATTGTAAAAAAAATCTTAATTGAAGCAAAGATTGAAATGTACAATTATCAAATCTTCAGCTTTTTGTGGTGATATCTAGGGATGACAAAAAAAATCATCCCGCCCCCATTTAAGCTGATTTGGGGACTCAATTAAATAAATGGGGGTAGGTATGGGGATGGAGGAAAATCCTCGGTTGGTAATAGGGGAGGGGTCGCCCCGCCCCGATTATACTATTTCTTTTACTAATATACATTTAATATTATTATATATCATTAATATATACCCTTTATATAAAATAACTTATTCATTTTTTTATATTTTACTCAATATTAGTCCCTTTATCCTTTCACTCTTTTAGTCTTAATTTCATATCAATTATATTAAAAATTACACGGTTTACTTTGTTTCTCGTATAATAATAATGTATTCAAAATATAAATTAAGAAATTATACATTACCTTTATTTGTATAAAAAAACCGTCCCGCTCTCTACCTAGCCTTACCCCGTCTAATAATCGGGTTTGGGGCGAGTATAGGGGTAGCAAAATTAAATGGGAATGGGGGATGCGATCCCAACCCCGCCCCGCCTCATTATCATTCCTAATGATATATTGTTTCTCTATATAGTGAATAAATGAATAGATGTTCCAATTCTTCTCATAAGATAAGGAGAAACAAAGATGTTCAAGTGTCTTCAAAACCAAAGATTGAATTAAGAGTGTTCAAGTTTTATAATTAATTCACCAAATTAGTGGCTTCATAAGTTATTTATCTTTCATGGAATCAACCGACCCACCACGTGTCCGACATGTGGACACGCACTTGTCTTCCGTGTATCCAATTTTAAAAAATTTAAGACACTATTTGGCGTATCGGATAAATATTTTTAATGTATTTATAAGTCCGACACGGGTACGACCACTTAAATAAAGTTTATGTGCTTCATAAATGCCACGTGATTCAGTCAGAGGCCGTAGTGATGATTATTAAATAAATTGTTCATCGAAAATGTAAATTCAACAAAGTTGCACATGTTTCACACTCAGAATATGGAATTTCATTGCAATTGTAGAATTGACTACAACAAAGAAATATTACTTTACATATAATTTCTTGTCTACTTTCTCGGTCCCCAAATTATAAATTTTTTTTTTGGAGAATATAATTTTTCAAGAGAATAATTTTTATTATAATATTAGTGAATAAAATATCAATTTTACCCATGGTATCGCCGTAGCGATGTGATGATTTATAATTTTAATGTTTGAAGGTTAAATTGATAAATTGGTTAAATAAAATGTTTTAACTTTTTAATGTGGACATTTATTTTGAAACGGTTAAAAGAAGAAAAGTTGATACTTATTTAGGGACGGAGTATTTTTTTTTAAAAAAAAGAGGGAGTATTATATGTTCGAATTCATGGACAGTTTTATGACTATTTTTCTATGCCTGTGACTTACTCATTCCAGTCATTAAATTACATAATTTCGTCGTAATAGACATGTTTTTACATTAATTAAAGAATTATGATACTGTTTTTATTCATAAAGGACAAAAGCTACCTAAATTCCTTATTTAATAGGGCTAATTTCATTTACATTTGTTTTTACTTCACTCACACCTCTTCAAATTTTAGAATCTTCATTTACAGCCCATTAATAATGATATTATCCTAATTTTTTTTATAAATACCTAAATTACCCTAAATGGGATAACCTAGTGTTGTTTGGAATCAATTTGACCCCTCCAATAATTTAATCATTTACTAATTTGTATTAAAATTTAAAAATATATATATAATTTGAAAAGATATATAAAATTCAAAAAATATATAAATTTAATTTAATTTTTTTTTATAAAATTCGAAAATATATATATTAAATTCTTAAAAAAAATTATAAAATTATAAAATAAATAAAAAACATATAAAATTAAAATATATATATCAAAATTTGAAAATAAATATAAAATTCGCAAAAAAAAATAAAAAAAATTGAAACAAATATATAAAATGAAAAATATATATAAAATTCGAAAAAATATATATTAAAATTTAAAAAACATTATAAAATTCAAAAACACATATAAAATTTGGAAAAAATATAAAATATTCGGAAAAACGTGTAAAAATTGTAAAAAGTATATAAATTTCGAAATAATTATATTAAAAATCCGAAAAATATAAATTAAAAAAATATATATAAATTTTGGAAAAAAAACATATTTCAAAAATATTATATTTACTAAATAGTGGGTGTTGGTACAAGTCACTCCTTGTTTGATGGACCAACAACCTATGACTTCCTCTGTGCATGGGCTTTTCACTGTAATAACACTGAAATGAGGTGAAGCTAGGTCTCATGAGATGCTTAAACCAGTGCATGAAAAAGGAAGATTATTGTTTATAGGGAATAATCCAACCCCAAAAGGGTAACAACATTTAGGAAGATTATTTTTTACGAATTTTATATATATATTTGAAATTTATATATGTTTTTCAAATTTTATATATATATTTCGAATTTATATATATTTTTGGAATTTAAATATATTTATTTTGAATTTTATATTTTTTTACAGAATATTATATATTTTTCCAAAATTTATATAGGTTTTCGAAATTTATATTTGTTTTTTGATTTTATACATATTTTTATATTTTTTTGAATTTTATATATTTTTTCAAATTTTAATATATTTCATTTGAATTTAATATTTTTTCCGAATTTTATATATTTTTTTGAATTTTATATTTTTTTTTGAATTTTATATCTTTTTTCAAAATTTATATATCATTTTCAAAATTTATATATTGTATAGTGGATTGTTTGAGTATAGAGTTAGGAGTAGGGATGGCAATAGGGCGGGGCGGGTATCATCTGCCCCGTCCCCGAATCCGATTATTTTTCCCCGCCCCTTCCCGTACCCGGCAACTCCCCGCCCCGCCCCGATTACGTATTATTTTTATTAAAAATATATTTTTTAATAATAAAAAATATTATTATTTTATTTCTAATTAATATTATTATTCTAGAATTTTTTTCTAGAATAAATCTATATGAAATCAAAATCAAACAATAAATTTATATGAAATCAAAATAAAAGATTTCAAAAGCATAATAAACAACTCGTCAATACATGTTTATTTATATATATAGATAAATATATATAGCTAATCGGGGCGGGTTCGGGGTGGGGCGGGGGTTCCCCATACCCGCCCCGATTATAATCGGGGAATTGTTTTTTGCCCCATACCCGCCCCCGTTAGCTAAACGAGGCGGGGCGAGGCGGATTTTTTTGTCATCCCTAGTTAGGAGTGTTCCACTATAGGGTTAGGGTTATTTGGGTACATGGTTTAGACTATCTTAGGATTAAATTAATTTAAGTAGTGTTTTGTATAAGAGTGTATTAGACATTTTATACTATGAGGGGTGTAAATGAAAATTCTCAAACCTAAAAGGGTGTAATTGAAGTAAAAGTAAACCAGAAGGAGTGTAAATGAAGTTAATCCTATTTAATATGACAACCACTAATGAAACCATAAAATTTCATCGGTAGAAATTGTTATTATTCTTTTAGAGTTTATTTGGTTTTTGGTTTTGGTTTTGGTTGAATTTAGTGTGGTTTTATTCTGAACTAAAATCATGTTTGGTGCATATAATTTTTTTGGTGTGAGAAAAAGTAAAGCTGAAAACCAAACCATGTTTGGTAGAGTTGATATATGGGCTGAAATTTTGAAATCAATCATATTTGGTAACTTGAAATAGTTTGACATTTTATTTATTTAAAATAATATTTTGTAAATATATATGTTTTAAAAAATAATATATATAAATATTTAATTTTTCATAAATATTTATAGATAAAATATTTTATAGGGTTAATTTCAGTAAACCCCCCTATACTATCCAGATTAATCAACTAACCCCTTCTCTGTCCACTTTGCCCCCTATACTATTCAATTTCATCAAATTGCACCCCTCAACTCACATTTTTGACTCAAAATGCCTAAACTACCCTCAATCAATAGTATAAGGGGGTTTGTAGATTCAACCATTTAAAAAAATTATTTTTCAAAAATCAATTATATTTTTCACAAAAATTATAAATTCAGAAAAAATATTTTGGAACATAATATATATTTTTGGCAAAAAAAATATTTTTCGGAAAAAAATTCATATTTTGGAACATAATAAATAATTTTTCGCAAAAAAAAAAATTTTGAAATTTTTTTTTTCATATGCTGCAGGTTTTTTAAAAAAATGATTTATTGCAAAAAAAAATTTGAAATTTTTTTTTTTTAATATGTTGCAGATTTTTTGCGGAATTTTTTTTTTTTTTCGCAAAAAATTTTGAAATTTTTTTTTTTCATATGTTGCAGATTTTTGGAAAAAAATGATTTTTTGCAAAAAAAATTTTGAATTTTTTTTTTTCATATGTTGCAGATTTTCGGAATTTTTGTTTTTTCATATGTTGCAGATTTTCGGAAAAAAATGATTTTTCGCAAAAAAAATTATGAATTTTTTGTGAAAAATGAATTTTCATATGTTGCAGATTTTTTGCAAAAGAAATATATATATATATTTCTGAATTTATAATTTTTGTGAAAAATATAATTGATTTTTGAAATTTTTTTTTTAAATGGTTGAATCAACAAACCCCCTTATACTATTGATTGAGGGTAATTTAGGCATTTTGAGTCAAAATGTGAGCTGAGGGGGGCAATTTGATGAAATTGAATAGTATAGGGGGCAAAGTGGACAGAGAAGGGGTTAGTTGATTAATCTGGATAGTATAGGGGGGTTTACTGAAATTAACCCTATTTTATATAAGATATTTCAAAAAAATAAAATATTTCAGTAAAAATACATTTAATTTGTATATTTTTTAAAAAATAATAAATATATTTTTATTATATTTTATTTTTTCCAGAAATATTTATTTATTTTGTTTTTTACGAAATATATTTTTTCGTTTGATTTTTTTGAAATATTTTATTTTTTCATAAATATTTTATTTTTTAAATTTATATATATATAATATTATAAATGAATTGATTTGAGTTAAACAATGGTACACTAAATTGAATTGATTTGGGTTAAAAAATGGTTTTGGTGTGAGAAAACAAAACCAAACCACACAAAACCATCTATTGAGATGGTGTGAAAAATGGGGTATTTGGTACCAATGGTTTGACACTGTTGCACCAATACCAAAATTATCAAACATGGATTGGACCACGAATTTCTGCCTAAAACCATATATTTTGCACCAACTCCTTCTACCAAAGAGACACTTAGTGCCTGTTTGGCAACCGGTGCGGTACGGTGTTGGTTTTTGGTTTTGATTTGGGTTGGGTTGGGTTTATGGTGGTTTTATTCTGAAGTGAAACCATGTTTGGTGCAAATGATTTTAGTGTAAGAAAAAATAAAGCTGAAAAACTAAACCATATTTGGTAACTTATAATAGTTTGACATTTTATTTACTTAAAATAACATTTTGTAAATATATATGTTTTAAAAAATAAAATTGGAAAATTACACAAACTGCCCCTGAACTAGGACCTAATTGCATGCGGTACCCCTTACGTTTCAATAATATCATAAACTACCCTTAAAACCACATCCGTTGTAACACTTAGCCCATTCTGTTCAAAGTCAACGCCGAAAATTTTGTTTATTGGTCAATAAAGGTTGTTTTTGTAGTGAACTTCCATTTTTGCCCTCATATCATTGCATGTTCCAATTTTGCATACAAAATTACTTAAATACCCTATTTTTTTTGAATTTATATATAATGTTCCAAAATATGAATTTTTTTTTCAAAAAATAATTTTTTTGCGAAAAAGTATATATTATGTTCCAAAATATGAACTTTTTCCGAAAAATATATATTACGTTCCAAAATATGATTTTTTTGCAAAAAAGTACTTATTATGTTCCAAAATATGAATATTTTTTCCGAAAAATAATTTTTTTGCGAAAAAGTATATATTATGTTCCAAAATATGAATTTTTTCTTAAAAATATATATTATGTTCCAAAATATATTTTTTTTGCAAAAAAGTACTTATTATGTTCCAAAATATGAATTTTTTTCCGAAAAATACTTTTTTTGCGAAAAATATATATTATATTGAAAAATATGATTTTTTTGCAAAAAAGTACTTATTATGTTCCAAAATATGATTTTTTTTGCGAAAAATATATATTATGTTCCAAAATATGATCTTTTCCGAAAAATATTTTTTTTGCGAAAAATATATACTATTATGTTCCAAAATATGATCTTTTCTAAAAATTATTTTTTTTGCGAAAAATATATACTATATTCCAAAATATGATTTTTTCCTGAAAATAATTTTTTTTCAAAAAATATATATTATTTTTTCCGAAATAATTCATATTTTGGAAAATAATATTCTCCTTCCGAAAAATAATTTTTTTGCGAAAAATATATATATATTTTTGAATTTATAATTTTTGGGGCAAAGTGTATACTATGGGAGTTAGTTGATAAACTAGATACTATATGGGGTTTCTTGAAATTAACCCTAAAATATAATATAAAATAAGGGCTTTTAAGTAAATTCATGCACAAATCTGCACAAATCTGACTGGGGCTGTTCTTAGGGGTAGTAACTGATATTATTCAAACATTAGGGGTACTCTATGCAATTAGGTCATAATTCAGGGGTAGTTTGTGTAATTTTCCCAAAATAAAATATATAAATATTTAATTTTTTTGAAATATTTATTTTTTCATAAATATTTAATTTTTTCAAAATATTTATAGATAAAATATTTGAAAAAAATTAAATATTTTGAAAAAATAAAAGATTTCAGTAAAAATACATATAATTTGTATATTTTTTTAAAAATAATAAATATATTTTTATTATATTATATTTTTTCCAAAAATATTTTTCCCCAAAAATTTTAATTTTTACGAAATATATTTTTTCGTTTGATTTTTTTGAAATATTTTATTTTTTTGAATTTATATATATATATATATAATATTATAAATGAATTGGTTTGTGTTAAACAATGGTACATTAAATTAAATTGGTTTTGGTGTGAGAAAATAGAGTCAAATCACACAAGACCATCTATTGAGATGGTGTGAAAAATGAGGAATTTTGTACCAATGGTTTGATACTGTTACACCAACACCAAAATTACCAAAAATAAATTGGGTCACAAATTTCATCCCAAAATCATATATTTGATACTAACCCCTTAAACTAAAAACCACCTTAGTCATAATGTGATGATTATCAATATACTTGCTTATTACATTTGCTTTTCCGTCAGCTCATATTCCTATCTTATGTTATCATGGTTAGTGGTATTATCTGATATCGCTAGAAGGTGTGTATACAGAGTATACCGTTATATAATATTAGGTTGTGATATAATTGGTCTGGTCTGATCTGATCTGGTTTGATTTAGTTTTTAAAATAAAAGTTTATTTGGTAAGCGATCTGATCTGATGATCTAAATTTGAGAAAAATAGAATCAGATCATTTATAAATATATTTTATTATTTATTTATTTATTTTTATTTTGTTTGTAAATATATTTTATTTATTTATAAATATATTTTATTAATTATATTATTATTCATTCATTCATTTATTATTTATTATTATTATTTTTATGTATTATTTAATTTTGTTTGTTGGGTGGTTGGTTGGTGTCTCAAAATTCTGATTTTGATTATTAATTATTGGAATCAGACCAACTTGATTTAACAAAAAATATTCCATTTGGTTCAATTTGATCTGTGTCCAATTTCTGAGACCAAATCAAAATAAATATGGTTATCTAAAAACCAATAACAGACAAAATCAAATGGACCCACAACCAAAAAACAAACAGAAAAGCGGTATTTATCTAAATCTCTTACACTATTGCTGCAACTACAACTGCAACTGATATATAAACAGATAATACTAGACCTGTCAATGGATTGGATTTTGACCCGAATCCGATCCGATTAGCCGGATTGGATTAGAAAAAAAATCCGATAATCCGAATAGGATCCGAATCCGATAATCCGATTCCTTAACAAATTGGATTTGGATTTGCCTAATCCGATCCGATAATAACCCGATCCGATTAATTTTATATATACACATATATATTATGTTATTAATATGTAAATATTAAATAGTATACTAAATTATGTTTCAAAAATTTTTTTCGCTTTTTCATTTTTATGTTTTTATAGTCATGTATTATAAGTATTGATTGTAAAATATATAATTTAGTGTTTAATATTCTTAAAAAATAATATAAAAATAAAAAAATAATAATAATTTTTTGTAATTTTTTTTTACCTAATCGGATCGGGTTATCGGATCGGATATCCAAAATAAACAAATTCGGATTTGGATCAATTAAGTGAAAATCCATCGGATTATCGGGTCGGATCGGATATATGCTAATCGGATTCGGATCGGATCATGACAGATCCGATCCGAATCGTACCCGTTTACATGTCTATATAAACATATCTCCCAATGCAAACCATGAATCCATGATCTACACGTGTGTGTGTATATATATATATATGCAGATTAATTAATTAAGATAATGACATTGCGAAGGAATATGATAGGTTCATCTACCCACTAAAAAAAAGGTAACGAAGATCAGGTCTATCAATGTGGGGCAATTTCTTTTTTGAGCAATAAATTCAAGAGAGAAAAGTCCCCCCAACCAAATGGAACCCTAGGCATTCAAGTGACTAAAATTTCGGGAGTTTTAGACGTGAGGTTCAAATCACCTTATGGTTGCAATTAATAATCAACTTTACCAAACATTTCTGAGATATATCAATCCACTATAATTTTGTATCATTACTTCAAAGTGCAGTGTATTATGTATAGATCTGTAAAATCATCCCATTATTATAAAGTTTTATCATCAAAAAATATTATGAGGGCCCAAGAACCTAAATTATACCAAAGTTATGAACATGTAAGGAGCCAAATCATCAAATATTATGAGGGGGCCAAAAACTTAAATTAATCCAAGTTTATGAACATGTAAGCAATCTGTTGAAATAGGTGTCATTCTATATCTTAGAACCGAATATGAGAAATTTTAACCATGCTACTCAAACAGAAACACGAAATCGTAGTTGCAACGCATATGTAATAGAAAATTTAAAATTTGTTAATCTCTTATAATAACGCTATGAGGATAAATTCCTTTGAAAATAATTTACATAATATTCCACATAAAAAATGTCAAGAAATTTAAACATTCAAATGTTATTAAAAATATTTTCAACTATAGGTGAGAATCTTTATTATTGAGTTTAGTAACATTATTCTTTCATGTAATAAAACTGCCACCAACCAAAAGTCCCTTCTCCACTACAAGTACTCTACAATAGGTCCACAAAAAAAAAAAAAAAACACAAACATAATAGAATTAGTTAGACATCTCCATCACCATCATCAAATGGGACCCACTCAATCAGTGAAATTAACAATGGTGGACCCAGGCTCACAAGCCTTGGCTTCCTCCGCCGGCACCGCAGCGGGCGACGGAGCAACCGGCGGCACCAGCAACTCGACCGGCAGGTCCGGTATGCCCTTCAAGTAAAAAGTGTAGAACAACTTGAAGGGGAACACAATCTGCTGTAGCTTCACCTGACCGTACACCCCCTCGAAGATTCCTGATCCGCCAGTCACAGCGAGAAACGTGTCCTCGTAGGTCAGATACGGACCCTGCACCGCTATGTGACCGTAGTCCCCAAAGTAGAAACTGTAGATGGCCTCGTAACGGTCACCTTTCTTCTCCGGTTCGTTCTTGATTAATATGCATAGACCCGCCGTGATTCCCAACCGCTTCTTCAGGTCTCCGGTATACAGCTGTATAATATTAATAATTGATTAATGCCATATACATAAATTTATATATAATATACCCCTTACACCAAATATAAAGATAAAATTGTGAAAATTTATACTGCGTAAGAAGATTTATTGATTTCTTTTTTTCGTTTGGTGTCCGGAAATTTCGCCAGACTAATTTACAGGATTGTGCAAAGCAACCGCTACATACATTGAACAAAGTTCAGACTATTTGTGATCTAAATGAATTGTTTGCATTAGTAGAATTCAAATATGAAGCTTTATTCTTATATAAAGTTTACACACCAAATCATGAAAAATAATCATATAAGTATATATATATATATATATATATATATAATTTCTCATGAAAATATCATTTTCCATGCCAATAAGGTTTTACTTTTGTTTCTTAATTTCCATGCTAGCTTGAGTTTTACCTTTGATGATAGAGAGCACATTTCTAACTAGACATTTTGTAGTGATCAGAAAAAATTATGTTACTTTTTTTTTTAAAATAGTTTATATTTTTTAAATAGTAAGAAACACACACACTCAACCCCCCACATGAGCTTCATAGGAATCGAATCCTTATCCTCCCCTTTGGGAGGAAAGGTAATACCATCATACTACAAGGCATTTGGTAAAAAAAACAATGTTACTTGCGAAAAATAAAAAATGGTAGATCTTATTTCATTTTGTGAGATATTTATTTTTTATTTTTTGCTTTCCTAAAATTTCATCTCAAAATTCAGAATATAGCAAGAATTAAGTGACAATTTTTTAATCTATCCTTTATTAAGGCATGTTTGTTTTCTGGTTCCGGGTCCATTTGGTTTGATTTGGGCTTGGTTTTTAGAGACCAGACAATGTTTGTTTTAACTTGATCAAAAAATTGGACTCAAACCAAATGTGACCAAATTGAACCAAAGGAAATATTTTTTGACCCAGTTTTTTGTTGGGTCAAGTTGGTTTGGTTCCAAAAATTGATAACCAAAATCAAAATTTTGAGATACCAACCACCCAACAAACAAAAAAAAAGAATTAAATAATACATAAAAATAAAAAAAAAGAATAAATGAATAAAAATAAACAAAATAATTAATAATAAACAAAATGAATTAAATAATACATAAAAATAAAAATAAATAATAATAATAATAATAAATTAATAAAAATAAATGAATAAATAATAAATTAAATAAAATATTTTTATAAATGGTCTGGTTCCATTTTTTTCAGACCGCTTACCAAACAGACTTTCAGTTCAGGGACCGGACTAGACCAGACTGGTTACCAAACAAGGCCTAAGTTTATCTTGTGATATTTAAACTAATAATTTATTTTATTTTCTTTTTAACATGAAAAAAATGATTTTCTTTATTTATATTTTTTTATTCTTATTATTTATAAATAGATATACAATATTATATATCTATTATTATTATAATAATAATAATAAATAATATAATTATGCAAGTCGCCCTTTCTCTAGTTAGTCAAAAGGCTAGTGAAAGCAATTGAATGATGGACGACAAAACAGAGGTTAGTATGTACATTAATGTTTGTGCCTAAAGTCTGTTAATTTAAAGTAGAAGTGGATTTCATGCACATTATTCTATATCTATTTATATCTTGGACCGAACAATAGCCAATGTGGCTAAGCTCTGTTTGTTTCTCGGGAAAATGCAACCTCTAAAAACTATTGGCCTTGAAAAAGCGAACAACTTTGACCCGTTGTTTGGTTGCTGAATTGAAATTTGAGGTTTCACATTTTTTACGAGTTCTAATCAAAGAGTAAAGTCAACCAAGCCCAGTAACAGTACAAAAAATTTTCTTACCAACCAAACAAAGGATTTTCTCGAGAAAAAAAATGGAGATGGAGGGCTTACTTTGTTGCTAAAAGGGACAAGATCGCCGAGGGAATTGACCGATTTCTGGCTCAATCGGAGATAAGCTGGGCTTCCACGGTCCCTCTCATTCATCTCATACACACATAGTTCTTGAACTTTAGCTGATCACACAAAACAACACTTAAATTAAAACAAATTCATATGTATATTGATTATTAGATATAATTACCTATATATGAAAAAGGTGAATTGATTTTATGTGAAAACATTTTCGTGTGTATATATATATACATATATATTTTTTTGTTGAAGTGGGTTATAGAAAGAGAAATCCTTACTAGGTCTTGGAGGGTCAGATGGGTTGCTCTGGCTCTTGCATGTGAATGTTCTCTTGGCGTAGGCGGTGGTGGTTGCGGTGGCGGTGAGGCGGAGATTTTGGGAGAGGAAGGGGTTGGAGGGCTTGAAGTGGAGGAGTTTTTGGAGAGGTGAAGTGGCGGCGGTGGTGGTGGTGGGTGAGAGCTTGACCGATGAAGATATGGTTCTGAGACCAGCAAAGGTTGAACAAGCAGCCATTGAAGAAAGAGACAGAATTGAATGTATGATGCAGTGTTGTGTGTGTGTTAGTGTTAGTGTGTGTATTTATATAGGAATATATGGTGTATATAGTGGGCGGTGTAGGAGACTTCTGCTATGTCCCCCAATTGAAAAGTTTTGACGAATATGAAAAACATGGCTCTTGTTTTTTAACCGGGCAACTATTGTGGCTTGGTGGAGGACTAGTCGGTGCCCATTTTAAGTCCGACAATGCTTTGGGTCCTCACCGGTGAGGGCTAACTTGGTCCTCACCCTTATTTGAACCAATAAAATTAAGACACATGTCCAATATTAATTAAAAAATAAAATTAATTTTATTTACATTATTTTGAACCCCAATATTTGCATAATTACATTTACACTCCTTACTTAAGAAAACATAACTCACTTATACCCCCTGACCACTTTTGGTATCTTTTCAAACCTAACATAATTTTGAATACCTAAACTACCGTTACCATATCCCTATTTTAATATATCAATTTGACCCCTCAGTTTAAAAAAGACTATATTATTCAAAATTCAGATGGTGTAAATGAAATTAATAAAAACAAATTTATTTACATATTTAACTAACACAAGTATTTACATTTAAAATATTTACATTTATATTTATCAAACTTGTAAACTAACACAAGATTTCATTATTTATATTTACATTTATTTTTTACTTTAAAATATTTATATTTCTATTTATCAAACTTGTAAACTAACATAAGTTTTTATTATTTATATTTACATTTAATTTTTTTGAAAAATATTTATATTCATATTTATATTTATCAAACTTGTAAACTAACACAAGTTTTCATTGTTTATTTTAATTTTGAAACATATTTCCAATAATATTATACACACTTCACAAAATAAAATAAAAATATTTTATTTTAAATTAAATTAAAATAAAAATAAAAAATATTTGAATTCATCCAAAAAAATATTAAATTACACACATATTTGAATATTGAAAAACATATAATAATATATTATATATTACCCACGTCCAGAAAAGTATTTGTGATATGGTGAGTCTTTCAACCGAGTTATTCTTAAACTTGGCACTAGTAACCACTCTCCACCGCCATTTGTATTATTGTATTATCATAAAAAATTGCTATTTATGTGTGTAATTTAATATTTTTTTGGGTGAATTCAAATATTTTGTATTTTATTTTATTTTGTGAACTGTGTCTAATATTATTGGAAATATGTTTCAAAATTAAAATAAACAACGAAAACTTGTGTTAGTTTACAAGTTTGATAAATATAAATATGAATATAAATATTTTCAAAAAAAATAAATGTAAATATAAATAATAAAAACTTATGTTAGTTTACAAGTTTGATAAATATAAATATGAATATAAATATTTTTCAAAAAAAATAAATGTAAATATAAATAATAAAAACTTATGTTAGTTTACAAGTTTGATAAATATAAATATAAATATTTTAAAGTAAAAAATAAATGTAAATATAAATAATGAAATCTTGTGTTAGTTTACAAATTTGATAAATATAAATGTAAATATTTTAAATGTAAATACTTGTGTTAGTTAAATATGTAAATAATTTTTGTGGTTAATTTCATTTACACCGTCTGAATTTTGAACAATATAGTCTTTTTTAAACTGAGGGGTCAAATTGATATATTAAAATAGGAATATGGCAAGGGTAGTTTATGTATTTAAAATTATGTTAGGTGGGAAAAGATACCAAAAGTGGTCAGGGTGTAAGTGAGTTATTTTTTCTTAAGTAAGGAGTGTAAATGCAATTATGCAAACTTTGGGGTTCAAAATGATGTAAATGAAATTAATCTTATTTTTTAATTGATATTGGACATGTGTCTTAATTTTATTGGCCCTAATAAGGGGTGATGACCAAGTTAGTCCTCACTGGTGAGGACCCAAACATTGTCCTTTTAAGTCATTTAGCTATCACATAGATTTGAATTTTATAAAATTATTAGGCAATGCAAATTATTTCTCAAAATTAAATCAGAGCTATTTTTAGTTCAAATCGATGTCTTGAAATTTTTAAAAAATATTATTATAAATTCCATAAATTAGTAATTTAGTTGTCTGTAGAATATTTATAAATATTTAATCAATTTAGAAAACACACAAAAGTGTGAGGCAAGAAGCATAGTGTGAATATATATGGGCAAAGGGCATAAAACACCCATATAGTTTGATAAATGGGCATTAAACTCCCTACATGTTCAAAAATGTCCCTATAATTTTAATTGTGGTAAAAAATGCCCTTACCATCATAACACCGTTAAAAAATGTCCCTATAATTTTAATTGTGGTCCCTATAATCCCTCTATATTTAACTTTCAAATGAAATAATAAAATGTTAATTTCAAATATATATATAAAATTCGAAAATATATATATATAAATATATATATATATATCTATTTCAAAAATATATATAAAATTTGAAATATATATATATAATTCGAAAATAATATATCAATTTCAAAAATATATATAAATTTCAAAAAATATATATATCTTTCAAAAATAATATATAAATTTTGAAAAAAAACGTATAAAATTGAAAATAATATATATTTAAAAAATATATATAATTTGAAAATATATATATATAAATTTTGAAAAAATATATAAATTTCGTAATCAATATATAAATTTTGAAAAAAAATAAACATTTCGAAAACAATAAATAAACATATATAAATTTCGAAAAACAACCTAGTCCTATACATGTTTTTCGAAATTAATTGTTTTTCTAATTTTATATAAAAAATTTCAAATTTTATATATTGTTTTCGAAATTTATATACTTTTTTCGTAATTTTTTATTTATTTTCAAAATTTATATATATTTTTAGAAATATGTATATATATATAGATATTGAAATTTATATTTATATTTTTTTTTCAAAATTTATTGTTTTCGAATTTTATATAATGTTTTCTAAATTTATATATTGTTTTTGATTTTTTTTTTGAAATTTATACATATTTTTGAAATTATATATATATATTTAAAAAATATATATGTTTTCAAAATTTATATATTGTTTTTGAAATTTATATATTTTTTCAAAAAAAAATTTCAAAATTTATATATATATTTTAAATATATATATTTTCAAAATTTATATTTTTTTCAAAAAATATATATATTGAAATTTATTATTTTCAAAATTTATATATATTTTTTGAAATTGATATATTATTTTCGAATTTTATATATTGTTTTCATGAAAATACATTAGTGGCCAAAATGGTCTTTCTACTATTTAAAAATGAGTAATAATAGCATTTCATAAGTCATGTGAGGTGCACATGACCAATTAACATCCATTTTTAACGAATAACTAACAATAGGGGGCATTTGGCTCACTTTCAAATCTTTTGAGAATTTTTTTGTCCAAAATAAAAGTTAGGGATATTTAGCGCACATTGCCAAACTATAAGAGTATTTTATGTCATTTACCCTTTCTCTCTATATATATATATGCATGGTATAGAAAGTGATATAGATATAAAATTGATGATAAATGTGATATAGGTGGATCAAATATTAAAAACTTGCACATTAATTGAGTTGCTAATGGTAGCGGGCAAAATGAGAGACGACACGGTAACACAACATGAATTAAAAATGTTAAGGTTGATAATAAAATTATTCAAGTTGTATAAGAATTGACTCGAACACAACACGGCACGACTATTTTTTTATCTTCTCTAATTGGTCATGAGTTTAAATATATCAATAAACTATTATTGAATCGTGTTAAATTCAATTTAATTTTGTTGATATTAGGTTAAATAGTTCATTTCGTGTTAGATTGTGTCAAATTTAATTTAATATATTATAATAAATAGACTAAATGGATTACATGGGTCGACATGGATAACCCGTGGGTTGGGTTAGGGTTGAACATATTTGACACGTATATTAACCAGGTCTTTTTCGACATGACATGAAAACGACCCACCAACACGAATTGACAATCCTAGTCGACATCACAATAGTTTAGAAATTTTTGCACGGTAAAGTAATTCAGTTATATCTATTTTCAAAAAATAAATATAAATATTTGTAATAATATATATATATATTTTTTGATAACCTCCGGACAATAATAATATACATTATATTAGATATTATACGCAGAGTATTATATTAAATTAGTTCATATTGTCATAGTTCAATTCGTAAATTACTGAATATTTTTATTCTTAATCCGTCTTTGATATCTATTTAACCAATATGTTTTGTGACCCACCATGATGACGATGAAGATTGTCTAATTCATTATTTTTTATAGCATGAAATTGTGCCTTCAGAACTCATCGGCCGCATTGCTTCCCTCAGATATGCTCCGCACACCTTTTTAGGAGCATACCTTTTTATTACCGTTGATTTATTTTTCATTAGATGGTTCTCTTTGTTATTGTGCAGGCATGGCAGCATTCCTCATATCTTTTGATCACCTTTGATTTATTTGTCATTAAATGGTTCTGTTTGTTGTTGTACCGGCATGATTCTTCAAAATGTAAGTTAGAGTCATTGAACAACTAATAATGCAGCTTGCATACCCACCTGATTCTGTTTAACCCTTTATCATCTAGATGATGGTTTCCGGCTCACACACCTTGGTTACGATTTTCTTGCAATCAAAACGATGGTTAACCGTGGAGTTTTTACCGCTGTTGGTCATCAAATTGGTGTAGGAAAAGAGTCGGGTAACATATAGGGTCCGTTTAGATACCCTGTTTTTTGTTTTTGTTTTTTAACTGTTCACAAGACTAAAAAAAAAAAATATGTTTGGCAAACGCGTTTACTGTTCACTGTTTTTTCCCCAAGAAAACTGTTTTCTGTGAATAGTGTGTAAAAGTGATGAAAACACCAAATACAACTTTTAGTTGTTTTTTGAGTTTTTTCAAGGTGGTAAAAACAATGAAAACACCAAATTCATAAAATACAATTTTCACCAAATAAAAGTGGTAAAAACACCTTCATCCAAACGTTTTTTTGTTTTTAGTTTTTTCCTGAAAAAACAAAAACAAATACAAAAACAGTTTTTATATCCCATAAGTTTTTATTTTTTTTATTTTATGGATCCTAACCCTATTGGGTTGAGTCCCTCCAAAAATAGGAGTATGCCACTTAATAGCGGCGAGCACACGGTATTCTTTAGTAAAAGGCAAAAGAATAGTTGGCTTTGTGCTCACCGCGTGGCTGCTTCTTGTTTTATTTATTTATTTATACATATATAACTCTGCTGTATAAATTGTGGTGTGTGTGTAAGCTTTTACGTGCCATTGATTTTACTGAGGAACTTTTATGTTTCTTTGTTCAAGATATATTTGAAGTTGCCACTGAGGATGGTACAATTCTTGCTATGAAGCTGCACAGGCTGGGTAGAACTTCTTTTAGGGCTGTCAGATCTAAGCGTGATTACTTGAAGCATCGCAGTAGTTTTAATTGGCTCTACTTGTCACGTTTTGCTGCTCTCGAAGAATTTGCATTTATGAAGGTTCACTGCTATCTTTTGAATATTTTTTATTTATTTAAATATATTTTTTTAATTCGTGCATGTGCTTAGTTATTATTTTGTCAGTCGGTGTTGGCTTGACATGTATGCTCTACATGAACAGGCATTGGGAGAGCATGGTTTCACTTGTATAAGATTTAAAATTCATCTCATCTGTAATGCTTCTCTAAAGTTTTATATATTGTTGTCAAATTTTACACTGTTATGCTTTTCTTTATGTGGGGTTGGGAAGTAAATACACTTTCTTTGTACTGTATCTTTGTAGTTATGTTATTTTTTTTTTAAATTTTTTTTTTTTTTTTGAGAATGGTTATTGTTAAAATATGAACAACGTGCCAATTTATTGGAACAAACTATTTCTATTTTTGGAAATTTGGAGGGAGCCATTAAGACTGTTATGCTTGTTCCTTGGATAATTCTCAAGCATACTCCATCTGTGGTTACTCTCTTAGACTATCTTAATAAGGTGCTTCTGCTACTAATTAATGCAGTCTTGGCATGAAAAAAGTCCTTTTTTAAGGGTATTTTCTGAGGACTAACAGCTTGCTATTATTTATCAAAGTTCGTTCAGATATTATTTTCTAAAATTAGTATTTATTAAGTTCCAATTTTCAGGTACTTTGATCGTGATGTCGAATGCATCTTCAAGTTTTTCAGGAAGAGGTCAGTGGTGCTTTATAATATTGTTATCCATAAGAGTCTTATAATGCTGAAAAATGATGTTCAACCACCGATTCAACTTATAAGACGATTCGAGTGAAATCCGCCGCACTTAGAAAGAAAAAGAGGTTGGAGAGAAAAAAAAGTCCCAGTTAGGAAGGTGTGGAATATTTTCGTATGCTTTATAATATTGTTGTCCATAAGAGTTATAGAATGGTTAAAGAATGATGTAAAAACTCATATTCAACTTATAGGACGATTCGAGTGAAACCGTCCGACTAAGAAAGAAAAGGAGGTTGGAGAGAAGGAAAACGGCCAGTTAGAAAGGTGTTCTTCTCTATTTTCGTATGATTTATAGTACTGTTGTTTGTAAGAGTCTTATAAGTGTGAACTTAAGGCTCCTCAAGATTTGATGCCTTTTAATGCCTCCAAAAGTTGAGATAATGGCCGTCTGAGTGGTAATAGTGATCTGAAACTGTGCACTATTAACAGCCCGGAGATTATAGCTGTTCCTTTTTTTATACTGTAAAATAATCGTTGAGTTAATAATGCTGCTCCTGTTAATGTTTCATAAATAACCCCTGAAGAAGTCTAGTTGGTACTTACAAAGTTCAGGTCTCACAACACGGTTACTAATTCCTCTCAAGTTAATTTGCAGATTGATGTTTCCTTGGACTTTTATTATCCAACTCGGAATTACTCCATAAATATCATATAGTTTTTTGAAAAGTATTGTGAATCTAATCATAAATAATTTTGCTTTGTCATGAAACTAAATAAATATATATTATTTTCTTTGCATTTAAGAGAATTAAACACCAGAAAATAGCAAAATATTATACACTCAAACGGAGCCCTCATCCTCTACATTGTGAAAGATTGCATGGGGGCAAAATCTACAAAATTAAAATTTATGAATATTAGATGGATGCTACATTCTATCGAGTTTTAGTGGCTCTGCTGCTGCTATAATTGGAGTAGACCAAGTACTTTGTTTCATGTGTTGGAATGAATAAGACTTGGCTAATGTGCGGACACTTTTTTAAAAATAAAAAAAAAAAAAAAAACAGTTCAAGCTTAGGATGCCAATTTGGCAATCACCACGTCATAGCAGGTAAATCTCTTCAATGCAACTTAATCTTCTCTACCATCTGATATTGCAGTAAAGCAAACTATATGACAAGGATATAATATTAAATGTCTGGAAAATTTTCATCTGGTGCATGCTTCTTTTCCTTTCTGGACTGCGCTATGCGGTGTGCATTCAGGGCCAGCCATTTGTTCTTAGCCTAGGCTCTTACAATTATCTTATGATCTTGACAAAAATTGGAGATGCATTACCAATCTCTCCTTCTCTCGAATTAATGGACTTTGGTAGGTCCAGACCAAGGCCCTACTAAAACCTCAGTTGATGTAAGCTCCACTCCGAGTCACTAAGTCATACCATTTGTTTTGGAGAGGTGCTGAATTGGTGTGCAGTATGTGAATGTGCAAGTTTGAGTGAAATTGCCACGATCCCTTTTTTTTTTCTTTTTTTTTTTACAAGATTCATCCAATTTTCCATTTTGTTCGACGAGCCTTGAGGTAGACCTTTTTATAAAATAAAAATAAAAATAAATATACATGTTTTTAGCAAAATTCGCCTGCGTGTGTGTAACTTGCATAATGCATACATTCCAGTGGCTCAATGCTTTGGAGTTGCTTGTGCTCTGAAGAACTTTTAGTGATTTTGACCTAGTATTTTTGCAACTACTCCTGCCATCCACTATGTAATTAGATGAATCGTAGCTGTTAGGTTGGGTTATCCTTGACAAATAACATGACAATTGGCATGATAATGGTTTAGTTGGATGTTGGTCGAGTATATAAGCTTGTCATTTAAGGGGATTTTTTGGATTCCAACAACATTTTTAACGTAAATTTTTATTAGTAATTATGTTTTTGCTTTTACTTTTGTTGTATTGAACATGATAACATCTTGTGTTTGTTTATCTAAATCAGAGCAAATCGCAAACTGTCGTCAAAAAGGTGAAGTTGGGGAGAATTTACAGTTTGCTGATACAGGACACAGCAATGCATCTGAAACACATAATGCAAGTGACACGGTATATTTTGAGAATTAAAATTTTTCCTACACGTACCGTGATACTTTCTGGATTTTATATCAAGAGTTTCATTTGTACTCGTTATCTCGTCTTGCATTTTTATAGTAGCTTCAGGGTTTGATATATCAAACCTCTCCTTTTGTTATCCCAATGTTGACCAGTTTATAGAGCGAAAGCCCCCGAGTCTAAATTTTTCTGAAGTCCTCATGCTTTAATTTGTTTCATCCAGGAGGAAGATAATCAAACAGCGTACGAAGATAACGCTGAACTGCCGAAGCATTTGAACAAGAGACGGCGGGCGATAGCAGCGGCCCATGGGGGAGGGAAGACCTTTTCCTCTAGAAATTCTTACAAAGGCAAGGGTGGTAGGTTTTCTCAAAATTCTAAGATCCAGAAAAATTTAGCAGCTGGTGGAAGTTAGTTAAGTAGCTTGAACAAATTTGTAGTTAAAGCTTACAAGACAATACTTATAGCAGAGGTCTATGTAGAATGTACATACATATATATATATATATATATTATGTTATACCATATATGATATATGTAACCAAGAGGCAAGTCTCCCTTTTGGCTGAAGGAGACATGAGAAAGATGGAAATACACAGATTTCTGTAGTGTCTGGATGGATCTCATATTGTTGAGATATAAGGAAGCTTGGGATTCAGGAGAAGATCTTGTGTATTCAATCTGCTTCTGTCTTCCAAATTTTGAAACTGTATACTCTTGAGGATTCATATTGTTTACATCTCATATTGTATATACATTATACACTATTTATTATAGGGCAATTATCATAAACCACCCCCCCCCCCCCCCCCCCCTATCAATTTAAAGCAAAAAAAAAAAATTGTACATTTTTATATTGCTCCCTCTGTTACCAATTTTGATTAAATTGTCCCCTGATTATCAGATCCATTTATTGGAATGGAACATTACTAAACTGAAATTACCAAAATAATTGTTATTGAATTCATAATTTTATCAAATTGCCTCGTTGCAATCAAACTGCCCTACTCCATTGACCTGGATAAGCAACTTCAATTTGTTTGGTCCGAACGCTTGTTGTTGTGACACTGGATCAAGAATCGGGTATGCTTTGAGACGACTCTGGATTAAGAATTGGGTCTGCTTTGAGACCAATATTATACTTGGCGGACCCAAAAATAATCCTTCACTTTTTTCATGGAATTAAATGTGGGACATGGTTAAATGGCTCCATAGTTGGTGTTGCTAGAAGTCAAATATTGATGGTTCATATATAATGCCCTTGTTATTGGATTGTCATGTGGTGGAGCTAGAGATCACTTGGGGTCATCCATTGAGCGACTACTTTGCTTCTTTGAGCATGTTAGTTTTCCTGTTGTGGGTGAAGCTTTTATATGCTCAGATAAGGACTGAAACAGACCATTATACCAATGGCAACACTCATTTGTGGTAGTGGAAGGGAACAGTCAACAAGTCATGGATTTGGAGCCAGTTGCTGCTGTACTATGTGACAATATATATATATATATATATATATATATATATATATGTATGTATGTATCTACATCATATATACGGTTGAAGAAAACTTTGGAAAGAAATCTTGAATGTACCCCCAGGTGCTCTAAGTCACTGGCTCATCATCACCTTTGTTAATGGATAGTACATTGTATGCATGGAGACATTGAATGGAATTTGTGGCCTCTCTGCCTATACTGGAACTTATCAACAACTATTGTACCGCCCTTTCTTATTCAATAAATTTCTTTGTTTGCTGTTTTAAAAAATGTATACATATATAAAATAGCATATAATAAGAGAACCCCAAGTTGTGTTCTTGAGGAAGGTCCAAGGCCAATAGTGACAAAAGTGTTTGGTTTACGTATATGAAAACAAAGAGCTATCTTTAAAAAATAACAAATGATAGTTTTTGAAAGTAATTTTTTTGTAACCGAGTTTGATTTAGGTATTTGAAAACAAAAAGCTATCTTTAAAGAATAACAAAAGATAGTTTTGAAAGTAACTTTTTTGAAACAAATAGACTATTTTATTTTCGAAACTAGTTTTTGAAACAAATAGACTATAACAAATGATAGTTTTTGAAAGTAACTTTTGTTTTGAAAGAATAACAAAAGATACTTTTTAAAAAGATAGTTTTTTAAAGAATACAAAAAACTTTTTTGTATAGTAATCTAATTTTTTATTTTCCAAAAATTAAAAATTATTTTTGAAATCACATATTAGTCGGGCTTTAATTTAGTGTTAGGAATTACCCATAAAAAAAATCAAATAAAACAAAAAAAAAATTATGGATTAAAATACAATTACATTTTGTTATAAGACAATAAATTTAGTTAAACCAACATGATCGATCTTTCACTAGAAGAAGTGTATCATAGAAATATTTAAATTCCACTTCTTTACTTTTAATAAAGTAGTTTTTCTCGATCAAAATTCAACCTCGTATTATTTCATCCCACTTTTACATGGTCACGTGTGATCTCACATTTGTCCGATCTAACTTTTACATCAAGCCATGCATATGTGCATATGTAAGAGAAAAATTTCAACAAAATTATAATTCTATGTGCACCCAATGTGAATGAGCGTGAGCCTTTTGTGAGTGGGGTCCTTTATGCATCACAAAAAACAGAATATGTGTTTGAGGTATGCATACCTTCAAACTATAGGGGTAGGGGACCTCCAACTTTTGGAAAAGCTAGCTCATTTTGGCCTTATGACACCCCCACTCCTAACACTGGCCTACTTGAGAATCCCCACCACCCACAAGTGCTTGTATTATGTATGTACTATGGCATAGTACTAGGTGTGACATATAATTGAAGGGGTTGATATGAGGACACGTTATGTTATGTATCCTTCAAATTGTATGCAACAAATATACATGTATTTTAGGATAAATTATAGTTACACCCCCTTGAGATATAATATATTACACTTGCATTCCTTGTCGTTTGGATAATTACAGTTTCACCTAAAATTTGTAAAATGAGACACGACACGGTAATACAACACAAACACGACATAAATAAAAAAGGTTTGGGATGACCGTAAAAAGGTTCAAGCTGTATAAAGGTTGACCCGAACACGACACGAAAATATTAGTATCGGATTAGGGTTAAACTCGAGTAACACAAACAACCTGTTTGACACGATTTTATTTAAGTTTTTAATTTTTTTTCTCTTACCTAATTTGTCATGAGTCGAAATATATCAAAAAATTATAATTGGGTCGTGTCAAATTCAAATTCAATGGATTGAAATTTTCACCCCCTCTAATTGTGAAATGACTTATCTACCTATAACTATTTTTCATGGACTTAAATGTCTTTGCATCTAGTTGAGGGTATTCTAACATTTCATCTATGAAAAAGTGATGACTAATGGGGTATTTGTTATAACTTACAAACTTGAGGAGGTTTGGTTATAATTATTCAAATAATAGGAAGTGTGGGTGTAATATATCATATTTTAAAGGAGTGTAATTATAATTTATCCTATATATATATATTTGTTGCACATAATTTGGATGGTATACATAAGGTGTCCTCACGTCAACGGAAAATTATTGGTTACTCAAGGGATAAGTCTAACATGATATTCCTATTCAATTAGGGGAAGTGATGTCTATCAAACGCAAGTAATAGAATTAATACTTGTATTACACTACTCTCTACTATTGATTTAGAATATCACCTAAATTTATACCCGAGTACCCAATATCTTCTCCATATCAACCCCTTCAATTATATATCACTACAACCCCTTCAATTATATGTGCGCCTATAGAACTCTTTTAAGTAGCTCTAGTACTATGCCATAGTACATCTAAGTAGGCCAATGAAGACTTAGGAGTGGGGTGTAATTTACTCAATGAATAAATATATGTATGTGATAAGCTAAGAACATCTCATGCAGGTTATTTGCACCAAATATATATGATATAAGTGTTTAAATTATGGTTCGCCGTAACGGTAATGGTCACTATAACGGTAACGGTTTCGATGTAATTGTAACGGGATTACGTAACGGGACGCGGTTATCGCAAACGTGAATTTTTTAAAATCTTGCACATATTACCCAAAATGTTCTAATTAGATACTTTTGGCAACATGAATGAATAAAGATGATTTTTTGGTAGATTTAAGTGAATTTTATTTAATTTTTTATAGAATTTTAATATAAAAAATGAGTTATTAATAAATTTAATGGTGTCGTCGTTATTTGAATGTTTATGATATACTTGTTATGATATTATTAAATTAAATTTAAATTTAAATAAATAAAAATTTGAAATCACAAAAGATATAATTTATTTCCAACAATGTAAAATAATTTTTAAAAAAATACATGGTTCACCACCAAAATGAATTTCGTGGTGGATTTGTTGCTCTGGTTTGGGTTCATGAAAAAATTGTCAATTTTGAGTTGTATTTTCAGTGGGCATTTGATTTATCATTAATAGACCATATTCTCTTTGTAACTGATGGAGTAACATTTATCATATCATATACATAATAGAAAGTTTTTTAACCTAAATTTTTGAAAAACTTCAATTGTGTTAACCGATATTTTCGGAACCGGTAAAAATCAGGATGCCGATCATCGTAACGACGGTAACGGCCGTTACGGGTGCGGGAAACGGGAAACGGTTTTGTAACGGCCCGTAACGGTAACGACAAGCCGTAAAACCGTTACGTATTACGGGCCGTTACGGCGAACCATGATTTAAACCCATGAGATGAATTATATGCGCTCTATTAGTATATTTTGTATCATTCACCCATATATATATATATATATATATTCCTATTTTAAGCAACAATTGCACTCAACCACTGAACTGTCAATACAAAATATAGAGGGAAGAAACACAAGACAAATCTTGGTTCCATTGGAAAAATGACAAACACAAAGGACTAGGGTTAGAAGTTGTATTTGAATCTTGGATCTTAAAAAAGGGTTACAAGAAACGAACATGATCGAGAGGGGACTAGAGAAAATAGAGAAGGGATATAATATGTAATATATATATATATATAATATGCTAGAGAAATTCAAGAGGGGTATTGGCACGCCACCACATAGAGAGACATATATAGGGATTTAGGCCCACCACCCAACCAAAGACAAAACAGGGGCCCACCAGCAGATCCGAGAAATGCGTTTATGGGTCTCGTCTACTCTCTTTTTTAGTTTTTTTCATTCTCACGCGTTCTGATTGGCGCGTCCACCCATGCTCTCTTTCTCTCTCTCTCTCTATTTTGTGCTGCACATGCCTTCTCATTTCTATATTTTATTATTCATTATTTATTATTATTATTATTATTTTTACTATGGGTTAACTTCAATCACACCCCCTCAGGTTTGCTTTTACTTCAATACACCCCCTCAGGTTTGAGAATCTTCATTTCACCCCGGTAAGCTTTTGATGGTCAAATTTAATGTGAAATGTCTAAACTGCCCTTGAACCAAACACTACTTAAATCGATTTAATTTTAAAATAATCTAACCCAATATCCAAACAATCCTAACCCTATACCCAAACAGATTATTTTTCAACATAAATTAGGAATAAATTAATTTTGTATATATATATAGAGTAAAGTACAAAAAAAAACCCTCAACTATCGCCTAGGAGTAAAAAACCCCCCTTAACTTCAAAAAACCCCATTCAATTATCAATTGGGTGCAATGTACCCCCTCAATTCGTAAATAACACATTTACCCCTAAATTAAAATTAAAAATATATATATTAATTTTGAAAATATGTATAAAATTTGAAACAAATACATAAAATTCGAATGTCATATCTTTTCTAATGAAGTGAATCAAACTACTTACCACCAACATCAATTAATGGTCTTCTTTTATACATATGTTTTCAAAATATATATTTTTTTGAATTTTATATATTGTTTTCGGATTTTATATATTTTTTCAAAATTTATATTTTTTTAAAATTTTAATATATTATTTTTGAATTATATATATATATATTTAAATTTTATATATTTGTTTCGAATTTTAAATTTTTTTTCAAAATTTAATATATTGTTTTTTGAATTTTATATACTGTTTTTCAAATTTTATATTTTTTTCGAAATTTAATATATTGTTTTTGAATTATATATATATATTCGAATTTTATATATTTATTTTGAAGTTTTTTTTTCAAAATTTAATATATTGTTTTTTGAATTTTATATTTTTTTCCAAATTTTTATATATATTTTGAATTTTTTATATTTTTTTCAAATTTTCTATATTTGTTTCGAATTTTAATTTTTGTTTTTGAATTTTAATATATTGTTTTTGAATTTATATATATATTTTTTCCAAATTTTATATATTTGTTTTAAATTTTAATTTTTTTTCAAAATTTAATATATTATTTTTTGAATTTTATATATATTAATTAACTTTTAAAATAATTTATTTTATTTTTGTAAGGGTAAAATTATAATTTTGTAATGAAAATGGGAAATTGCACGCAATTGGATAGTTGTGGGTTTTTTTTGGTCCCTTTTGTATTGGCTCTTGGGACAATAGTTGAGTTTTTTTTTTTTTTTTGCTCTCTCTCTCTCTCTCTCTCTCTCTATATATATATATATATATAACATTGCTTAACAATTAGAGTAAAATTAGAATTATTTGGATTATCTTGATATCCAGTAAAATTAGGAATATATTCATTTTTGTGTATATAGACAAAATCAAAACCCATTTTTGCAGACATCTTCCTTCCCAATCCACCTCCTCATCCCTCCTTCTCAATATCACCAACACCCTCTTCGCCTTCTCCCTCGCCCGCTCGTTCTCATGCTCCGCCACCTCCCGCAACACTTCCACCGCCCTCGCTCCCAAGCTCCGCCACCTCCCGCAACGGCGCCAGGGTGGTGATGAGGAAGAGGTGGTGGTGGTGTGGGTGGTGATGAAGGAGATTGCAGATGGAGAAGAGATCGCTAACGTTGCCGTGTGATGTGTGGAGGATGGACGGTGGAGGATTCGTATGGAGATTGGACCTCAAGGTTACTCTCACTTTAGGTTGGTACTAGTTGTCTCAAGCTCTAGAATGGACGGTTCAGATTTGAAAATCTAGATGATTAACAATCTTAGAATTGTGATTATTTTTAGACTTTTGTCCTCTTGTTTGGTTTATGGTATGTCATGTAATACATATTCGGTATAATTTAGGGATAATTTCATTTACACCCCCTGAGGTTTGTCCTATCATCATTTTGACTCCCTCAGGTTTACATATCTTCATTTACACCCCTTATGGTGTGAAATGTCTAAAATACTCTTATACCAAACACCCTTAAATCAATTTAATCCCTAAATCAATTTAAACCCTAAACCAAACACCCTTTAGAATCAATCTAACCCTCAAACCAAACACCCCAATATCTATTTAATATTTTTTTTTTCTCTCTCTCCTCTCTATCTCTCTCTCTCTCTAACTCTCACACACGCACGCGCGCACACACACACACGCACATATATATATACACACATATAGATCTATACACATATATATATATACCCATCGGGGGAGGGGGGAGGGGGTGGTGGGAGGGGGCGGCGCCGACGGGGAGGCGGTGGGAGTCGGCCGGCGACTTATATATATATATCTGTGTGTGTATATATATATAGATCTATATATATATATATATGTGTGTGCGTGTGTGTGTATGTGTGTGTGTGTGGTGTGTGCGTTTGAGAGAGAAAGAGAGAGAGAATTTTTTTTTTTTTTAATTTTATATTTATTTTCGAATTTAGTTTTTTTTTTGAAATTTAATATATATATATTTGAATTTTATATTTATTTTCAAATTTTATATTTTTTTTGAAATTTATAATTATTTTCGAAATTTAATATATATTATTAGAATTTTATATGATTTTTTTTAATTTTATATATTTGTCTTGAATTTAATATGTTTTTAAAAAAAAATTCAAAATTTATATATATATTTTATTTTATATTTATTTTCGATTTTATAATTTTTTTTGAAATTTAATATATTTTTTTGAGTTTTATATGTTTTTTTAAAAATTTTATATATTTGTTTCAAATTTTTTATGTTTTTTGTGATTTTTATATTTATTTTTGAAATTTAATATGTTTTTTTGAAAAAAAAATAATTTCAAAATTTATATATATATTTTAATTTTATATTTATTTTCGAATTTATAATATTTTTCAAATTTTAATATATATATTTTTAAATTTTATATATATTTTTAAATTTTAATACAAATTAAATTATTAAATGATGGGAGGGGGTCTAAATGATAAAAACACTATCTTTGTTTCCAAACAGAATAAGGATAAGACATTGAGGGTAGTTTAGGGATTTTAAAAAAAATTCAGGCTGATGTCATCGTTTAGGGGGTCTAAGTGATGAGAATATTGAAAAATAAGGGGTGTAAATGAAGATATGCAAACCTGAAGGGGTCCAAGTGAAGATAAGACAAACCTCAGGGGGTGTAAATGAAGTTATCCCTATAATTTATGTTGTAAATCACTTGTGATGAATTAGTAATGCCCAGGATACACTCTTATATAAAACACAACACTTTTATTTCAAAAACAGAGAATTGAACGCAAAGCTTCTACACTACTCTCATACTATTTTTTCTCTCTTTTTTCTTCTTGTTATTCAATACAACACACCACACCTATATATAGATTTGAAATACAGATACAAACAACTGAAATCAGCTTTGCAGCTTTTATAGACTTTGAGCATCTTATCTTCACGCATGGCTATCTGCAGTTTTTTTTGACATTTGTAGTTGAGTGAGATATGCATGAATATGTCTGATCATGACTGATGCAAGTGGTTGATCACGACTGATGCAAGTTTATCTTTCAATATTCCCCTTTAAACTTGATTCTCCACATTTCTGCATTCCTAACATCATCTTCAGTCTGTTGAACATGTCTTACTTCAATGGCTTTGTAAAAATATCTGCAATTTGATCATTTGTCTTGCAAGATATTAATTCCACTTCTTTGTTCTGCACATGCTCCCTGATAGAATGATACCTTGTATCAATATGCTTGCTTCGTTCATGGAAGACTGGATTCTTTGCAAGTGAAATTGCTGAACGATTATCAATGAAAATCTCTGTAGGCTTCTCTTGTGGAAAACACAAATGCTCCAACACATTTCTCAACCAAATAGCATGACACACAGTTGAGCTGGCTGCTACGTATTTAGCTTCGCATGGTGATAGCGTTACTATCTGTTGTTTCTTGGATGACCATGTGAATGTTGTATCTCCAATGAAAAACACAAATCCAGTTGTGCTTTTTCTTTCATCCAAATCTCTACCCCAATCACTATCTGAATAGCCAGTGAATCTTAATTCATCAGTTGAGGTATATAGCAAACCATCATTGATCGTTCCTTTGATGTAGCGGAGTATTCTCTTTGCAACATTCAGGTGTGATTGATCTGGTTCCTCCATGTATCTGCTGATCAATCCAACTTCGTAGAGTATATCTGGTCTGGTACAAGTCAGGTACCGAAGACTTCCAACTAAACTTTTGAAGTATGTTGGATCAACATTTCCTCCATCTTCATTCTTTCTGAGTTCCACGCTGCTTTCCACTGGAGTTGATTATGGATTGCTTGATTCCATTCTGAACTTCTTGAGAATCTCCTTTGCATATCTACTTTGACATATCAAGATTCCTTCAGTATTTTGCTTCACTTCAATTCCAAGAAAGTGTGACATCAGACCTATGTCTGTCATCTCAAATTCTTGAATCATGGTTTTCTTGAACTCTTCAAACATGGCTGGGTTGTTTCCTGTGAAGATCAAATCATCAACATATAGACCTGTAAATAGTACACTTCCTTCTGGACCTTTCTTCAGGTACAATGTATGCTCGTATGGACATTTCCCGAACCCATTATCATGGAAATACTTGTCAATTCTTGTATTCCATGCACGTGGAGCTTGCTTCAGTCCATAGAGAGCTTTCTTCAACCTGTACACCTTGTCTTCATGTCCTTCATTTGTATATTCCAGCGGTTGTTCGACATAGATTTCTTCTTCTAGAAATCCATTCAGAAATGCTGACTTCACATCAAGTTGGTCCAACTTCCATCTATTTTGAGCAGCAATAGATATCATCAGTCTGATTGTCTCTAATCGGGCAAAAGGAGCAAATACTTCACCATAGTCGAGTCCATGTCTCTGTTTGTAGCCTTTTGCAACCAGGCGAGCTTTGTATCTCTGAACTTCGCCTTTTTCATTCTTTTTTGTCTTGTAGACCCATTTGACTCCAATAGGCTTTTGACCTTTTGGTAGACTACACAGCTCCCATGTGTCATTCTTGTCTATGGCCCTTATTTCTTCATCCATTGTTGACTTCCACTTCTTCTCTTGGATGGCTTCTGTGAAGTTGACAGGATCACTATCCAGAAATAGGCATAGCAAATTCTGGTCTTGATCTTCTTCAGTGGCTTCATATAGTTCTCTCAGGCTTCTCACTTTTCTGGGTCTTTCACTTGATCTTTCATCTGGTGATGATGACGATGAATGATCATTTCTTGCAGGTACAGGCGATTGATGTGGTAGAATTTGCGGCTCCATTGCAACTTCTTTTTCTACTTCTTCATCTTCTTCAAGTACAAGCTCCTTGGTTTTTCCATCTTCATTTTGATCCCAGCTCCAAGCTTCATTTTCTTCAAAGATCACGTCTCTGCTCATGATTACTTCCTTGGTGATGGGATTAAACAGCTTATATCCCATTGCTCTATCGCCATAGCCGATAAAGATACATTTATGTCCTTCGTCGTCAAGCTTGGTTCTTCGGGCTTCTGGAATCTTGGTGTAAGCAATACACCCAAAAATTCTGAGGTGATTGACACTTGGCTTGTATGAACTCCAGGTTTCTTCAGGTGTCTTGAACTGGAGTCTTCTTGTTGGAAACCTATTCAGCAGATAGACAGCACAAGATACTACTTCAGCCCAAAATTCCTTGGGCATTGTCTTTCCTTTCAGCATACTTCTGACCATGTATAGAATCGTGCGGTTCTTCCTTTCAGAAACACCATTTAACTGAGGTGTATAGGCTGGTGTTGTTTGTTGTCGGATGCTGTGCTCTTTGCAGTAATTCTGGAATGCATTCGACATATATTCTCCTCCTTGATCTGACCGCAACGTCTTGATATTGTAGCCGCTTTGCTTCTCAACAAGAGCTTTAAACTCCTGGAACTTGTCAAATACTTCTGATTTCTTTTGCAAGAAGTACACCCATGTCTTTCTGCTATAATCATCGGTGAAGGTAAGAAAATACCTGCTCTTTCCATATGATTCTGGCTTCAGTGGACCACACACATCTGTGTGAACGAGCTCCAGCAGCTTTGATGATCGTCATTTGATTTCTTTAGCAAAGCTCAGTCTGTGATGTTTCCCAAGTACACAACATTCACATACTTCATTAGGACGGTTGATATAGGGAAGTCCCTTCACCATCTGTTTGCTTGCGAGCAGCTTCAGGCCTTCAAAGTTGAGATGTTCGTATCTCAAATGCCATAGCTAGTCCTTGTCTTCAACAACTGCATTTAAACACTTTGTTGCATCGTGCTGAATGTGCATATGAAACATCATATTCTTTGACATCTTTATCCGGGCAATGAGATTTTCATTTATATCTTTAATTTTTAGACACAAATCCTTCATGTTGATGTCATAGCCTTTCTCCAGGAGCTGTCCGAGACTCAAAATATTGTTCTTTATATTTGGAACATAGTAAACATTTGATATGAAATCATGATCCCCATTCTTGAGCTTGATCAGAATATTGCCCTTTCATTTTACTGCGATTTTTGAACAATCACCAAATGAGACTTGCCGTTACGTCATCTCGTCAAGCTCAACAAACATGTGTTTGTTTCCGCACATGTGATTACTGGCTCCTGAATCTAGATACCATATTCCTTCGTCATCGGTATTTTCATTTTGAGTCATCAACAGCATTGATCTTGGCTCATTTTCTTCTTTCTCAGCAAAGTTTACTTGTTTGCCTCCTTCAGCAACTGTCTTTCCTCTGCATTCGTTGTTGTAATGTCTATACTTGTTGCAGTTGTAGCATTGAACATTGCTTTTGTCATAATTCTGGCGATTGTTGAAGTTGTTTCCACGACCTCGTCCTCGCCCTCGTCCTCTGAAAGGTTGATTTCTTCCACCTTGATTATTTCTTTTGGTATTGGAGTTGGTTCTTCCACCACCGCCTCTGGATCCAGAACCTCGTCCTCGATAACTACGACCTCTACCTCGGCCTCTTTGAGAATTTTCCCATCGTTCTTCTTTATTTTCTTTAAATGTTAAATTTGACTGAAGAGCTTGCTCTAGAGTACCTGGGGTGTTCCTCTTGTTGATTCTTTGTTCGTGAATCTCTAGCGTGACCATCAGCTCGTCTACTGTCATTGCATCGAGATCCTTTGATTCTTTAATAGAAACAACTCCATGCTCGAACTTTGAGTTGAGGGAGCGCATAATCTTTTTAAGCACACGAACATCTTCAATTTTTTCGCCATATCTTCTGATTTGATTCACAATAGTCAATGTTCTGGTAAAGTACTCAGAAATTGACTCCGTGTCTTTCATTTGTAACAGTTCAAATTCACCCCTTAGAACTTGGAGTCGAACTTTAACTGTTTTTTCAATTCCTCGATGTGCTTTTCGAAGAATTTCCCATGTTTGCTTGGCGGTGTTGACGGCTGAGATCTTTTCAAAACTTGTTTCATCGACACTTTGATAAAGCAGGTACAACGCCTTCTTGTCCTTCTTTGAGCACGACCTTTTGGGTCTCGCTCAGTCTATCTTCACTTTCTTTTGAAACTGGTTCTTCATAACCGGTCTCAATAAAGTCCCACAAATCTTGCGAGGCAAACAGGAATTTCATTTGGATGGACCAATTCTCCTAATTGGTTTTATCCAAGCGCGGAAGCTGGGGCTGGAATAAATTGCTCCAGGACGCCACCGGGTTTCTTTAAACACTTGAGGTGCTTATTTCTGCAAATTGGTATTGAATCTGGTCAAACCGACAACACGGTTGCGTCCGGAGTGTTCCGTTTAGTAAAAAACGACTCTTCGTTTGCTCAAATCGAAGTTAAAATGAGCCCGAAACGGACAAAATACCAACTAGGGGCAGTTTGGTAATTTCCAGAAATATTTGCTGACGCGGCACTGTGCTGACGTGGCAGCTGGGATGATGTGGCAGCTGACGTGGCAAGGGAGGTGACGTCACTGGTGACGCGGCAGCGCGTGGGCGCGTGGGTGCGCGTGGGCGTCACGCACGTCTGGAGGTTGAAGACGACTGGGCGCGTGTGGTGCGCGTGGGCTTCACTCGCCGATCTTGTGGAGGCGCGTGAGGGCCCGTGCGGAGGAGAGTGACTGCGTTCTTTTCACGGTTGTATTCCTGCTGGAACAAGGAAGCTATATATGTGGTTAAATGTGTGGTTTGAATGCCTCTAAGTCACGAATAAGCTTTGAAAGCTTTGGCTTTGTTTTGTTTCTTTGCTTCTGGGCTTGCTCAAGCTTTAACAGACTCTGATACCATGTTGTAAATCACTTGTGATGATTTAGTAATGCCCAGGATACACTCTTATATAAAACACAACACTTTTATTTCAAAAACAGAGAATTGGGCACAAAGCTTCTACACTACTCTCACACTGTTTTTTCTCTCTTTTTTCTTCTTGTTATTCAATACAGCACACCACACCTATATATAGATTTGAAATACAGATACAAACAACTGAAATCAGCTTTGCAACTTTTATGGACTTTGAGCATCTTATTTTCACGCATGGCTATCTGCAGCTTCTTTTGACATTTGTGGTTGAGTGAGATATGCATGAATATGTCTGATCATGATTGATGCAAGTGGTTGATCATGACTGATGCAAGTTTATCTTTCAACAATTTAAACATCCTAATAAAGTGAGTTTCCAATACTGATCCTAATTATGTCTAATTATATTTTGGTTTGGTTTGGTTATTAAGATATAAATTTTCCTATTTTTTATTGATTCTTCTCAGCACAACAATTGCATTAGGTCTAATCATATATATATATATATCTAATCATATATTTTTTTGTCAGACACACATAATTTGAAATCATATATATGTCTAATCCTTTAAATTATGTCTAATCATTTAATTTATATATTTTTATATGAGATTCAAACTTTTAATATATATATATATATATATATATATATATATATATATATATATGAAATTCAATTCTTTTTATTATGAATATGTGAAAAATGAATATGTTAATTCTAATCCGTTAATAAATTAAATATGTGAAGTAATTGAATAATTTCTGCATATAATAATTTTTGATATAATATTTTAGTTGAAAAATATAAATTTTAACTCTTAGAAAAGAGGAATAATTTTTTTCATAAATCTAAGTTAAATTATTTAACAAATTATATAATTATGTTTAAATATCTTTTTGTTTTCATTTTTAGAAATGGGAAGGGTCAAATTGATAAAAGTTATATCTTTATTTCCAAACACCACCTAGTTAACACATTGAGGTTAGTTTATGTATTAAATTTTTTTTAGGATGATATCATGCCTGAGGGGGTGTAAATGATGTGAATTTGATAAAATAAGGGGTGTAAATGAAGATTCTCAAACCTAAGGAGTGTAAATGAAGTAAACCCCATTACTATTGGTATTATTATTATTTTAAAATTTTTAAAAATATTTTTTGTTCCTAAAACTAAGAAATTAATAAAAAGGGAATAACTCCTAATAACAATAACAATAACAATAGTTTCACTGTAGAAACATTTATGAACTTGTTTGGTATGGATTTTTGAAAATTAATAATAAAAAAAGTATACAAAATTCCATTTGGTTAATTTTCTGAAAGCTATTTTCGGAAAATTCAATTATAAAAACAATTGTTTTAAGAGATCTTAATATTAATTTTGTCTTAAAATAATTTTATGTCCTCAAACATTTCGAGAATAGTTTTTCAGAAATTGATACCAAGCAAGTCATATATAGTCCTGTACAAACATCTCGTACGAGAAAAACCAAAAATTACTTTAGGTATCTTTTGAAAGTTTGAGTATTTGTAATATATGATCTGAAAATTATTAATTTTTAAATAATTCATGAAAATGGTTGAAAGTTGAACCCTACCCTATTTTCACATTTTATTGAGGAAAATATATGGAGAAAAATGGGAAAAATTGGTTCACATTAAGGGGACATAATTAGGTAAGAAAGGTTCCACCAAATGCCAAATTCCCATTTTAAAGTTTTCATTTATTGCATCTCGAGAAATAAAAGGTGGCACTTATTAACGTACTATGACTATGAAAAGTGAAAATATATTTAGTTCACATTGATGGAGTCACAACATAGCACTTATGGTCACATGTTGAGTAAACCAACTACTCCAGTATAACGAAGTGTGGGAGGTTTCTGAACATTTTCGTACAACTACAATTCAAGTGTGAAACTCATTAGTTATTGGGTAACGTGCATAAAACCCCACAACTATCAACTAATTGCCCCCATGAGTACAAAACCCTCTTCAACTACAAAAAGTACAAAAAAAACCAATCTTTATTGCAAAATTACAATTTTACCCTTACAAAAATAAAATAAATTATTTTAAGGGTTAATAAATATATATATAAAATTGAAAAAACAATATATTAAAATTTGAAAAAAAATTAAAATTCCAAAAATATATATATAAAATTCAAAAATAATATATTAAATTTTGAAAATTTTTTAAAATTTGAAACAAATATATAAAATTCAAAAACAATATAGAAAATTCAAAAACAATAAATTAAATTTCGAAAAAGAATATAAAATTCGAATAATATATATAAAATTTGAAAAATATATATAAAATTTGAAAACAATATATAAAATTCGAAAACAATATATAAAATTCAAAAAAACATAAATTTTGAAACAAATATATATATTTTGGAAAATTATATATAAAAGAAGACCACTAATTGATGTTGGTGATAAGTAGTTTGATTCACTTTATTAGAAAAGATATAACATTCTACCAATATATATATTAAATTTTTTTTTTCAAAATATATATATATATATATATTCGAATTTTATATATGTCTTTCAAAATTTTATATATATTTTTTGAATTTTATATTTTTTCAAATTTTATATATGTTTTTCAAATTTTATATATTAAAATATTTGTTTTCGAATTTTATATATTTATTTCTAATTTTATATATATATATATTCGGAGTTAATATTTTTTTTTTAATTTTATATACTTTTTCAAATTTTAATTTAGGAATAAATGTGTCATTTACGAATTGAGGGATACATTGCACCCAGTAAATACTTGAGGGGGGGTGTCTTCTACTCAAGATTAGTACAAGTTGACTCAACTATTTTTCTTTTCAAAAGAAAAACCATTGATTGCTATTTGCTATATACCTAATACTTTCACTAATCTTCCAAATTGGTTTATAAAAAAATAAATCATCTTTTTTCGTAGATAAGTCCAGTGCGTCCTTCAAATTATAGTGTTCGTGTCTACTAGGCTCATAAATTTTGTGAATTTCAAAGCCTAACTCATTTGAATTCAGGATTGATTACCTACATTTCTCTACTACACTTTTACCCATGAGATATGATATATTATAACTGAATTTCTTGTTTAATTATTACAGTTGCATCCCTCTAATTTATCTGCATCTAATTTAGGTGACCGAAGCCGTAAAATAACTTATCTACCCATAGTGCTTCAACATAAGATTCAAATATCACTCCCTCCCTGGTGTTGATTATAGTGAGACTATTTTTTATGTCTTTGTATATAGTTGAGGGTATTATATACATTTCACCTCTAAAAAAAATAATAATATAAACATTGACTGAGTTTGATCATGTCGAAAGTTCAACTTATATTTGTTATAACTTGCAAACTTGTGAGAGTCTAATTATAATTATCTACATAACAAAAAATATAGATATAGGATATCATATCTGGAGAATGATAAATGAAGTTCAATCTTTTTGTAATTCATTCCACTTTTTCTTGCCATTATAATATGAAATAATATAACTATATTTAATTTGGCTCACGAGGATTACATGAAAAGGATATTAATGTCATACATATTAGTGGATTTTTTATTATTATTTTCAATCTTCTCCCCATTTTGGAAGGGTGTATTCTCTTGTATAATGATATTGGGTCATTGCATTCCATGTAGAGGAGGGAATGTGTGGATATTTTGGTACACAATAATTGGAGCGTAATAACACGGGCATTGAAGGAGTGTAAAAAAGTAAAGACTCTCCCTATCTCTCAATTCTTTTTCCCTCACACACAAACACATGTATATATATATATATATATATGTATATGTAGAAACAGCTCACATTAAATTGGCATCTTTCTAATGGCTGTGAATTGTGAGAAGATAGAAGTAGGCAGTCTGTCCCGTCTTGTCCGCCCTTATTCTGACTCACTCTGCAAACCCCTCAACCAACCTCTTCCCCACTCTGCCACCCCTTCCTCCACCTCTGAGTTTTCCCTTCCTCAATCATCAACCTCATTCCCACTCTCACTTCAACCATCCTCCTATTTTTTAAACATAATTGCATTATTTTTTCTTAGAAAAAAAATACATAGATTAGAGCATGTCATCTAAATGTTAGGATCTTGTTTCATTTTGATTTAATATAGATAAATAAATAACGGTGTATCAAGTGAGTGTATTAAAGTCTAAATTTTTAAGTCAGATGTTACACATAGTATCAAAACCTGACCTCATACTTAATGACTTGTTCTTAAAAAGTTTAAGTGTGGGTTTGGAAACTAGTATTTTTGTTTCTGTTTTTTATTTTTTGAGAATAATTTTTTTTTTTGTTCTTGTCCTAAGGGTAATCCGGAAATAAAAATATGTTTGGTTGGAAATTTTGTTTAAAAAAATTTTGGAAACAAAAATAAAATAAAATTTTGAGGTTAGGGTTTGGAGGTTGAATATGGAGGTTAGGAAATCTGCAACAATTATTATTATATTTTTTGTTGAGAACAAATAGTGCCGAAAACAAAAAAAATACCATTTTGGTGTTCTCAAATTTTGAACTAAGGGTGAGAAAACGTTTTTTTACTGTTCACAAAAACAAAAACCATAAAAGGCTCTCCAAACGCATTTTTGTTCCCGTGAACAGTGAAAAAAACAAGAACAAAAACGGAAACACCCCTATCTAAACCCACCCTAAATTTTTATGCACCTAACATGGATTGGATTATAAGTTAATGGGGGTATACATTACACATTTCATCTAATCAGAAATATTCAAGGAAATTCATACAATTGAATATCAGTCAACCTTTCTTTAGAAAAAGAATAATACCAATACCAATGGGTTATATTGAAAGTTTAGATCCAATTTGCATAACCTCGCCACAATATACAACACTGTGAAATAACAATGTAGTAGTATTTAATTACTGCATATCCTTTATATAATATTTTCGTAAAAGTTTATGTTATTATTAAAAAAAATGCAAATTATTGTTTTAGTTATGTGTACAGACAAAAAACAGTGCGTGGCCCACGCTCTGCATAGCGTGTTTAAACAATAGCATAACATAAAAACACACTCTTCCCCTTCCAACAGCTTTATATCCCCCTCTCCACTTCCCATTCATCCCCATATCTCCTGCTACATTTTCCATCTTTCTCTGTCACTTCTCTCACTCCTCTATATATATCACACACATACATACATATATATATATATACACACACACACACAGAGACACCCCCTCATATCACATTCCACTCCCATTCTCAAAACAAACCACAACCCATTTCAAAATTCCCTAAACCCATACACAATTTCAGACCATCACACTCATCCACCACAACCTAGCATAAAAAAATCAGTACACCCATATATATATATACATACACATATACCACAATCCCATTCTCAAAACAGAGCACAACCCAATTCAAAACTCCCTAAACCCACAACCAATTCAAGTCCATCGCACTCACCGACATGGTCATGGTCGTTCGGAGATGAAGGAGCGTCAGCGGTGGCAGCCAGAAGAAGACTCCCTCCTCCGGGCCTACGTCAAGCAATACGGCGCCAAAGAATGGAGCCTCATCTCCCAGCGCATGAACAAACCCCTAGACCGCGACCCCAAATCGTGCCTCGAGCGATGGAAGAACTACCTCAAACCCGGCATCAAAAAGGGCTCTCTCACGCCTGAGGAACAAACCCTAGTCATCAATTTGCAGTCCAAGTACGGCAACAAGTGGAAGAAGATCGCGTCGGAGGTCCCCGGACGGACGGCGAAGCGGTTGGGCAAGTGGTGGGAGGTCTTCAAGGAGAAGCAATCGAAGCAAATGCAGAAATCGAAACGCCCCGATTTCACCGATCCGACCGTTGTCGCCGCCGTCAACGGCGGCGCGTCGCCGGAAACCGCCCTCCAGGGGAAGTACGACCACATACTGGATACTTTTGCAGAGAAGTACGTACAGCCCAAGCTTTTTGCATTTCAGTCCCTTCCTTTACCGGTTATGCCCAATTTGCCCCTCTCCGAACCGGTTCCGGTTCCGGTTCCCGTACCGGTTACGGTCCCGCATTCTCCTGTTCTCTGTCTCGGAACGGCCGAACCTGTTAATCTGCTTCCGCCGTGGATGAACTCTGCGACGTCGTCTTTGTCGTCTTCTTCCTCAACTCCGTCTCCTTCGGTGAGCCTGACGTTATCGCCTTCCGAGCCGGCGGTTCTTGAACCGGGTGAACCGGTTCTGGGGTTATCGACCCGGTTCTTCCCGGTTCAGCAAGTGGGTAGTTTGGTTCAGTACTGTAGAGAGCTCGAGGAGGGGAGGCAGAGCTGGTTGCAGCACAAGAAGGAGGCCACGTGGCGGCTGAACCGGTTGGAGCAGCAGTTGGAGAGCGAGAAAGCTCGGAAAAGGAGAGAGAAAATGGAGGAAATTGATGGGAAAATTAGGTGCTTGAGAGAGGAGGAGATGGAGTTTGTTGGGAGGGTTGAGAGTGAGTACAGAGAGCAGCTTGGTGCATTGCAGAGAGAGGCTGAGACTAAAGAGGCAAAGTTGATGGAAGCTTGGTGTGGGAAGCATGTGAAGTTGGCCAGGCTTGTTGAGCAGATTGGGATTCATGGTCATGGCTTTTCAGGATTACCAAAAGATTTGCACTAAACTAAGCAATACTATATAGTCTATAGCTGAATTGATGATAACCCATGTTGATGTTCTTCATACTTAGTTCTAATATGTACTACTTTGATGCTTATATATATATATATATATATATATATATATTGATGCTTCATGTTGGGTTTCTTGTTTAAAGTTTGATTCTTGAATGCTTGTTAATCATGCTATACTACAACTGAATTGATGATAACCCATGTTGATGTTCTTCCTATATACTTGGTTCCAATATTGTACTACTTTGATGCTTTTATGGAGGGATCATATATATATGTATTAATGCTTCATTATGTGTTTCTTGTTTGGAGTTTAATTCTTGAATGCTTGTTAATCATGTGCACTAAACCAAGCAATGCTGGCTGAATTGATGAGAACCCATGTTTATGTTCTTGAGACTTTATTCCAATGTCTACTACTTTGATGCCTTTATAAATTAATCAAATATGTGTTTATATATTAATGCTTCAATTTGGGTTAATTCTCGTTTAGAGTTTAATTCTTGAATGCTTGTTAATCAGGTGCAATACATAGATGTTTAATTGGTCATTGGTAATATTTATGGTTTTTATGTTTAGGCTTTTAGTGCTTTTGTATCATGACATGTATGCTATAGAGACTCTTAAAGTGTAAAATGTCAAGTAGGGTTTTTGTGTACCTCAGTTCTTACTTCTTAACATGGGAATAGCAAGATACAGCTTTTATATATCCTGTTACAATCTCTCTTTTTCCAGGTGAAAGTGAAAAAAAGGGGAGGAAATTTGAGTTGAAGCTCCATTTAAGGTATTGTAAAGGTAATGGTTGTGTTTGTTTAACTTTGTAGGAAAAAGTATAGAAACTAAACATGCTTTTTTTTTTTTTTTTTTTTTTTGGCTATTGATTATATGTATGCAAAGATAAATAGAAGGATATTTAGATGGTATTTGATGGTAACTCTTAAGATTTGAATGCTCTAGTTGTGGTGAATCCATGAGGTGTTTAGGGCTTGATGATAGTGAATATATGTTAAGGAGAGGAAAGTTTATAGGTTTTGTCAGAGAGGAGCAGCTAAAGCTGTATTTGTGGTGGTCTGTCTATAAAGTCTGTTTGAACATGTTTGTTAGCAGAGGAAAGGAGTGGAGTATGACTCCCTCTCTTTTGGTCTGAGAGGTCATCCCTTGCCCTTTTCTTGTTGCCCATTCACTTTTAGAGCCCAAAAGTTGAAATGACAATTTTACCCCTAATGTTTTTGCTGGAGTGTAGAGCCTCTAGTCATCTAAAATGGGGAATGTTGGAAATCCACTAGAAAAGACTTGTGAGCAGACACCAAAACCAGTGAAAACATGTGTTGTTGGTTCAAGCTAGATGCTATGCTATGTCTATTTGAAATGACTATTCAGAGAGGAGACTTTCTTTGAGATGAGAAATGCTTTGCTTGGTGGGTGATAGTTACATATATATATATATGTCTGATTTTGCTGCCATCAATTTAGGATTTTTATTGAATACTGTTTTAAGTTAAATAATTACTGTGTTTCAAATTATAGGTCCATTTTTTTTTCTTTACCTTGTTCCAAAATAAGTATCCACTATTGATTTCAAGTCAAAATATTTTTTTTATTGGTCAATTTAATCTTCAACCATTAAAGTTATAAAACATATACACTATAAATCATCACATCACTATGGTGAGATCATGGATAAAATTAGTATTTCATTCACTAATACTATAATAAAAATCATTCTCTTAAAAAATTGAATTTTTCAAAATGGACCTATAATGACAGATGAAGTATTTAAGAACAAATATTGATGCCACTCATAAATGGTATGCTAGAGCCTGGCATTGGAGTATAAAAGGTTCTAGAAATTTGGCCAACCTAATAAGAAAAAAAAAGATTCTGTTATTTTTCTGTATTCAAAATGCAAGTTAATTCAGGTTAATGAAAATGAGAGTTGAATGTCAATTTCTCTCTATCTATATATATATGATATATAGAAATAGATAGGTGCCAGAGGAGAAATGTGGATGACACAGAGGGACAAATCATATGCAAGGCTACATACACTCTATACCAAGGTAAAAAGAGAACTTGAACTTGGGTGGGTCCGTGAATAAATTGAGGCATGTAAGTTGATCTGAAGATCAAAATTGAAAAGAAATAAAAACTTGAACTTGACCTAATTGATATTTGACCTCACTTCCTATTCTATCTTTACTTTTTCTTTTAGGGTTTTGGATTCCAAACATAGTTAAATTACAAATTTTCAACTAAAAAATCCTTTTAGTAGTTCAACTACAATTTCTTAATCTATATTACTCCTTAATTTTGATTAATTTTTTTGTTTGTTTGTTAAGAAAAAATAATTTCGCAGACACAATAAGAGAATTTCAATTTTTCGAAAATGTTCAAAGGTAAAGGAGGTAGGAAGAGTGCACAATGTTCATAATAGAGTAAATGACTCCTCTCTTTTTGTCTATACTATAAAGCTAATAAAGTGATAATAATAATACCCAATATACAAGCACACAAATATACATCAATACAACAAAAGCCCATTGGGCCAAGCATGAAACTGGTTTATATTTTAGTGTATTAACCTTATATATACATTACTCTGGCCCAGATAATATGGATCACATAATCCATTTAATCTCTTTACTTTAGTTGGGCCTTAACTTAAAGGAATCCCATATGAACTATTCAATTTTTTAGGCTTTTCACCTTCAGACCAGCAGGCCCAAATCAAGCACATATGTATTATGCAATTTTTGGGCTTTCCTCCTTCAGGCCAGTATTTGGTCAAACTTTTGATGGTACCAAAAAGAATAAGTAATATGCAATATATAATTAGGACAATACTTTGGTCCTGCCCCATAAGGATCAAGTTCGTCTTTCTCGATGATGCGGTCCAATATAATTTGAACACGAGGTTAAAAAAAATTTAAAAAGAAAGTTGGACATAAAATTCATAAATAGACAAATCACTGTCAATTCCTTTTAAAAAAAATTTTGAGCACGTGTCTAACTTGTATTAAATCATATCATTAGAAAAGATGAACTTGGTCCTCATGAGACAGGATCTTAGTATTGTCCATATTAATAACATAATTTTTATTGGTGTTATTCAGCATACACGAAACTTCCTACCTATTCATTAACCTTTGATGATTTAATTTATCATTCCCTTGACTACAAAAAAAATACGAAAATGTATATATCAACATTATCGTATGCAATTTTGGACTCATATCACTTTATCTTAGAGGAAGAATTAGAAGCCATCCAAAACTTCGATGTACTATATACACTCACTCAGTCCTAGCTATATATGTAAATTTGAGAATAATAAAAAATTGAATGAAAGAATTATTATGACTTGTTTTAATTACAACTGAGTCTTAGATTCCGTTTTAATTACAACTGAATCTTAGATCCCGTTGGACAGCCTTTGGCTGCTGGCTTTTTTGCAAAAGAGAAAGAGAAGCATAATCTGTTTTCAAAAGCTAGTAGTCTGGTACCTCCTAACTTCTTCTAACGTTCTTCCAAGATCCATAAATTCTTCTAAATTTTTTGTCAAACACCATTAAAAATAATTTTTTCCTCTACAAAACTAAAAACAGTTTCTAAGAAGTCAATCCAAGCAAAATCTTAGACTTGTATAATCCAGTAGAATGCATAAAAAAGCTAGGATGAGGACTATTACTTGCCATACTTGGTACAAATTTAAGGCCAATTATGGACCTAGTCCATCCTTCTTTTGTCTTAAACCCTTACAATAATATATAAAAAGTAGGATTTTATTTTTTAAAATGTAACTATTTATACATAATCAAATAAAGGAAATAAACGACCTAATGGATCCTTGCATATAATTATATGAATAATACTTAGGTGGTGTTAATGATGATCAAATTGTCATTTCTATTCTATATCTATATTTTTTCTACTTTTCATATAAAAATGAAGTTTATATTTTTCCTTCTTTTCATATAAAAATGAAAAGAAGTAGAGATTAAATTTAGCATCTCTTCATATGCGCGCGCATATATATATATACACACTAAATTTTCTCTCATAACTAGTTCTTTATTTAATTAAATAGTTACTTAAAAGTACGTATCGTTACTGTTCATATGCGCGCGCGCATATATATATATATATACACACTAAATTTTCTCTCATAACTAGTTCTTTATTTAATTAAATAGTTACTTAAAAGTACGTATCGTTACTGTGAGTCTGTGACATGAGTCATGGGTGATAGTCGTTCGAACCCCATGTACAACTTGCCAGTGTGGCAGTGTATAGTGTAACTTAGAACTTGTAGACTCATGACTCACTTTGGCCAATGTGTTATTTTTGTCCTACTGTCTAATAAATAAATTGAAACCTATGAAACACGTACATTTCGTTTAAGGTTGTCAGATTTGTGTCGGACACACAGACATATCAAAAATACATGTCCAATATGCCAAAAATGTATCATGATTTTTTAAAAAATTGGGCACGCGATGGACACTCGAGATACACGGTGGATTCGGTTGATTCCATAAAAGATAGAGAACTTATGAAACCGATAATTTGGTCGGTCATTTATGGAACTTCACTACTCCTATTCCAATATTTGGCTTTGAAGACACTTGAATATCCTTGTTCCTCCTCATCTTGTGAGAGAAATTGAACCGGTTATTCATTTATTTACTCTTTGAAGAAGAACAAGATAACACTACAAAGAACCAAAGATTTTATATTTGTACATTTCAATATTCGTTTCTATCAAGAATTTTTTTACACTATAACAAGGGAGAGACTAAGATGTGAAATATTAGGAGAGATGCATTTGATTTCTTGGATAATGGTGGAATGGAGAATTCTGAACATGTCAGATATTTTTTTTTAATTTATTTATTTATAAATTTATTTGGTTCTTATTATTTAAATGATAAATAATGTATTTATACAATATAATATATATATATATATATATATATATATATATATATATAATATATGTTTTTTTATAAACGTATCTAAGCATATTGTGTTCTATTATTTTGAAATTTACCGTGTACGTGCTTCGAAGATTGTATCTCTTTCTATACACACGCCAGAGGAGAAGCTGCCGTCCCAATTTATGGGAACACACCACAAAACTAGAAGAGATAATGTTTTTCTCTGTTAAATAATTTGTAATTAATATGGAATCAACTTTGCGTGGAAACAACTTTGCGTACGAATCTTATTACAATCTTTTGAGTTTAGAGCTTTCATATTCCGAGGCTTGAAGGGTCTTTTTCTTGTTCATCATTTCATTCTCTCCTTTCTAATTCAATAAAATTACAAAAGTTTGACTAGTAAAAGGTGTGGCAATGTGATTCAAGTATAGATAACATAGTTTATACAATGTTAATTTCAGTAAATCCCATTCAAGTATAGATAACATAGTTTATACAAGGTAAATCTAATGTGGTTTCAGAAAATATCATTTTGTCTTCTTTTTATATAGAAATTATTTTTTATTTATTAAATTTTATCAGTTTGCCCCCTTTTTATAATTTTGAACCAAAATATCTCAGAGATTTAATGAAAAATGATTTAAAATTCAAAAAATATAAAAAATACAATATATATAATTAAAAAAACATATAAAATTAGAAAAAATATATAAAATTCATAAAAATATATATATAATTCGTAAAAATATATAAAATTCATAAAACAATATATAAAATTTGAAAAAAAAACATATAAAATTTGAAACAATATATATAAAATTTGTAAAAATGATTTAATGATTTAAAACACACATGGGATTTAATGAAAAATGATTTAAAATTAAAAAAACATATAAAATTATTAAAATATATATAAAATATATACATAATTCTTTTAAAATATATAAAATTCAATAATATATAAAATTCAAAAAAACATATATAATTCATAAAAATATATATAAAATTCGTAAAAAATATATATAATTTGAAACAAATATATAAAATTCGAAATTTATGTATTCTCACTTGTATTCTCTTGTAACCTTAATATAATCTATTGTTTTTACATCTTGTTACTTGTTTTTTCAAATTTTGTATGTTTTTTTGAATTTTATATATTGTTTTATGAATTTTATATATTTTTACGAATTTTATATATATTTTTATGAATTTTATATAGTTGTTTCTAATTTTATATGTTTTGTTTTCGAATTTTATATGTTTTGTTTTCGAATTTTGTGTTTTTTTTTTAATTTTATATATATTTTTGAATTTTATGTGCTTTTTTTCAAAATTATATTTTTTTCGAATTTTATATATTTATTTTCAAATTTTATGTGTTTTTTTCCAAATTATATATATATATTCGAGATTTATATGTTTTTTTTAATTTTAAATCATTTTCAATAAATCTCAAGGGTATTTTGGTCCAAAATTTTAGGGAATGGGCCAAGCTGATATAATTTGATAAGTGCAGGAGAATTTTCTGTATAAAAAGGAGGCAAAGTGATATTTTTTGAAACCACATAGATTTACTGAAATTAACCCTTTATACAATCATATGGTCTTTGAATATACATATATATATATATATATATATATATATATATATATATATGTATGTATATATTTTGGAATGCATGCATGTGAATACAAAATGGAAAAAATATTAACCATGTACATAAATTTATGGGTAATTTACACAAAATCCCCTGAGGTTTCAGGATTTAAGCACCAAATTTTCTGTTATTAGTCAAACCTCCTGACATTTCAGATTTTAATCAAATACCCCCTCTAGCCAATTTTTATGTCAAAATGACTTATATGCCCCTCACATAAATTACAGTTTCACTTTTCTTATTTGGACATATTACACTTCCCCCCTCTTATTGGGATAATTATAGTTTCCCCTATCTATAAAAAAGTATATATAAAATTTGAAATATATATTTAAAATCGAAACAAATATATAAATTTTGAAATATATATTTAAAATCGAAACAAATATATAAATTTTGAAAAGTATATATATATAATTCATAAACAATATATTAAAATTTGAAAAAAATATATAAAATTTGAAAAAATATATCAAATTTGAAATATATATATATATAATTCAAAACAAACATATAAAATGTGAATTTGTTTTATAAAATTAGAAAAACTATATAAAATTCTAAAATTATATATAAAAATCACAAATAATATATTAAATTTCTAAAATATATATTAAAATTTGAAATATATGTATATATATATATATATAATTCAAAACAAATATATAAATTTTGAAATATATATATTTAAAAAAATAAATTTTATTTTTTTATGTCACCACGTGAGTGGCACGTGACAGGGTGTATGGTTTGAACCAGACATGTGAGGTTGAATGGGGACCCATGTCATGTTGTGTACTTTAATCTTTATTTTTTATTGTATTGTTTTAAATAAACAAAAAATTAAACGAAAAATAGGTAAATGTGCGAAAGTTGGATAAGAAGAAGTGAGATAGGGTAAGATGGTGGACTGATTGCATGTCTCTTCTTGGATACTAGCATCATCATTTTATTTTTCTTTCCTTTCTATTTTTTATGGGGTTAAATATATATATGTTTTTCGAAATTTAATATATATTTTCAAATTTTATATATTTTTTCGAAATTTAATATATTATTTATGAATTATATATATATTTTTTGAATTTTATATATTTGTTTCGAATTATATATAATTTTGTTTGAATTTATATATATTTTCCAAAATTTATATAAATTTTATAATTTTATATATATTTTTTCGAAATTTAATATATAGTTTACGAATTATATATATATATATATATATATATATTTCAAATTTTTATTCACCATTCAACCTATTTCAAAATAAGAAAACTTAATGCAATTTTAGTTGATCAATTTACTATTCAATCATTCAAAGTATAAAATATCTAAAATATAAACACCATATCACTTGATGGGACTAAGGGTAAAATTAACTTTTCATTTACTATTACACCAATAAAAATCATCATCTCAAAAAATATTATTATCATAGTAAATATATTTAATTTTTTCAGGTCATGATCCATAAGATGATCTTTTTATCCATCAAATTTCTCAAACTCGTGCATTACATTAGGTTTCTCACTTCTCATGTGACCTCATAATATATGCTTGACCTTCGAGATACATCAATTTATGGATCAAACTGGAATGGGTTGGTCTAGTTAATTAGGAGAGATTTAAAATTTGATATCTCAAGAAAAATTATATTTTATTTTTAATTTATTCCATGATTCCATGATTCCACCTTTGTCATCTATATATCATAGATTCATAGTTGATGCAGAAGCTGACGTGGCACACAAAGAGATGGTGTGTTTGATGGTCCTATATGTGGCTATGTTTGTTAGCTCTTGGGTTTTGACAACACATTCTCCTCTATAAGAAGCCTCTTTGCTCTACTCTATCACAGTTCACTACCTCTCTCTCTGTCTCTCTCTCTGAAGCTATAGATTGATATATATATATATATGGATATGAAGATATATGTCAAGAAAAGGTTGTCAAGGATGAGACTTGGAAGGTTTCTCAAAGAGCAGAGAGGAAGGCTTTACATTATGAGGAGATGTGTTGTCATGCTCCTTTGTTGGCATGACTAAATTAAGGCCACATCTCTCTCTCTTTATTAGTTGTAAATACTAGCAAAGAGAAATGTTAGGAATAGTCAGGTGTTCTATCTTTTGATGTATGATTATGTATATATGTCCCCAGATCCTATTTTTCAATTTGCAATAATAGTTTAGAGCTTTATTAACCCGGATTGCTATATTGTCACAGTTTTAATTTATTTATTTTATGAATGTAAGATACAAGAATTGCATGCTTTAAGTTGTTCCCCCCTCCCCTTTTTTGCTTCATCCAACACTGTGGAAGCAGCCAGATCAGTACTGCTAGTATATATATATACACTGGGTTACCAATGTCCATCTTATCAAGGTTGTTTATAAACAACCTTCTAGGCATATTTAAGTCTGTAAAATAGTGAATGGTGGAAGGTAAACTATTCACAAGAATAACAAAATTAGATGCATATATCCTTATATATAGTTCCAGCAATCTATGCTATATTTCATATATGTAATTAAATATCACGTGAGAGAGCACATCAATATGTGTTTAAGTGGATGATTGTAATAGCTCACATGTGTAAATTTTGTAAGAATATTTTGGTATCATGTGACCCACATAATTATTTGGACATATGATTTTGGTATAGTAAATAGATATCATATTGTAATTATGATTTGGTTAAATATATAATATTTTGGTATTATGTACATACAAGAAACACAATACAGCGGATGACAGTTCTAACGTGTACTAAAGGAAAGGGAGAGAAACATGTTTCTTTTAGAGTTTTCTTCTGTGTAGATTTATGGATCAATTTGCAATCGTGATAGATCAAGATTGCTAGTTACAAGCTTTTTAGCTACAAAAAAACAGTCTTTTAGCTATGAACTTTTTACTACGAAAATATTTTTGTAGTAAATAACGAACTTTTTATTACGAAAATCAATTTTGTAGTAAATAAATGATTACTTACTACGAAATAATTCTTCCGTAGCTAATAGTTTTATTATAACGACGAAATTTTTATTTCGTAGCAAATACCTCCCACTTTAACTACGACTTTAGTTTCATAGCAAATACTTACCCATTAACTACGGTTTTGTTCCGTAGCAAATACCTTATATTTACTACGAATATTAATTTTGTAGCAAATACCTACCCGTTAGTGTAAAAACATTTATAGTATTATTTGTATTTGGCATGTTCTAGACAATAACCATGTTGAGTGAATTGTCATGTTGAGAGTTTTGTATATTTGAAATTGAGTTGTTAGTATGTTCGTTTTTATCTCAAGAAAGAAGTCAAGGAGTGTGTCACAGCAAATAAAGATACCGAAGGGCAAAATCGTCATTTCCAGACATCGTAACTTCACCGGAGGGCAAAAATGTCATTTCCAGACTTCATAAATTCAATCAAAAGCATCGGGAGTTCGAGATGACCAGTCTAGCTCGAATATGAAAAAATTGCAAAAAATGCAACATACCTATGTTGTAAGAGGCTGAAACAGGACAAATTAGCTCTGACCTACGTTGTGGTTTTAAAGCTGGGAGGGGACCCTACGCCCAAGCGTAGGTCCCAATGCTTGGTCACGTAATCACTTGTTATGCAGGATTTGTTTCGAGGTGCTTTCGGATTTTTCCTGTTTGGTCCCTACTTCGAGTTTTTAAGTGATCGACGACTTCAGACATCTATGTATTGATGTATACACATATTTACATCATATTTTAAAGGATTTATCAAGGTATTGTGAAATTATGTAAGAAGGATACACATAATCACTTGTTATGCAGGATTTGTTTCGAGGTGCTTTCGGATTTTTCCAGTTTGGTTCCTACTTCGAGTTTTTAAGTGATCGACGACTTCAGACATCTATGTATTGATGTATACACATATTTACATCATATTTTAAAGGATTTATCAAGGTATTGTGAAATTATGTAAGAAGGCAAGGTTAGGGTTTTCTATGACTTAGTCTATAAATACCAAGGTTCTACAAGAGAAGATGTTACAGTTTTTTACGATAATTTTTCAAGAGGGTTTTTGGTGAGAGCTCTGCAATATTCTATTGTTTATATTCTTCTACATAGTGATACACACAGAGAGGTGATTATGAAGTGATCATATATATTGGTGTTCTCTCTTGTGTTGAGGTTTTCCAATCGTGCTTCTACACCGAAGTTCTCTATGCACGATTGGATGAGTGATTACTGAAAAATCATCACACCGTCCATTGCAACGAGGTTGTTTTGATCCATTCAAGTACGGAGCGATTCGAGGATTTTAGATCGCGAGTAGAGAAAGACAAATCATGTGTGATTTGTGAGTCTCTCATAGTGTCTGGAGGAGTAAGGGTGCTTCGTGAAGTACGAGTGATTCAAGGGTTTCAGGCCGCGAGTAAAGGAAAGCATATCAGGAGTGCTTGTAAGTCTAAAACTCTCATAGAGTCTGTAATTGTTGATTCATAGTGCATCGGTACCTGAGTGTACCCGTGGTTTTTTCCTTGGAACGTTTCCTTGATTTTTCCATGTATAATTCTTTGTGTCGTCTCTTGCTTTATTTTCTGCACTTATATTCATATTTGCTTGATTGATCTGTTTTTAAGAATTGAATTAATAATTAGGGTTTGTGACTAATTAAAATTGAATTTCCACTAAATAATTTTAATTGATCATAAAATTGACAAAAAGCCTATTCACCCCCCTCTAGACTGTTTCCACTATTGTCTAGGTAATTTCATTAAGCTACGGTTTTCATTTCGTAAGAAATCACTACCATTAACTACGGTTCTATTTCATAGCTAATTCCCTATATTAACTACGAATTTTGATTTAGTAGCAAATATTTACCCATTAACTATGATTTTTTTTCAGTAACCGGGGTGATCCGGGTCAGCTTACGCGTACCTCGACTAATCTCCAGGGCCCTGAAGTTAATGACGGGGTAAACCTCCAGTGGCCCAAACAAAAACATAGTTGAGAGGATTTGAACCTAGGCTTCAAGTGTACAGGGTCCTACGCTTCAAGCGTACCAGGCATATGCTTCAAGCGTAGGTCCAAGCGTAGTTTTGTGTTTTCTAGCCACTTTTTGGAACTGGAAGCGTAGGCACAAGCGTAGGGAATTTATGAAAAACCATTTTCTCCTTGAATGCACCAAAAGGTCCGTCTCGAACTCACGATGCTTTTTGCTAAAGATGAAGGCTTCTGAAAATGCCGTTTTTGCCCTCCGGGAGTCATTTTTGTCTCAGATGCCTCTTTGACTCTCCTCTTGGATAGAAAAAACACACTATTCAGTTAATTCACCGACGTTAGCTCCATTTCTTCATTAAGCTCCTGAAACATGCTTTAACACACACACAACATAAAAATACCAAATAATAGAATGAAAGAACGTAACAATAGTAAGTTAAGGGGTCAAAAATGTTTAATATTTGACACCTATCACACCCCAAACTTACATATTGTTAGTCCCTTAGCAATAAACTCAGGAAACTTTTCTTGTGATGATCTTTTACTCGAACTACTCTAACTAATCTAACTACTATAACCAAATCTCTTGCTTTCGCAAGGGTCGACGATTATACTTAACACGTGTACCAGGCCTTTTAAACCCCTAGGTTTCCCCTAGTGGACGAGTGAAGTCTCGTGAAGGTTTCTAGTGATGGTACCTACAAACATCTCAATTCTCTATAATCACGTAGTCATGAGTTTACACATAAAACTGATTAAGTTATGATACAATACAAAAGACAACATGGATGCAAATACTCCCACTCACTACCGAACAACAATTATATCGAGCTTCATGTCATGAATGACTCCCACTAAAGTGAATGATTTCGTTACTCTCTATTTAAAATCCAGACAACCTTTCGTGATTTTGTGAACATTCAACTACAATACTTCAGTTTCTCTTCTCCTACTTCATTGATCAAACTTTACCATTTTTCATAAAACAATATATACTACTTCCATATTTCCACTTTTCATCATTTTTTGTCTTTCTAAGTCTCCGGACTTTCCAGCGAGGATTTTTAGTCCCGACCAACTGGGCCCGAGCTTCTTCCATGGGATTTGTGCTCATTAGTTTTCTCTCCTTTTTACGCGAACAATGATATTGGTGATACTAAGGCCCGATTACTCAGATCAAATAATTACTTTTTGCATTTTATTTTCTCAAAATAATTTTTTCAATTTTCTCCATTTCCACCATAACATCTTCCCATCTCCCATTTTATTGTGGCAAACTTATCTTTCAACTTCATAGTAAAAAATCAACATATATCTCATAGTGAATGTTTGTTTGTGCTTATAGGTCAAAGTCGTTCTTCTTAATTTCAATTTCACTCATTCACTCACCCATGTAAAACCACATCACTTCACTAACTTGATCTAATCATTACTCTTATGAATGGTAATATCACATCACATACTATTCATGCATCATAAGCATAAACTCAATCAACTTGTAATGCAAAAGATTCATGTGTGAAAACAAAAAACTGCTCCAATTTTTTCAAAAACATTTATTCCTTGTAATACTATACCCCCCCCCCCCCAAACTTAAATCATACCATGTCCTCATGGTCAAAAATAAAATATGAGAACAGATACAGTTACCTGATGGGCGTCAGGTGTGTGCAAAATATGTGGTTAAAAACAACATCTTAACGACACTTTAGGTTTTACCCTTCTATAGCGCACGTATCAATTGTGTATAGTTTTGCTTGAGTAGGGGAATATCGATCCTACAAAGTCGAGGATTATTCACTTTAATAATATAAAAACACTGAATTATAGTTTTCCAAAAATATTTTATTTTTGTAAATTATCTAATATTACTTAAATTAATCTAAACAACAAAGTAAATTGGTTTGTGATTCAGAGGGAGATAAAACTAGGGTTTTCTCACTCCACCACTATCCGCATAACATAGTCCAAATTCTAATTTCAATTGCATGAGGGCAATCCATTGACTGTGAATCAGATCACACCGCGCCAACAGTTTGATCCCAAAAAGGATTATTCTCAACCGGATCGTGACAACCCATCTCAAGACTAAACTGATTAATGCATGCCGACTACTAACAGAAATGTAAATTAAAATAGTAAATTAAAGCATGAAAATAAACTAAGGCATGTCTATATCAGTTTGTCAGGGCATGACCTGTGTCAACCTAGGGTTTCGAGTTTTATGACCACCATTGTGTTGAAAATCACAAATTAAGCATCTGAGTTCCAGCCCATAGTGAATAATTTTGATTGTGTAAGATAAATATATTCGAAAAGTCTAAGACAAAAATCAATTCAAATATATAAACTTATATCACGAATAAAAATGGTCTCTTATCTAACACAATCATCACAGTATAGTCACAGCTTCCCCTCTCTACAATTGAAAACAAAATCAGAACTACATTACTTGGCTAGGGTTTTGCGAGAAAATCCTAGATACCGAATTAGTTGATCATGGCTGAGGGAGTTTACATTATCGGTATAGAAACGTTCTCCATGGTCTTCTTCTCCGGATCTCTAGGTCTTTAATGGTGGTTCTCTTCAATGGAAGATAACTCTATGAATGAACGTGTATCTCCAAAATATAACTAAAAATAACCCTAATCCTCTCATATTTATAGACAAGTAAGGGAAACCCTAATGGTTGCTCTTTTCTGTAATTTCATAATACATCAATAATCTTATAAAATCATATGTAAATATGTGTATAAGCTTGTACGTATTGGTCTGGAATCATCGATCACTTGAAATATAAAAGTAGGGACAAAACTGGAAAATTCTAAAACAACTCCGAAACAACTTCAGCATGTCGAAGGATCACGTGACCATCATATGGGACCTACGCTCCTGACCTACGCTTGGGCGTAGGTCTAGAGCGTAGGGTCCAAAACCACAGCGTAGGTTGAGTCCAATTTGCCCATTTTTCTCTTTGGTGACGTAGGTATCATGCAATTTTGCTGTAAACACCCTTCTTTTTGTATTTAAGCTAAACTAGTCGCCTTTTACACCTGATGCTTTTCGGTGAAGTAATAATGTCTGAAAATGATATTTTTGCCCTTCCTGTGAGATAATGATGTCGTGAAATGACCATTTCGCCCTCTGGTAGCTCTTCTTTACTCTGGCGCACCTTTTGATTCATTTCTCAAGATAGAAACGAACACGAACTAAGTTAATTCACCGAGATTAGCTCTGTTTCTTCATTCAGCTCCTGAAATATGCTTACACACACAAACAAGATAAAAATATCAAGTAATGGAATGCAAAAACATAACAAACGCAATATAGGGGCAAAAAATGACCAATATTGAGCATCTATCATTACCCTTGAAGCTTAATTCTGGATTCCAAAGTAAAACATGAATCCCCTATCCCAAACTTGATTTGGATCACCTGTAGATATTATTAACATAGCACAAATACCCAATCATAACAAGGAAAAAAAAATTCATCATAAATATCCAGACATCAACACATTTTTTTCAAGGAATCAAAGATTCTTTTTTTTTTATTTTTTATTTAATTTTATTTCAAAAATAATAAAAGAAAAATAAAATTTGATTTGGCCTTAAGGGCCTATAATCCTAAAAAATAATAAAAAAAAAATAGAAGAAATAAAGACGTGGTCTTAAGGATCTACCGTCCCTAAAAATAAAATAAACCAAAAACCCTAAATCTAAACCTAAGCCATAATCTTCCTCCTCTTCATCACTTAACACTGCGTTTTTCAACTATATCTGGCAGTCTGCAGTTTCTTTCAACTTTTCCAAATCTTCTTCTGGATAAATTTTCATAAACGTCCACTGCATCGCATCCATCTCCTTAATCCTATCACCCAACTGCTCAACAATGATCTTGGATAACAAAAACGGGTATGGGAGATAATACTCAAATTTATCAGCACCCGCCCACCGTTGACTCACAATCGCTCGAGTAATTGACATCTCGACCATGATTAATGTTGGAATACACATTGTATACCCATGAGTGAGGCCATACAAAGTTCTAAGCATAATGTGATCCCTTACACTAGTTCGATTATTGGGCCGAAGTTGAGCCAAAATGACATAATCCAAATAGAGTAGATCCGCCTTTAACCACCAATTATCACACATTCTATCATCTGAATTTGATACTGCGCACAATTACTGAACAATCTGCCCATCCGTATGTGGCCATACTTGAGGATATTCCTTCAATATTCCTTGTAAATTTGTCGGAGTACCGATCGGTACATTCCACGCTTCAACAATCATTCTTCTCCCAACCACAATAATATCACTCCACTTAGATACCTTAGCCGATATCACCTAAAATCCAGCCAGTCCCGTAATTTCCATATTTTTATAGAATTTTTGGACCAAACCTGGATACACCTTCTCTCCTGTCCGGCGTTCCAAACTGCGCAATCCTCTTTCTCGAATGATTTCCCTCCCGGGTGCAACTAAAATTTGGTCCATCTTACCCGGATGAAACACTTCCTCATATTGTAATATGCACTGCACAAACGACTTTGGTGTGGTTCGACTTTCTTTTCAACTTTTGGCTCCTCCATTCGAACTCTTCGCATCCATATGCGGTTCAGTAGCTTCCATGAATTCCACTGGATCAGAATATTCTTCACTAGCATTATCCATACTACTGACCCTGGGATAAAAAGAATAGAAGAAGAATAATAGAAGACTTTATGGCTTTAATGCTTAACTCTTGAGAATTGGGAATTGTAAATTGTGTCTACTCTATGGGTATATTTATAGATGGATGATGTAAATTCAAAGTGGAAAATGATTTAAAACCCTTGGCTAAATAGGAAAGTGGAAGCAATGATTAATCCAACTCCAACTTGTATTTTCATTCCACTTCCTTATCGAACTAGGATTACTCAAAAAAAATATACAAAAAATCCTAAAATCACTTAAACAAATCCTAAAGCAAGTACATATACAAACCAGGAAAAAATACCCTGCAAACGGGTCAAGTTTGTAAATTTTCAAAATTTACCTTGTAGTAGCCTATGTTTCAAGCGTAAGCTTGGCCCAACCAAATTATTTTTTTATTTTATTTTTTTCAAAGAACAATTTCCCAATCAATCCAACATTGATACACCCCCAAACTTAAATGCACAAATGACTGCATAGTGCGAAATAAAATTATGAAAGAATTCAAACTATCAACACATGTAAAATACGCGTAAAAATCCGGGGATATTGCAAACACAATCGGATTGAACATAAAAATTGTATTTTTGTAAACTATGAAAATATCAAAAATATTTAGAAGATAATCGTTCAAGCAGTCATATCAAGCCCTATACAAAACTATCCGCTTGACAATTTATCTCTAAAAAAAATGAAACAAAAATAAAATGAAAGCATAAACCTAACTAAAACTAAGCTAAGCCTCATCAACAGAGGTCGGTGGTGTAGGTGGAATTTGCACACCTGCATGCTGACTCATATAGGCAATCCTATGAAATAACCTCATTTGATCCCTTCATCGGGCTTGTCTCTCCTCTGCCAAAGTCCGCTATATCCCCTGCATCCGTGCTATAAGAGCATCAAACTATACCCGGGATAGAGTAACTGTATCACCCGCAGGTGCCTCTGGCATCACCACCTCCTCAGCGGCAACTGGCATATGTGGCATCTCAGCCTCAGCATCAGTCTCCTGATCAATACCCGCATCATCAGCTTGTTCCTGAGCCCGTGCATCTAGTGTCGGTAATTCACCGAACACTGGTCGGCATCGTATAATATCATTTGCATGCAATCGTGTCCAGACACCAGTCCACATTCCTCTAGCATACGGAGTACCCTCTCTATATCTATTTCGTTCACTTGCATCCATTTCAATCCCGGCATCCATCATAAGATTCATCACCAAGCACGGGTATCGAATTTGAAATAGACGCTAACCAACCTTGCGCGGATGAATATAATGTGTATATAGGCCCTCCCACAAAATCTGTGGGATAGAAATCCACCTCTCAAACCAAATGTGTAATGGAGGGCCGGAAATGGCGCATAGCACATGGTGGTATGGCTGTGTGGTAGAATCTGAGATCGACCTATCACATCCCAAAACCATAGCATAGGATGATAGTTCACCTTCTTCGTGCAGTTCTGATGTGTATCGGCTCACTACCTAGCAGTCTGAAGTGCAATCAGCTCAAAAATATATAGGAATACCTCAGTCATATGCGAGAACTCAACAACTAGCTCGGGTGGATACTCATCCGGAATACCCCACGCCTCAGCAATAGTCTGGGGAGTAATCTCAATCTCAGTACCTCAGACCACTGTCCGTAGTCTCAACCTCTGTTGAAATGGCGCATGTGTATCCCGAACTTCCGGATCATATCCTCGCAAATATGTGGAATAGTCGGGGCTAGAATAGGCAATATATGTCGAGCCCTCAATCGGCCGATCGTCCAAGCTAGCACTGGCTGTAAACCCTCAAATATCATCATCAGGTATTTCCGCTCCTGCTGATAACCTTTTCGGATCGCCCTGTCTAGTAAATCCTCTACCGATGTTGTTAGGGGCACAGGTAAAAATGTAATCAAAACCCCGGGGTCACCCTCCACATGCGGCTCTGGTACTCTCTCATCTGCTCGATCATCGCCCTAAGTGGCGTCCTCTACCTGATCGGTATATCCCATTGCTCAATATGTTCACTCTCTGTATCCTCCTTCATCTCCTCAGCCTATTGCTCCAGCATAGGTGGCGGTGATGGTTCCCATGAAGCAACTGGATCAACTACTAGGTGACCATGTGGCAATAGGATGTCGCACCCCTGTGTATGGTCCTCTAGCACCTCTGCCTCAAAAGACGGGAAATATGAAAATGATGAGTCAACATACTATGGCCTCCTAGCTTGTGTGCTACGATAGCGAATAGGTGACAGTGCAGGAGATGATGATCTAGACCTCTGTCGCACCGGTGGATCAACCACAATGGCGACCTGAGCCACACGCCTCGTTGACACTTTGGTCTGTATAATGCCTACGATAGGGAATTTTTCAAAAAGTAAGCAATAATGAACTGGACACTGAATCAAACTCCAACTATATCTAAATATATCCAATACGGCTATTAAACAAGTCATCATCCCAAAAATTCGATCTTCAATCCGATTTCAAAGTCGAAAAACTCAACTTTTTTTAAAACGAATCAAAACACGATTTTGATCGGACTCGTTCATCAATATTATTTTAGAATAGTTAAATAAGTCATATGAAATCAAAATAATGGAACAAAAATTACCGAATCGAAAGAAATGATGATTTTCCAAAAATTGAGTTTCGGAGACTTTTCGAGTTCTTCACACGAATCCGAACAAATCACCAACTAATATGACGATCCGCTGGCACGGAACGATGTGGAATAGGATGACTAATCGATAGAATTAAACCTCTCTAAGAATGGTGGAGAATTAAGGGAGAGAAAGGTTTTTTAATGGAATGGGAGGGAAATGTTATCTGGGGCCTGTTTATAACAGTCCCACAGCTACGCTTCAAGCGTAGGTCCCTGGCCCCAAAAATAAAATTTTCTCTTTTGATGTTGTCTTATCCCGTCTTCAACTCCACGTATCTTTAATGTTTCCTAGGCTCCTTTTTCACATGATAATGGCCTCGCAACTCGATTTTATGGACTCAATCTTAAGTACCGATATAACTACATTACTTTCTACAAGTACAAACTAGGCTCAAAAGCTAATATTCTTTACCTAACACCAATGTTTAACGTCGTTGGCTCGACGTGACTATAACTTAATAATCCAGATCAAGTTTGTCCATCTTAGGTGGTGGTTTAATTAGATCTATTGTTTCTACTACACACTCAGTTGGTTGAACCTCAATATAATGCTTCAATCTCTAACCATTCACTATAAACCTCTTTCATGTATCAGGATCATCAAGTTCTACTGCTCCATGTGGGTAAACCTTTGTGATTTGATATAGCCCATCCTATCTAGATTAGAGCTTGCCAGGAAACAACTTCAACCTCGAATTAAATAGCCACACCTTTTGGCCAACCTCAAAGACTTTTTTCGGATATGTTTATCATGAAACGTTTTGGTCCGGGCTTTATAAATTCGAGAATTCTCATAAGCATTATTTCTCAACTCCTCAAGCTCTTGAAGTTGAAGTTTCCTCTTAGCACCAGACTTCTTTATGTCAAAATTCAACATTCGAACTGCCCAATATGTTCGGTGCCCTAGCTCCACAGGGAAATGACATGCTTTACCATATACCAAACGATATGGTGACATTCCAATTGGTGTCTTATATGCAGTCCTATATGCCCACAGTGCGCCGTCCAACCTTTTTGGCCAGTTCTTCAAATATGGGCGCACTGTTTTCTCCAAAATATTCTTGATATTCCTATTTAAAACTTCCAGCTGCTCTTGTGTTTGGGGGTGATAAGTTGTACCAATTCTATGATTGACACCGTACTTTTCACATAACCTATCCATAAACTAGTTGTCGAAATGTTTTCCGTCGCCACTAATGATAACACGTGGTACACTAAATCTTGCAAAAATATTTGATTTTATAATGTCCTCTACTATCTCATGATCAAATGCAAAATGGATATTGCTTCTACCCATTTTGAGACGTAGTCCAGCCCACCAATAGATACTTCTTATGATCAATTTTTGGAAAGGGTCCCATAAAATCTATCCTCCATACATAAAATAATTCGACAATCAGAATTGGGGTGAGAGACATCATGTCATGTTGAGATATAGACCCCAACTTCTGGCATCGCAAACACGCCTTACAATACTCAAAAACATCTCTAAATATGGTAGGCCAGTAAAACCCACTCTGCAACACCTTGTGGGCTGTCTTTTGAGCTCTAAAATGCCCTCCACATTCGAGCGTGTGGCAAAACTTTAATATGCTCGGTACCTCACTCTCAGGGACACATTTTCTAATAATCTGATCAGAGCAATACTTGAATAATTGCAGATTATCCCAGATATAGAATTTTACTTGGCTGAAAAATCAGACATTCTCATTCTTGGACCATCCTTTCAGAATCTGACCCGTGGCTTTATAATTGATGATATCTGCATACCACAGTATTTGTTCCACAACATCCATACAGAACAGATGTTCATCTGGGAATGAATCCTTAAGAGAAGTATTTTCCTTTGTAGATTCAACAATGATCCTCGACAAATGATCAACAACTACATTCTCTGAACCCTTTTTATCTTTAATCTCCAAATCGAATTCTTGCAGTAGCAGAATCCATCGAATTAGTCTGGGTTTCGAGTCCTTCTTGGTCAGCAAATGCCTTAACGCGGCATGATCCGAATATACCACTACCTTGGTTCCTAAGAGATATAATCGAAACTTATCCAAGGTAAACATTACCGCACGTAGCTCATTCTCTATTATTATGTAATTGATTTGTGCATCATTCAGAGTTCGGCAGGCATAATAAACAACGTACGACAATTTATCTTTCCTCTGACCCAACACTACTTCAATAATATAATCGGAAGCATCACACATTAACTCAAACGACAGAGACCAGTCTGGAGGACGAATGATAGAGCCTGTGGAGAGTCAATTTCGTAACTCCTCGAAAGCATGCAGACACTCTTCATCAAAGACAAAGGTAGTATATTTTGCTAACAAGTTACACAGTGGCCTTGCAATTTTACTAAAATTCTTGATAAACCGCCGGTAAAATCCAGCATGGCCTAGAAAATATCTTATTTGCTTGACAAACATGGGATGAGGTAATTTTGAAATCAGTTCGATTTTTTCCTTGTCAGCCTCAATCCCTTGTGCTGATATGATATAGCCAGGTACAATCCCCTCCTGAACCATAAAATGACTCTTCTCCAAACTCAAAATTAAGTTCGTCTATTTGTATCTTTTGAGTACCAGTGTTAGATGTTTCAGACAATCCTCAAAGGTCGCTCCAAAGACCGAGAAATCATCCATTAATACTTTTATAAATGTTTCCACCATGTCAGAGAAAATAGACATCATACACCTCTGGAATGTTGCTGGCGCATTACATAAACCAAAACACATCCGTCTATATGCAAATGTTTCGTACGGACAGGTAAAAGTGGTTTTGTCCTGATCAACAGGATCAATCGCCACTTGATTATAGCCGGAGTATCCATCCAAAAAGTAGTAATAACTTTTCCCGGCTAATCTCTCCAAGATCTGATCAATAAATGGTAAAGGAAAATGATCCTTCCTGGTATGAAAGTTGAGCTTTTTGTAGTCAATGCACACATGCCAACCTATGGTCGTGCGTTGAGGAACTAGCTCACCCTTTAAATTTAGTAAAACTGTGATACCGGACTTTTTCGGCACCACTTGTGTTGGGCTGACCCATGTGTTATCTAAGATCGGGTAGATCATACCCGCATCTAGAAACTTTACCACCTCTTTCATTACCACATCTTTCATATTTGGGTTCAATCTTCTTTGCATTTCCTGAGATGGTTTTGTATCATCCTCTAGATGTATGTGATGCATGCAAATTGAAGGATCTATACCTTTCATATCAGTAACGCTCCACCCTATAGCCTCCTTGTTCTCGGTTAGGACTTTAACTAGACTCGATTCCTGTTTTTCTATTAACTTTGACGATATGATCACAGGAAGAGTCTTATCCGGTCCTAGAAAGACATATTTTAGCTTATCAGGTAACTCTATAAGTTCCAAGTTTGGTGGAGATATTAGAGATGGAGTTGGTGGTTTGCTCGAAATTGTAGAAAATGGCTCAATTGGTGTCTTCCATGGCTCGCCATACAATGCGATAATGCCTGCATAATTCATACTCATCTGTGTTTCCCAATCCTTAGGTTCATCTTCCAACCTAATTCCAGTGATAAATGATTCAATTCGTCTTTCTCCAAGATTCTTGGCATGAATTCCTCCATAATTTCTTCAATCTCATCCACTTTATCAATTTTGAAACATTTCACCGATTCGGGAAGTTGATGATTAATATCAAACATGTTTATCCGCACCTTTATATTGCCAAATGAGATTTTCATCGCTCATGTTCGACAGTTAATACACGCATTGGCAGTGGCCAAAACCGATCATCCGAGAATAACAGGGATATGCTTATTTGAATCGGATACAGGCTCTGTGTCGAGAATTATAAAGTCCACTAGAAATAAAAACTTATCCACTTGAACAATAACATCTTCCAGGATTCATTTCCCCTACTTAATTGATCTATCTGCAAGTTGAACCACTGTCGATGTGGGACTGAGCTCACCCAAGCCTAGCTGCTGATAAACTGAGTATGGAAGTAAGTTTACACTCGCGCCCATATCAAGTAGAGCTCGACCTATTTCCTGGTCCCCTATGACACATGGAATAGTGGGAACACCGGGATCTTTTCTCTTAAGTGGTGTATCACTTATTAGCAACGAACTCACTTGCTTAGTTAACAGAATCTTCTTTGGGACCTTTGCTCTGCTTTGACGCTTTTGGGTACAGAGGTCCTTCAAAAACTTCGCGTAAGCTGGGATTTGGCCAATAATATCTAAAAGAGGCAAATTAATTTTGACTTGTCGAAATGTTTCTAACATGTCAGATTGTTTATGCTTACCAAACTTGCCTTTCTCTCTCAGACGTTGAGGAAATGGCACAATTTCCTCATAACTAGCCCTATCTGGCTCTTCCGACAATGCCTGATCAATATCTTTTTCAACCACTTGAGGTTGTTCTCTCTGTAATTTCTCAACCTCCTTTCGTTTACTTAACATTTCCTCATGTTCTTGTTCAACTCTGTTCTCCACCTCTTTCCCACTTCTCAAAATCGTAATAGCTTGGACCGATTCATGTGAATTATGCGCAAATGATCTGAGCTCCATTATCGGTTCTGTCTTCGGGTTCACTACCGGCTGACTGGGCAATCTTCCTTATTCTCTTCTATTCGGCGAGTTTGCCACCTGTCCCATTTGAGCTTCCATCTTTGATATTGATTGAGAATGAACACCGAGCTGGTTCTGAATGGTCTGCTCTGTACTCTGAATGGCTTGCAAGGTCTTATCCAGATTCGAAAAATCATAGGTCGGGTGTTGTGGTGGTGGAGTTTGACTCATTTGAGGTTGGGGCTGGTAGTTAAAAGATCGAGTGGGCTGAGAATTGGGCTGAAAAGTCCGAGTCATTACTTGTGGTTGAGAATTAAATGATTGTTGGCTTGGTTGAAAATTAAGTCATGGATTTTCAACATGCTGGGATTTATATGTAAGATGGGGATGGTTTTGCCAATTCGAATTGTAAGTATTGGAAAAAGGAGAATTATTTGAATTAGACCATGTTGCATTAGCGTCTGCACTTACTACTTCATTACCTTAACACTCATTTTGTGAAAACTCTGGCCCTATTGCTAAGACCTCTCTCTGAGTCGACTGTGTAAGGTTGATGAACTTATTTAACTTCTCTCCTTACACGGCTACCGACTCTCTGACATCATCGCTCCTATCAATGACAAACGCTTTGTCAGATCTTCTCGCATATCTATCTCTTGCACTTACCTTGGATTCGTATTGAATAGAATTATCGCATACACTGTCGAAAAATTCCAACAGCTCATTGTCTAGTCTAAGTGCAAATTGTCCTATTGTAGCTGCATCGATGAGATTCTTATGCTCGGACCCAAGTTTAAGGTAAAAGTTACGTACAAGGTCTTGGTCCACGAACTTATGGTGGGGAAACTTTTTTAGAATCTCATTAAATATGTCCCATGCATCATGGAACTGCTCATCAAGAAACTGTTTGAAATGAGTGATAGCTTCTTGTGCCTCATAAGTTCTTCCTACTGGGAAATATTTCTCTAGAAATTCTGCTTTCAGGGTTTCCCAATGGATTTTCACATTGTTAGGCAAAGGCATGTACCAACGTTTAGTTTTCTCTCTTAATGAAAAATGGAATAGTCGCACACGCAATCCATTTACACTAAGGTTCTCAATTCTAACAGTAGAGGCCATTTCTAAGAAATCGTTAATATGTTGATATGTATCATCTTTCTTAAGCCCAAAGTACTTTGGAAGCATGTTGAGAACACTAGATTTGATCTCATAGTGTTTCACGCCATCCTCTTTTGAAAATTCAGCAAACGTCTCTTGAGTAGATGAAGGAGCAAAGTACCCATTCAAAGACGTAGTTGGCGGTCTCCTTGCATCAACATCTAGATCGGCTATCTCTTCTTGCACTAACTGTTGATGATGATTAAACTCCCTAGTTCTACGATTTCTATGAAACGTATGTTCGATTTCGGGGTCAAAAGGAACTATCGCAGTATTAGGGTCAAAACGAGAAGTCCTATCGGTCATGCACTAAACAGTGAAAATTCTTTGTTTTTTTTTTCAATTTATGAAAACAAATTACTACTTCTAAATTACTCTACTTATTAACAACAAGCAAAGTTAAACATTGAGTGCATAATCTAGATATACTAAAACTCACAAAAGGTCCGTCGACGCAACTTCAACTGCTTCACTTTCTCCCTTTATGTTTTTTCAGAATATCTGTTAAAAACACTAGAATTCTAACTTTAGATACACTATAATAATTCAATCCAAATAAACTACTAAAGCTGTGAATAATGCCAAGTCCCCGGCAACGGCGCCAAAAACTTGGTGTCCGTCGGGTATGGTTAAAAATGTGTTAAGAATGCACCCTTTTATGACGGCCTAGGTTTTACCTATTCCCAAGCACATGAATCAATTGTAATATAAAAACGGCTTGAGAACGGGAATGTCGAACCCACAAAGACTTGTTTATTCACTTCAGTGGTTCAAAAGTATTGAATTATGTTTTGAAAAAGTATTTGATTTGATTTTTGAGAATTAAACTAAAATTAACCAAGAAAACAATAAAAAAGATAGTTGTGATCAAAAGATAGAGAACACTAGGGTTTTCATCACTCCACCACTAACTACATAATATAATAATTAATTTGCACAATTGTAAGAAGGCGATCTATTACTGTGAATCAGGTCATACCGCAAATAGTCGAATATGACCCCCAAAAGGATACCGTCAACCGGATTCGCTACAACCCATCTCCGAATAGAGTATGACTAGTTCATGCATCTACTCTAAACTACTCCTATTAACATAAATTAAAAAGCATGTTATATCATCTCGTTAAGGCATGGCATGTGTAAACCTAGGGTTTCAAGTGTTAAGAATCATTGAGTAAAAAATCATGAATTAAGCATCCGAGTTTCAGCCCATAGTGAATAATTATGATTGAGTAGAACAATATATTTATTTCATCTAAGACAAGAATTTAGAATAAATATAAAATTATGTATAAAAATCAAAACAAACACTCATCTATAACAATCATCACAGTTTTCCCTCTATTATAATTGAAAACAAATATAAGGACTACATTACTTGGCTATAGTTTTGCTAGAAAAACCCTATATATCGGTTTAGTTAGCCATGGAAGATGGTGACTGCATCATGGGTGTAGAGACACACTCCATGGTCTTCTTCTCCATTTCTCTAAATCTAAGTATGGCTCTTCTTCTCCACCGCAACAAGTCTGAATGAACGTATGAAAACTTAATGAAGCAACAACCACCAATTCTGATGTATGGTCGTATATATATAGACAATGATGTAAAGAAGCCATTTTCAGTCTTTTCACTATAAAACTCATGTAAACCCTAACTTCTCATATATATAAATATATATATATATACATGTATACATAGGTCTAGAGTCGCAGGGCACGTCTTTCAATTAAGCCGGTGGTGAAACAGGAAAAATCCACGTAAAACCATCAACAGTTGTCGCACCTACGCTTCAAGCGTACAGGGTCCTATGCTTCAAGCGTACCAGGCTTACGCTTCAAGCGTAGGTCCAAGTGTACCCTCTAAGCGTAGGTCCAAGCGTAGTTTTGTGTTTTCTAGCCACTTTTTGGAATTGGAAGCGTATGGAATTTATGAAAAATCATTTTTCTCCTTGAATGCACCAAAACGTCCGTCTCGAACCCACGATACTTTTTGCTAAAGATGACGGCTTCTGAAAATGCCATTTTTGCCATCCGGGAGCCATTTTTGTATCAGATGCCTCTTTGACTCTCCTCTTGAATAGAAATAACACACTCTTTAGTTAATTCATCGAAGTCAGCTCCATTTCTTCATTAAGCTCCTGAAACATGCTTTAACACACAAACAACATAAAAATACCAAATAATGGAATGAAAGAACGTAACAATAGTGAGTTAAGGAGTAAAACATGTCTAATTCTGAGTCAAAGTAGCCTTGCAATGTCACATCAGCCGCACCTACTACAAACATAGAGACACTTGGCTCCATATTGCTTGTGTCAGGATGAATCTTAACCAAATCACTTGAATCATGTTGCCCAACCTCATCCGCCTTAGCTTGTGGTGTACGCGCCACCAAAGCCAAGTCGTTTGTGCTTTCAAGCTCGCCAATTGAGTCCCTTGGAACCTCAGGAATAGAAGCCATGGCTCTCCTAGTTCCTCGGGCACCAGCCCTTCCATAAACACCACCCATTTGACTCCCTTTACCACGCCCAGTAGGGTTCCTAAGTCCTTCATTAGAAGAAGAATCCATATGACAAAGTAGAAGGAGAAAGAAATAAGAGGGAGAGAAAAAGAAAACTCGTGAAAAAAAACAATCAGGAGAGAGAAGAGAGCATTTCACCCACCTAACCCATAAGGCAATTCCCTAACACTCAACTTGGGATCATTTTAGACATTTCCTTGGGGAAGATTTGGGAGAATTGAGCACAAAGGAGCTTAACTTCAATTATTTTACTTGCATTGATTTATAATTATTTGTGTAGCTCCTTACAGCAAAACCTTATCGTGCATTTTTATCTACAACAAAAGCATAAATATCAAACATGCTTTTGTTTTAGAATCATAACACTTCACAAACACATACTTATAAGTGACCAACTCTTGGGACCGGTTCGGTTAGCGTTTGTGTTTTTTTGCTGAAAATTTAAAAAATCAAAGTATATGTATGCGTTTGTGCAGTGTTGTGAGTCTAAAACAGAAGCATATTTGGTACTTATGTTTTGTTGTAGATATATATATATGTGTGTGTGTGTGTGTAGTATATATTTTTGAGTAAAAAGAAGTGGTAGTAGTCGGAGGCGGTGGTGGTGTTGATGATGTTTTGGGGCAAAGGGAAGTGATGGTGGTGGTGGTGGTGGTGGTGGTTTTAGGGTTGTAGATATATATATATATATATATTGACTGAACAATGCAAAAATAAAAAATACCTTTTTTTTTGCTTGCAAAAGTTGTACATTTTTTGAAAGTGGTTTTTAGGGAAAATTCATCATAAGTCCTACTTTTTATACCAAAAAACAATTTAGTCCTAAAATATTTTTCTCTTTGGACCAATAAGTTCTACTTTTGATATTTCTTTCCACTTAAGTCCTAAATTCCTATATATTTTTTATTTATACCATTAGTAAATTAATTTTAAGAATAAATTTATTCAATAATTAATACAAAGTTTATTTTGTTATATGTTTTAGTTACTAATAATATTATAATACAAATTTAAATAATAATTTACTTAATTTTAAATTTAATTTAATAAACTTGAATGTATATATATATATAATAATAAAAAAATATAAAAATTCCCATATATATACTTTAATAAAAAATAATAAAATTCCTATATATAAAGTTGAATTAAAAATTTATATTTAATCTAATATCTTCTATATAGTTTGACAAGGGTGTAAATGGATTATTTAGTAATTTAGAATTTATATGGAAGAAGAGCACCAAAAGTAAAAATTTCTAAATAATCCAACTCTTATCAAATCATATGGAAGACATTAAATTAAACATAAATTTTTAATTCAAATTTTTGCACGAACACTTACATCAAACTATAAAAATTGAATGAAAATTTATTCAATTATTTTTCCATATAGTAATTTATTATATTTTTAGTAAAGTTATTATATATGCATTCAAGTTTATTAAATTAAATTTAAATTAGATAAATTATTATTTAAATCCTTAATATACTATTTTTAGTAGCTAAAATTTATATATAAAAATAAACTATGTATGAATTATTGAATAAAGTTACCATCAAAACGAATTTACTAAGGATAGATAAAAATATATATAAAAAAAGGAATTTAGGACTTAAATGGAAAGGAATCTTAAAAAGTAGGATTCATTGGTCCAAAGAAAAATATTTTATGACTTCATTGGAAAAAAATATAAAAAATTAAGACTTATTGGTTTAAAGAGAAATATTTTAGGAATGCATTGGAAATGAATCTCAAAAGTATGATTTATTGGTCAAAGATAAATATTTTAGGACTTATTTGTCTTTTGATATAAAAAATATAACTTATGAGGAATTTTCCCTATTTTTTATTATTCAAAATAAAATAGAGTTTGCTAATTATGTTTTTGCTTCGGTGTTATATTACCAAACAAAAAACACCAAACAAGAACACATACCAAACAGGCCTTAAATAAACTCTAGTGCACGTGCAAGTCATGCATGATCAGATAATTAGGTCAAAGTCCAAACAGTGTTTGCTTTGGTTTGGCCACACAAGGGATCAAAAGCTGTGAGTACAAATTAGTTATTGAAGTTTGATTTTTAAATATTTTATTAATTATTTTATGTTTTTAGTTTTATTCTTTTATAATATAATATTATTGTAATTTTTAATGCAATTTATTATTTTTTAAAGTTAATAAAAAATAATAATTTGAAAGACAAATATTGTCGGACAATTAAAATTGAAAAAGTAAACCATTATAATTGTAATTTTTTAAGGTAATTAAAATCGGGATTCTATATAGTAAAATCATATAAAATTGTAGTAGAATTGTAAGATTTTATCAGATAAAATCGAGATTCTGACTACCTTATCATTTTTAATGGAACTCATTGTTTTATGAAATTAAAATATATATATATATATATATATATATATATATTATACAACTGAACCATCTCTCTCTCTCATTCGCGTATTTCAAAACCCTTACCTGATAATCAATCTGGGATTTGTCTTACCATATCATCACCAAACATTTTAAGTAACAATTAACAATACAGGTTGGTAAAGGCTCGTTTGGGAACTTGGTTTTGGTCTTGGGTGATTTTAGGTAAATCTAAAACCAATATATAGTGTTTGGTAAGGAGTTGGTTTTGCTTTTGGTCTTGGTCTTGGTATAATTATATATATATATACTAATATGTATTAAAAATATATAAATATGAAAAATATATATATATAAAATTGGAAAAAAAGTAATTTTCGAGAAAAAAAATATTTTTCCCAAAAAAATAAAAAATAATTTTTTCAAAAATAATTAATTTTCGGAAAAAAAAATAATTAATTTTTTCCGAAAAATTAATTTTTTCAAAAAAATAATTTTTGTCGAAAAAATATTTTTTTCCGAAAAATATGATTTTTTTTCCAAAAATTAATTTTTTTTCCGAAAATTAATTTTTTCCCAAAAATATGATTTTTTTCCAAAAATTTATTTTTTGACGAAAAATAAATTTTTCCGAAAAAATAAATATTTTCCGGAAAATAATTATTTTCGAAAAAATAATTTTTTTCCGAAAAATAATTTTTTCCAAAAAATTTGATTTTTTTCCAAAAATTTATTTTTTGACGAAAAAATAAATTTTTCCGAAAAAATAAATTTTTCCGAAAAAATAAATATTTTCGGAAAAATAATTTTTTCCCGAATTAATAATTTTTTTCCGGAAAAGAATTTTTTCCCAAAAATTAATTTTTTCCGAAAAATTTAATTTATTTTCAAAAAAATAATTTTTTGGAGAAAATTAATTTTTGTCCGAAAATATGATTTTTTCCGAAAAAATAATTTTTTTCCGAAATTTTTTTTTTTCCCGAAAAAGATAATTATTTTCGAAAAAATTATTTTTTCCCGGAAATTAATTTTTTTCCGAAAAATATAAAAAAAAATTTTAAATAATTCATATTTTCGCCCATATATATATATAGAGAGAGAGAGAGAGAGAGAAAAGTAAAAAATGGTGGGCCAAAACCAGGTTTTAGTGCTTGGTTTTAGGGTGTCCAAAACCAAGTCCAAAACCGGCCAACCAAACATGGTCTTGGTCTTGAAATCAAAGACCAAGACCAAAACCAAGACCAAGACTGGGTTGCCAAACGGACCCTAAGATAAATGATTTACACCCAAGTTGTCCTTAAAAATAGCAATTGAAGAAAAAGAAAATAGATGGAAGGTAGTTTTATTACTTGATTGCCAACTAACTAGAATTAATATGTTAGTATTTTAAAAATTAGAGAGAATTATATGATAGTTTTACTAGCTCACGGGATTTTATGATGGGTGCGTTTGGATAATCTATTTTTTGTATTTGTTTTCAATCTTCAAATATAAAAATTGTTTTTGTATTTGTCTTTGTTTTTTTAGCAAAAAACTAAAAACAAAAAAACGTTTGGATGAAAATTTGTATTGAAAAATAAAATGGTATTGGTGGGCGGCGGTGGTGGTCGGCGGTGACCGGTGGCGACGGGGGGCGGTGGTGGTGGGTGACTGGAGCTGGCGGCGGCGATGGGGCCCGGCGGCGGCCGGCGGCAACCGGAGGTGGTGGGAGCCGGCGGCGGCGACTGGTGGCGGGGGTTGGTGGCGGCGGTGGTGGGGGCAGTGGCGGTACCCTAAACAGTGAAAAAACTCAAAAAATAATTAAAAGTTGTATTTGGTGTTTTTACCACTTTTACACACTATGCACATAAAACAGTTTTCTTAGGGAAAAAAAAGTGAACAGTAAACGCGTTTGCCAAACGTTTTTTTTTTTTTTAACTCGGTGAACAGTAAAAAAACAAAAACTGTTTTTCCGTATCCAAACGAGGCCGATATTTATTTATTTTATTTTAATATTAAGGAGGGTTTGTGATAATATTCCTATTTTTATAAAAAGGATAAATTATAATTTGATCCACTCAATGTATGATATATTACACTATCACCATGTATTGTTTGGTAATTTATAGTTTGATCTCTTTTAATTTGTAAGTAGTAAAAAAAATTATTTTCAGTGAACCTATGATGATCATGGCTTAAGTCAGTAGTAGACTACAAGTAAATTGACTATAATACTCTCATTTATTCATAAAATAATTTCAGTTCCGATCACTTGAATTGATTCATTGAATAACGATTAATTAAAAAAATTAAATTATAATTTATCAAATGACAAAAGGTACAAGTTAAATATAATTTTATATGAAGAGATCAAATTATAATTTACCCTTGTAAAAAAAATCTTAAATTTTTAACGAACAAAAAATTAGATGGAAAGATAAATGGTAAGGTTATGTTTGACATAAAGAGAAATAAAAATTATTTTGAGAAACTATACCCCGACTACTTTAGAAATGCTATTTCAGAACTTTGAAAGCTCTTCTAAAATATTTACTTAACAACGCTCAAAATAATTTTTTCAAACCAAAAATAGTGTTTAAAAAGGAAATCCAAACAGACCTAAGTCTACGGACGTAAGGGGCTATGTCTGACACCTAGTAAAGGGCTCTATTCTGGTCCAACCACATAGGAGATGCCACGTCATAGAGAGAACAAATCAAAGGTTGGATCAAATAGGTCAAATTTGCAGCCTTATTGCACTCACGTGCTATAAGCCCACAAGTAACCTCAATCAGAAAGCTTGGGCCCATTAAGGCCCACTTCTCTCCTGCAGCATAATCATTCACATACATATGAAGATTTCCGCACCCTCGAGTTGGTTGGTATGGCGAATTTTTGGTGTCTGGATAAATCGTATTCAGGCTCTGAGCGTGGGTTTGAACCCCCGCCTCTCCGTAAGTGGACGACTGAAATGTTATAGAAACTCTGGTGCCGGTGACTTATAACACCCTATCAAAGGAAGAACTCTCCTTAGTGTCTAGGGAGTTCTTCCTTAAGGCCCGTTTGGGAACTTGATTTTGGTCTTGGTTTTAGTCTTGGTCTTGTGATTTTGGTTTTGGTGGTCTTGGGTGATTTTAGGTAAATCTAAAACCTATATATAATGTTTGGTAAGGAGTTGGTCTTGGTCTTGGCCTTGGTCTTAGTATAATTAATATATATACTAATATGTATTAAAAATATATAAATATGAAAAATATATATATAAAATTGGAAAAAAATATTAAAATGAATATATATATAATTAAAAAATATTTAAAATTCCCGAAAACATTTGACATTTTTATTTTTTTTATTCCAAAAAATATATATATAATCGAAAAAATATATTTTAAAATGTGAAAATTATATATAAAATTCAAATAATATATCTTAAATTCGAAAAAATATATATAATTCAAAAAAAATATAAAATTATGAATAATTTTATTATATACTGAAAATTTAAAAAAAAAGGATATAAAATGGGGAAAAATAATTTTTTTTTCCGAAAAATAACTTTATTCCGAAAAACAAAATTTGGGAATAAAATTATTTTTTTCCAAATATTATATATTATTTTTTTCAAAATAATTCATATTTTCGGCCATATATATATATATATATAGAGAGAGAGAGAGAGAGAGAGAGAAAGAAAGAAAAAAGTCAAAATTGGTAAGCCAAAACCATGGTTTTAGTGGTTGGTTTTAAAAAACTCAAAACCAAGTCCAAAACCCACCAACCAAACATGATTTGGTCTTGAAATCAAAGACCAAAACTAAAACCAAACCCAAGACCACCTATCCAAACAGGCTCTTAGGGTTTAGGCCTTTTTACATATGAAGACTTCGGTTGTGTTTGGTTCGTGCAATGCTATTGTTGGTCTATTTCAAAATATTAGGTTAAATTACACCTACTCCCTACATATGATGTATTATATCGTATTTTCTGTCATTTGGATCATTATAATCTTACCTTCATCAGCATTTAATTTAGGTGATCGAAACTGTGAAATAATTTATTTATTCATGATTATTTATTTATATTTTTGTATATAGTTGAAGGTATTTTAGGCATTTCACAACTGAAAATTGATGATGTAAGTTTTGACTATGTTTGACCATGCGGAAGTTCAACTAAGGGGGATATTTATTGCAACTTACAAATTTAAAAGAGTTTAGCAATAATTATCTAAACAATAAGGGGAGTGAGTGTTTATATTATATTTCGTGAGAGTGTAATTGTAATTTATTCGAAATATTATGGTACCACCATTTAACAGAAGAATGTTCAATGTCGGTTTCGTTTTGTTGGATAATTGATCTATGGGATAGTATTCTATGTTTTGTTTTCGGTAAATTAATTAATTTATTTTTGTGGTAAATGTAGGATTCTATGTTGTAAAAAGGTAAGCGATAATTTCAGAAGTAATTTTTTTGATGTTTTTTGTTTTTCAACTGTAGCAAAATAAAAAGTAATAGCATAAAATATTTAATTTACAAATTTAATTTTACAATAAAATACCAAACATCCCTTCGTTTTTCGACTCACAACAGTGTATGACAAGACATTGCTCCTGTTTTAGTGAAAAATATACCGCGAAAAGCTTAGTGTGATCCAAACAGGCCCTTACTCTTCATCCATTATGGTGACTTTGAAACACTGTGTGACCATTGCGTACATCATATGTGACTTTACCACTACTGTGTGAACATGTGTAAAGCTAAAGGAAACATGATCAGGTTGTGATCAGATGCGAAGGGTCATGTACTAGGTCAATTTTGAGGGCTGATACATGTATATATATATATATATGATTCCTTTGGAGCAGTTATGGAGTAAGGGAGGGTAGTACCACCTAAAATTAAATACTAATGTCTTGTTGTGGATGTATCTTAGTGATGGTCCTAGTATACTCTAAAATGTATTTATAACATGGTTGGCGCTATTGTCTAGTTTCTATTTATTTATTTTTAAAGATATTGAGACCAATATATAGTATCAATATTCATTTAATATTTATTTCTAAAATTGCTAATATTCGAGTCCGCTGCAATGTTAGTGTCCTTGCATTAACATCAATACCGTAATAATAAATCATTTAGAATAGGTTAGACCCGTTAGGCCCTGTTTTGTAATTGGTTTTGGTACTAGCTTTTTTGTTTTGGTACGAAATGGTGGTACCAACCCATGTTTGTTAGGATTGGTGTTGGTTCAACAGTACCAAACCAATGGTACCAAATGATGGTACCAACCCATGATTTTGGAACCATCTAATGAGATGGTTTTTGGTGGTGCGGTACTGTAGCAGCCTAAACCAAAACCAAATGGTTGCACCATCTCACCCCAAACCAAAACCAAATAGTTGCACAATATTAATATATTTATATTAATATATATTTTTTTTGAAATTATATTTATACATACACACCCATATATATATATATATATATATATATTGTTGCAATATCATTCACTCATTAGGTTTACTATTTTTTTTCGTAAATAACACTCAAGTAATAGTTGTCAACTCAATTGATGTCAAGTGGAACAGAACAGTGTGAGCTTCAGTTGACAGTGAAGGAGACAAAAAAGACCAAAAGAATGAGAAGTTGGGTTGGGCTTAAGATATGGGCTTTATTTCAAATTTTGATCAAATCAATTTGGGCTTTTCCTTGTAAATTCAAGCGACCTGACACAGGTTGTAGAAACAATTTTTTGTTCCTAAATTTCTAAAAAAACCAATAAAAATTAGGTCAATAATATATATATTATGTATCTTTGTCTGTGAGAAGTACTACTACAAAATCATGTTGAATTAGTCTTATTTTAGGTGATTTACTTTCCAATTAACGTGGGAATATTTTGAAATCATTGATTGAACCTAGCAAATTAAAAGACTGAAAGTACTATATATTTTCCCTTACTAATTAAACCTATTATTTAAGTTTATAAAAAATTTATAGAGAATCAATTTAAATATGAATAAATACAATTAATTATAGCCTGGTAAAGTACATTTTTTATATTGGGATACTTGTGTATGTACAATCTACTCAAGATAATTGGTTCTAGTTTAATAAACATTTATAGGAAAAGTTATACGAATTGACAACATACATATATATATATATACTATTCTTGTGTCTCTCTCATGAACTAGTTCATTAATTACTGACCATTTTATGTACGCGAAATACGGAACATCTGAAAATATAGATAGATATAATAATGATGGATTAATTAATAGACTAACTATTGCTTTTCATGCTGGTCTGAAAAGAAATGAAATACGGAACATCTGAAAAAAATGTAGATATAATTATGATGGAATTAATGGACTAACTATTGCTTTTACGCTGGTCTGAAAAGAAACGAAATACGGAACATCTGAAAATATAGATATAATTATGATATATGGAATCAATGGACTAAACTATTGCTTTCATGCTGGTCTGAAAAGAAATGAATCATGGAAGACCATTTAACATGAAAAGAAGATTTTTTTGCCTGGTGAAACATTATTATCATTGACAATTTAACACTTATTTTATTGTCTTACTCTATTATGTAACAGGACAGTTATGAAAAGACTCAATTTTTGGTAGTCCATGTTGGTCTTTGGTTAAGTACTCTTGGTCAGTAAATCTACAATTAAAAATTAATTAGGCCCTGTTTGGATGGCGGTCCGGTTTCAAGTGATCCGGTCTTAAAATGATTTTTTAGGGACCAAATCTTGTTTGGTAAAATGATCAAAAAAAAAACGGTCCAATCCAAGGTGAACCGCTTGGGACAAAAGATGCTAATTTTAGACCATCAAAATTGATGGTCTCACGTGGCCCTGTCTAAATTTTGTCTTAAAAGAAAACAAACCATTTTATTTTTTAAGACCAAACCATACGAACCCTGTCTCACAATTCTCAAATGTACGCCTCATTCAACTCCATCATCCCCAATCTGCGAAAATCATTGAGACAAAATAAAAAAACAACCTTCTTCGATGATTCTCTTTCAACCATCATCCGATTTGCTGCATTTCTAGGGTTGTTGATGTTTTCGTCCAATTTTCTCAAATTGGGGGTTTTCATCAAATTGGGGGTTTTGCGTTCTAGGGCTTTGGTGGTTGAATCTGACAGATAATATGTAAGTTCCTCGAAATAGCTTTGTAATTGTTCCATATAGGTATATACATATATGATTTGTGTAAATATTTGGGTACAAACATATAAATATATATATATGCATGTATATATATACTTTCTGTAGGAGAAATAGTTCATCTGATGCCTCATGCGATGTCGTATTTATTTATTATTATTTTTTTGGATTTGTAGGAGAAATTGTTGATTCACTTTATTTCTTCGTATGATATTGCAGGTTGAAGAGATTACCTGCACATCCTTCAAATTTTGTATTTAATACTCGTTTTATGTTGTTTATGTTAATCTAGATTATATGTATGTTTTTTATTTTATTTTGTTATTATATTAAAATTAATGTTGGTGTTGACTTATTTCTTGGGCATAATGTTGTATTGACCTATTTGAAGAGCCTCCTGAAGGACCAGATGTTCATGATGAGTAGTGCATCGCGAGGGCGGAACAATATAATGGAACGTGTGCGTGATGGAATTGCCAACGACATATATACTTACACGTGTCGTAGCTGAAATGAGGTATAGGAATTAGGTTGTATTCAATATTGTGGGTAGGAGTGCTTTAAAAAATGTCGAGACTATGCTTATTTGTATGAATTGTTATGTAATATACTTGTATTAAGACCATATTGTGTGTATGGCATGTAATCAATGTTATTTATATAGTTGTAAAACTTGTATTTTTTTCTCAATGTATAAAGTGTTATTATATCTCGTTCTTAATTTGTTGAAAACTGTATTTGTAGCAATGCATCAGGTTCCAAGTAGAGGCCTATTTGTGGTTGTGGTGTTGGTGAGATGAAATTGTATCAGGCTATAACAAAATAAATAAATTGGAAGATGGTTTTACAGATGTCCAAAATGGTTGGTAATGTATTTATTGTCATTTATTTACAATGTTCAATTATTCACAAATGTTACCAAAAGTGTTGTTTCATGTATTTGTTTATGTATATATGTAGGATCACGAGAATTCATTTATATGGTTAGAAGACTATGTACATGGAGTGCAAGGGAGATTCGAAGACGAACCATCTGAAATTGATAATGTCATTGCAGAAATTCAATATCAACAAAGGAAGCAGAAGTACATGTTAGCTGGTGCTTGTTGTTGTGTAGGATGTTTGTTCATGTTTATGATGTTTCTAATTTTTATTGTCGTGGTTGCTGTTATCATGGGTTGAAAGATACTGTAGTATTTATTATTATTAAGCACTTGTTCAATTTATGTAACTGATACATATTGTAATATTACTTATTATCATGCACTTGTGAAACAAATGTGACAAAGAGACTGTGTGACTGTATTATGTATAAAGTGAAAATTGTGTTTGGTATAAAATTGATTTCTTGGTAAATTTTAGGGGAGGTGACATAAACATGTAACAAATACATAATATAAAAAATATACCAATAAAACAACAAAGTAAAAATTAATTTCATGGAATTTTAAAGTTAATTATAACATATAAAGTATATTCAATATTTTTACAGCTTTCCAAAAATTTAAGACCAAACCAGTTTGTCAAACATGATCTGGTCCAATACAGTTTAAAACCAGACAGTTTGTCAAACATGGTCTGGTTCCAATTTTCTCAGAACCAGACTATAAGACCAGACAACTTACCAAACAGACTTTCAGAAGACCACCAAGATAAAACCAGACCAGGCCGCCTACCAAATAGGCCCTTAGAGATTCATACAGTGGGTGGTGATATTTGAACTACCGTGTAATTAAGACCATAAGTAATTGCAGTGGAGCTGAGTGATCCACCATATACAAAAAACTTACAGGGTGCATTTGGAAACTAGTGTTTTTGTTTTCGTTTTTTATCTTTTGAGAACAATTTTATTTTTGTTCTTGTCCTAAGGGTAATTTGGAAACAAAAACATATTTGGTTGAAAATTTTGTCTAAAAAATTTTCGGGAACAAAAAAAAACACGTTTTTGAGATTTATTTGGAATAAAAAGTATAAAACAAATTGTCAAATTGTGAGATTAAGTTTGACTTGATTGTCATCCCTTGTACAAACCAGCTACAATGTACACTTCTAAGTCTTCCATACAATAATGAACATGACCACTCTGCTGCTGTTCAAAAGATTAGTTGATAAGTTCACAAAATCACTATTTTAAATGTCAAAAATAAATCTTTAATTCACCATTTTATTGCATAAATGTTCTTATATATATCTTTTTATTTCTTATAGGTTTGAATTGGAAAAGATGAAGAAAATATATTAAAGTGAAGAAAGGAATGCACATGGATGGAAGAAAGAATATAATGCACATGGATGAAAGATGAAGAATATAATGCACATGAAGAAAGAAGAAAATGTCTTGGAAAGCATCAATATTCAAAGAAAAAGAAAAGAAAAGTAGATCTAACTTCACTTTACAAGATGTCATTATATTCCAATTTTCTTTATAAATAGGAGGGTAGTTGGAAATTGTAAGAAGTTAGATGGTAGAGAGTGAGAAATTGTAGAGAGAATTTAATCTTGTATCAAGTTTTTATTTTGTTGTAATCTTTTTCTTAGTTAATGAAAATTTCTTCTATCATCATGTTTTATTCCTATATCATTATGCTAGCTTAAACATCTTCTCAAGGGAGTGATGAAGCCACCTTGGGTAAGATATACATAATTTTATTTTATTTCTTATTGTTTAATTCTCTTCCCGAATTAATTCTTTCAAGTGACAAAACCTACAATAGAGGTTGAAAATAGAGGAAGGATTCTCCGTGATTACCAATCAATGGAAATACGGGGAATGCCTACCACTATTTATATTTATTTATTTTTAAACCAAAACATTAGAGGGAGGATTTTCCGTGATTACCAATTAATGGAAATACGGGGAATGCTTACCAATATCTATGTTTATGTTTAATAGGTTGGAGGAGAATTTGCAATAGAAATATATAAGATTATTTATATAGACCCGAGTGGTGGATTCTCTTCCCTTGAGATTTCTTCCATCATTTGATAATTATCTAGTTATTTTAGTTTACTATTCAAAAATTCAAGAATTGTTTTAAGTAATTTCTTTTTATCTCGAAAAATATAGTTTTGGATCCTAGTCTCAAACCGATTTCTAAGTTGAGAGTGGTTCGACCCTACTTATTGCTATACTATTTTAAGTAAAGTATTTGTAGGTATTATAAATTTTGTTGACCGGAGTTTGGTGAAGCAACGACAAAAGAAACAATCAATTCACCAACTGTCAAATGGCGCCGTTGCCGCTTCAACATTGAATTCGGAGTCAACGATCCTCAACTTAAATTTTTCGGGAACCCACCCGAACTTTCTATCCCTCCGTTTATTTTAATTTTTTCTATTGTGTGATTTTTGTTAATTTTCGATGGTACTGTACCGGTTCGTCAGCCAGGTTCCATATCTCTAAACCCTTGTTATTTTTTTTTCCTAGATTAGACAAATTTTGCATGCGAATTCTAGGATAGAATAACATTAGAAATTACCCTAAGTTCCCATCCTTTGTATTTAGTTTATTTCTATTTTATTTATTTTTAGTTTTAGTTTTTCTAGACACAAATTTTGCATGCGAATTTTAGGATAGAATAACATTAGAAATTCCCCTAAGCTCCCGTTTTTTTATTTTTTTATTTCTTTTTCTCTTGTGTGTGCATATTTTAATTAGCATTTTGCATAAGATACTTAAGGGCAAAATTCCCACAAGATACGGTCGGGATTTCATCACCCGTTTCCGTGGCTCACAAATCACAAAAATCCTTGCATTTGTTAAACCATGAGCCTAATTTTAAAACTCATTAGCAATAATCCAATTTAGGGTTACGAGCTCATAGGCCCTCTAAGAAGGAAGCGGTTGGTAGTCACTCCAGTGAGTCATTATCAAATTGATAAACGGTAGGAAATTCTGTCTAGGAGTGTGGCTGACGCACCATTAAGCAGGCCACGTGCCTCGCCACACTTTCCTGGGAACTACTCCGTTGTTAGTTTGATGATCCTTAACTGGTAATCTATCGACTTAATCTGAAATAGAGTAGGAGCTGTCTAATTAGGAGAGAATTAATTTGGACACCATCATATTAATTCTCTACAAGATTAGATTTAAAAATTCATCACCCTTGAATTTAAGCTCAAGATAACAAAGCCAAAAATTTTGTGTGATTTGCCCATCATCTAGTTTTTTTTTTAGGTTTTTTTTTGTTTATGCCCCAGTGGTTACGAGTTAACAAGCGTTTAGTTAGGTTTCCTAGTGATCTCTCACTCTTTGATTTAGAAGAAAAATCAACTACCTTGTTAAATCTGTCAACCACCAATAATTCATCAATGGCTGCACCGAGAACTCTTAATGACTACTTTGCCCCAATCACAGCCAACCCACCCAATTGCATTGTTCTACCTGAGAATGATGCACCCCAGTTTGAGATTAGACCCGCCACAATCAATATGTTGCCAAAATTTCATGGACTTGAAAGCGAACAACCCTATATCCATTTAGGGAAGTTTTTAACAATATGCAACACATTCAAAAATCAAAATTTGAATGAAGAGGGTGTCAAACTGCGTCTTTTCCCCCTGTCCTTAGAAGATAGAGCTGCATCATGGCTAAACTCCATTCCACCCGACTCCATTCGATCATGGGATGAACTTGCAAGGAAATTCATGAGTAAGTTTTATCCCATGCAAAAGACCGAATCAATGAGAGATGTCATTAGTACTTTTAGAGGGAAAATTGAGGAACAATTCCATCAAACTTGGGACCGATTTCATGACTTGCTACTCAAATGCCCACACCATGGCTTTGATAAAGCACAACTAGTTCATTTCTTCTATAAATGACTTTCACCTATGAACCGAACCATGATTGAGTCAATGCACCAAGGAAAGTTCAATGCCCAAACCCCTGACCAAGCATATATATTTTTGGAGGAACTAGCTGAAAATGCCCAAAATTGGAATTGGAACCAAAATGATAATGAATTTTCTAGGAATGATCAAATGAATAGAACATCTGTTTTTTATGACATCAAACCTGAAAATGAGTTAAAGTCTGTGATGAAAAGTCTTGCTGAGGGAGTGAAAGACTTAGGCAAAAAGTTTGATGCATTTGCCCTAATATCTACCCCTGCACAATGCAATGTTTGTTCTGGTTTATCCCATCCAACAGAGGAATGTCCGGTCTCTTGTACATCTGAACCTTCGGATGCGCAAGTTTGTGCTTTCAATACCTTTAGGAGACCATTGCCTAATACATTTAGCCAAAGTTACCATCCTGATACTAGAAACCACCCTAATTTTTCATGGAGGCAAAATTTACCTCCACAAAACTTAAGTGGTCAGACTGGTTTTCAAGGTAACTCCAATAGGCAACCTCAAACTCAAGGACTAATAATTCCTCAAAATCAATTCCCTAGGAATAACCAGTTCAATCCAAGCTGAGATTTAGCAGTTGATCCCATGAACAACTATGTTGCTCCTGTCCCACCGGTCAATAATATTTCCAATTATGAGGACACTTTGAAAATGCTTGCCCTTAATCTTGATCAATCCAATAAGCATTCCAATCAGAGATTTCAAAAGTTAGAAAATAACTTTGATCTCTTGACTCAAAATCAACTGCAATTTCAGCAGTCTCTCCAAAATCAATTGAGTCAACTCACTGCAGCTCTGTCTGAAAGACAAAGGGGTACATTGCCTAGCCAACCCGAAATCAATCCAAAAAGACAAGGAGTTAATCTTGTAGGGACTCCTTCCACTTCTGACCAATCAAATGCCAATGTAAATTCCATCATTACCCTCAGGTCAGGAAACGAAATTGATAATAAGGTTGAGCCACCCATCAGTGATGAAATTGAACCATCCAAATCTCTTCCACCCAATTCCCAAAAATCCAAAAAGGACCAAGGTCCTAAGCTTGATGAGGTCATTCCAAAGCCGTTTATTCCACGTGCACCTTTTCCCTCTAGACTAGTCAACAATAAGAAGGATTCTCAATACAGTGAAATCTTAGAGATTTTTCAAAATCTCCAGATTAACATTCCATTTCTCACTGCTATTAAGCAAATTCCTTCTTATGCAAAATTCATTAAAGACTTAGTCAAGAGGAAAACCAATATCCCTAAGGAAGCCTTCATAGCCCAACATTGTTCCTCCTTCCTACAAAATCAAGCTGTGGTTAAACACAAAGACCCTGGTAGTCCAACTATCACTTGTAGGATAGGAGAAAATTTTGAAGGTCAAGCTTTATTGGACCTTGGTGCCAGTGTCAATGTGTTACCGTATTCAGTCTACTTGGATTTGGGATTGACTGATTTGAAGAAAACTGATGTTAGAATTCAGTTAGCTGACCGATCCATCAAAATTCCAAGGGGTATCATTGAGGATGTGATAGTAAAAGTTAATGATTTTTATTACCCCGTAGACTTCATTGTGTTAGACACTCAACCAACCCAAGGTAAACAAATTCCAATCATTTTAGGTCGACCATTTTTAGCCACAGCCAATGCATTGATCAATTGTAGAAATGGTAGCATGACCTTAACCTTTGGGAACATGAAAGTGGAAGTCAATGTGTTCAATTTGATGAAACAACCCATTGAATCAGAGTCTGTTGAAGATGTTTGTCTCATTGATTCATTGACCAACCACACCTTTAACCACTCATATCCTGAGGATCCACTCCAGCATTGTCTAGCCCATTTTGATGATAATTTGGACGAAGCTAATAACATTAGCCAAGTAAATGATTTGCTAGACTCTGCCCCACCATTTGAAGCACCCAAGTATAAATCAAAATTTGAATCATTGTCCTTGCCAGTTAACACTGAATCTGAAAATGCAAAGAAACCACCTAATATTGAATTAAAGCCTTTACCCGAGACTTTAAAATATTCGTATCTTGGTGAAAATGAGACTTTTCCAGTGGTAATATCTTCTGAGTTAACTGAGCAACAAGAGTCCCAATTAATTGAGGTTCTTAAGACAAATAGGGAAGCCATAGCATGGTCCATTGATGATATCAAGGGCATTAATCCTCTAGTGGTGCAACATCGCATTCACTTAGAAGATAATGCGAAAACCTGTAGACAACCTCAAAGAAGACTTAACCCCAATATGAAAGAAGTTGTCCGCGGAGAAGTTATCAAACTTCTTGATGCTGATATCATCTACCCGATTTTTGATAGTCAATGGGTGAGTCCAATCTAGGTAGTTCCTAAAAAGTCTGGCATCACTGTTGTGTCCAATGCCCATAATGAGCTTATTCCTACTCGCATTCAAACTGGATGGCGAGTTTGTATAGACTACAGGAAACTGAATAGCGTGACTAGAAAAGACCATTTTCCACTTCCCTTCATCGACCAAATGTTAGAAAGATTAGCTGGTCAGGCCTTCTATTGCTTTTTAGATGGTTATTCTGGTTACAATCAAATTCCTGTCCACCCTGATGACCAAGACAAAACTACTTTCACCTGTCCATTCGGTACATTCGCCTATCGTCGCATGCCATTCGGCTTGTGTAATGCACCAGCTACATTTCAGCGATGTATGATGAGTATATTTAGTGACATGGTTGAAAAGTTTCTAGAAATCTTCATGGATGACTTCTCTGTCTTTGGGTCATCATTTGAGCAATGTCTAGACCATCTTTCTCTCGTACTTCAACGTTGTCGTGACAATAACTTGGTACTTAACTGGGAAAAGTGTCATTTCATGGTCCAAAAGGGAATTGTCCTAGGTCATAATATCTCCAGTGCAGGAATTGAGGTAGACAAAGCAAAAATTGATCTAATCTCCAATCTACCTATCCCCAAATCTGTTCGAGATATTAGAGCATTCCTAGGTCATGCCGGTTTCTACAGGCGTTTCATCAAAGATTTCAGTAAGATAGCTAGACCTTTGACCCATCTTCTAGCTAAAGATGCACAATTTGAGTTTACTGATGCCTGTAAGTCCGCCTTTGAGTACTTAAAGTCAGCACTCACTACTGCACCTATCATTCGCTCACCTGATTGGAACTTGCCTTTTGAAATTATGTGTGATGCGTCTGATTATGCAGTAGGTGCTGTTTTAGGCCAAAAAGTGGATAAAGCACGACATGTCATATACTATGCTAGCAAAACCTTAAATGATGCCCAAATCAACTACTCAACCACTGAGAAAGAGTTGCTAGCAGTCGTGTTCTCCTTTGAGAAGTTTAGATCTTATTTGGTTGGATCTAAGGTCATCATATATACAGATCATGCAGCGTTAAGACATCTTTTGTCCAAATCTGATGCAAAACCTAGGTTGATACGCTGGATCTTACTTCTTCAAGAATTTGACCTTGAGATTCGAGATAAGAAAGGTTCCGAGAATGTAGTCGCTGATCATTTGTCCCGTCTTGTTATTGAATCCACTAGTGACTCCATTCCCATTTCTGATTATTTTCCTGATGAACAATTATTTGAAATATCTCATGCACCATGGTATGCAGATATTGTCAATTATATTGTGACTAGTCAAATTCCTTCCAACTGGTCCAAACAAGAGAAAGATAAATTTTTAGCCAAGGCTAAGGAATATTTCTGGGATGACCCCTACTTGTTTAAATATTGTCCAGATCAGATCATTCGTAGGTGTGTTCCCGAGGTAGATCAAAAGTCTGTCATTTCCTTCTGTCATGACCAGGCATGTGGTGGTCATTTCAGTTCCAAACGAACAGCTGTAAAAATCTTGCAATCAGGATTCTATTGGCCAACCATTTTCAAAGACACCCACACATACTGTCTAGCTTGTCATAGATGCCAATTGCTAGGTAAGATTACCAAAAGAAACGAATGGCCTCAACAATCGATTCTCGTCGTTGAAATCTTTGACGTATGGGGTATTGATTTCCTGGGACCATTTCCATCCTCGTTTGGCAATCTCTACATCCTTTTAGCAGTTGATTATGTGTCAAAATGGGTAGAAGCTTTAGCCACCAAAACAGCTGACTATAGAGTTGTGGTGCGTTTTTTCAAAGACCAGGTTTTGCCTCGGTTTGGAACACCTCGAGCCATAATCAGTGACAATGGTTCACATTTTTGCAACAAAGTCTTTGGAAAGTTGTTGTCCAAATATGGAATCAATCACAAAGTGGCCCTATCATATCACCCTCAAACCAATGGTCAAGCTGAGGTATCTAATAGGGAGATTAAACAGATCTTAGAGAAAACAGTTAACCCCACAAGGAAGGACTGGAGTCTTCGTCTCCAGGATGCTTTATGGGCATACCGTACTGCTTACAAGACCCCTATAGGAATGTCCCCATATCGATTGGTCTATGGCAAAACATGTCACTTGCCTGTTGAACTCGAACACCGTGCTTATTGGGCCATCAAGGCCATGAACTTTGACTATGATAAAGCCGGTCAACGTAGGACCCTTCAACTTAATGAGTTAGAAGAAATCAGAAATGATGCCTATGAGAGTTCAAGAATTTATAAAGCCAAGACTAAGTTGGAACATGACAAACACATTCTCAAAAAAGAGTTTTTCATAGGACAAAAAGTTCTTTTGTATAACTCCCGTCTTCAATTGTTTCCTGGGAAGTTAAGGTCACGTTGGTCAGGCCCGTACTATGTCCATCACATTTCTAGTCATGGTGCCATTGAGTTACAAGACCCTAAGAATGGACAGTTGTTTAAAGTTAATGCTCATCGTCTAAAGCCTTTCCTAGAACTTGAAACTTCTGAAAATGAGGAAATTCTCCTCATTGATCCGATTTATTCGGACTGATCTGTTTAGGGGTAGCACATCTGTTGAGTCTGGCTGAAGACGTTAAACTTAGCGCTACTGGGAGGCAGCCCAGTCAGTTGTGTAAATTTTTCTATCAATTTTATTTTTTCCACTCTATTTGGATATGTTTAGATTTTGTTTGGGGGTAAAGTCTGTCATAATATTTTCAATCACTTGACTTTTCTTTTGCCAAGAATCTTTGCAGGGACTATACTCCAAAAACACCACCTCAATTGCGGTAATTTGTTCCAATTTGTCTCTTAGATGTATTTTTAAACACTAGGGACAGTGTTATTTTTGTTTGGGGGTGGATATCTATTTAATCAAAATAGAATTTCATTATTAAAAATAAAAAAAATAAAAAAATATTTTGAAAAATTGATTTCGTTTGGAAAAGTTTTTTTGTTTTTATGCATGAGTGTTTTGTATTATAAGTTGATTAAGTTTATGTTTATGATATATCCGTAGTATGTGATGCGATATTCCCGCTCATAAGAGTAATGATTAGATTGAGTTAGTGAAATGATGTGGTTTTACATAGGTAAATAAATTAGTGAAATTGAAACCGAAAAGGACAGCTTTGACCTATAAGCACATGCACACATTCACTATGGGAAAAACAGTTGATCTTTGACTATGGAGTTGAAAATTTAGCTTTGCCGCTATAAAAGGGGAGAAGGGGAGATTGAATGGAGAAAATTTTTAAAAAAATATATATATATATTTTCAAAGAAATGCAAAAAGTAGTTCTTCGATCTGAGTAACCGGACCTTGGTATCACCAATATCATTGTTCGCGTAAAAATGGGAGAAAACTAATGAGCATAAATCCCATGGAAGAAGTTCGGGCCCAGTTGGTCGGGACTAAAAGTCCTCGCTGGAAAGTCCGGAGCTTATAAATACAAAAAGGGATGGAAGTGAAATGATGGAAATAATGAGTTTTTACGAAAAATATGGCAAAGTTTGATCAATGAAGTAGAAGAAGAGAGATTGACATACCATAGTAAAATGTTCACAAAAACACGGAAGGTTGTCTAGATTGGGAGTAGAAAGTAACGAAATTATTTACTTCAGTGGGGATCATTCATATCATTAGCTTGAGATAGTTATTGTTCGGTAGTGAGTGGTAGTATTTGTATTCATATTATCTTATATATTGTATCATGGCTTGATTAATGAATATGTGAATGCATGAATGCATGAAAATGAAGAATGAAGAAGTTGTGGGTAATATATCCAACCCTCACGAGGCTATTGCTCGTCCACTAGGGTAATCTAGGGGTTTAAGGCCTTATTGCATATGGTAAATGCAATCGAAAGCAGCCTGCGGAAGTGGCACATCTTTAGTTAAAATTAATAAGAGTCTAATTTTGCGAACTAATCTATTTTGTCCTCATTTGCTAGAGGACTAGCAAGAGCTTGTTTGGGGGTAATTTGATAAGTTCACAAAATCACTATTTTAAATGTCAAAAATAAATCTTTAATTCACCATTTTATTGCATAAATGTTCTTATATATATCTTTTTATTTCTTATAGGTTTGAATTGGAAAAGATGAAGAAAATATATTAAAGTGAAGAAAGGAATGCACATGGATGGAAGAAAGAATATAATGCACATGGATGAAAGATGAAGAATATAATGCACATGAAGAAAGAAGAAAATGTCTTGGAAAGCATCAATATTCAAAGAAAAAGAAAAGAAAAGTAGATCTAACTTCACTTTACAAGATGTCATTATATTCCAATTTTCTTTATAAATAGGAGGGTAGTTGGAAATTGTAAGAAGTTAGATGGTAGAGAGTGAGAAATTGTAGAGAGAATTTAGTCTTGTATCAAGTTTTTATTTTGTTGTAATCTTTTTCTTAGTTAATGAAAATTTCTTCTATCATCATGTTTTATTCCTATATCATTATGCTAGCTTAAACATCTTCTCAAGGGAGTGATGAAGCCACCTTGGGTAAGATATACATAATTTTATTTTATTTCTTATTGTTTAATTCTCTTCCCGAATTAATTCTTTCAAGTGACAAAACCTACAATAGAGGTTGAAAATAGAGGAAGGATTCTCCGTGATTACCAATCAATGGAAATACGGGGAATGCCTACCACTATTTATATTTATTTATTTTTAAACCAAAACATTAGAGGGAGGATTTTCCGTGATTACCAATTAATGAAAATACGGGGAATGCCTACCAATATCTATGTTTATGTTTAATAGGTTGGAGGAGAATTTGCAATAGAAATATATAAGATTATTTATATAGACCCGAGTGGTGGATTCTCTTCCCTTGAGATTTCTTCCATCATTTGATAATTATCTAGTTATTTTAGTTTACTATTCAAAAATTCAAGAATTGTTTTAAGTAATTTCTTTTTATCTCGAAAAATACAGTTTTGGATCCTAGTCTCAAACCGATTTCTAAGTTGAGAGTGGTTCGACCCTACTTATTGCTATACTATTTTAAGTAAAGTATTTGTAGGTATTATAAATTTTGTTGACCGGAGTTTGGTGAAGCAACGACAAAAGAAACAATCAATTCACCAACTGTCATTAGTATACATGAATATATATATATATATATATAAGTAATAGCATGTGTAAAGACCACATCACCCTAATTCGATTGGGGGTGTAAAGTTGCAGAGGTAAGGGTTTGTGTTGGTGGTGGTGTCGATTTGCAGTGGTGGGGGTTTTGTGGTGGTGCCGATTTGCAGTGGTGGTGGTGGTGGGATGGCGGCTGATGGTAGGGGTGGGGGTTAGGGTTTGGAGGTTAAAGATGACGGTTAGGGAATCTGCAACAATTAATTTTGTTTTTTACTCAGAACTAACAGTGCCGAAAACAAAAAAACACCATTTTGATGTTCTCAAATTTTTAACTAAGGGTGAGAAAACATTTTTTTACTCTTCACGGAAACAAAAATTATCAAAGGCTCCCAAATGCATTTTTGTTCCCGTGAACAGTGGAAAAAACAAGAACAAAAACGGAAACACCAGTTTCCAAACGCACCCATAGTTTTTCTAAAAAAAATTACAACACATAATTGGTACTCTCTTTGTCCCAATTTAGTTGTTCACTTTGCCTACTTTACTTGTTCTAAATTAATTATTCAGTTTCGAATCTCAATATTATTATCATATACTTTTGTAAAAGAGGTTGATTCGCGAATTAGTATAATGGCGAAATAGCTCATATTGGGATAATGGCCCAAGGATTAAATTATCTGGGATATGGCCCAAGGTTTAAATTATCTGGGATATGGCCCTAGGTTTTATATATTTGGGGAAATCGACCCAAGTAAAAGATTATTTGGGAGATTGGCCCAAATAATTAAATACTTGGGGAAATGACCCAAATAAGGTTTCACGCGAGAGCTTGCATTTTACAGAGGGAGGTATGAGGGACTGATGTGTTTTATAGCTCGCATCAGGAACTCATAACCCTATATGTTGCTCGCATAGCGAGTACTACTCGGAATCTAGGGGAAATGCTTGGGATGAGTAAATAGTGGGTCGCGACCTTATTTACACCATCCTAAGCAAAAGTACCTTAGAGAGGCCAATAGTATTCAGGGACATGACCAATGCATGCATGATTGATCATGCCCCAGCAAAGCTATAATGGCATCCTTGGCTAAGGATAAATCAGATCCGCGAATCAACATGCGCGGATCGCATCATGGTTCACAGAATGAATCCGCTTATAAAATTACGCGAATCCGTTTCGAGTAGTCAAAGGCGCAAGCTAACAATGTGCAAGGTATTTATGGTGCACAATACTATCTGCACATAAGATTACGCGAATCCATTTTGCGTAGTCAAGGGCGTGAGATAATATTATGCAAGAAGTGTATGTCGCGAGACAGGTGCTGACGTGGCAATACGATCCGCGAGAATTGCTGGGCACTCACGCGGTCTATAAATAGAGGTGCAAAAGCTCACTTCGGGGGGAGGAGGAAAACTTTCCGGGAGGTACTAAGAGAAATTCCTAGAGAGAGAGTATTTCAGATTCACTTGTACTTATTATCATTTCCTCATTTTTCTCTCTCATTTCCTTGTAAAGCAAATCAAAAGCAATAAAACCATCAGTACTATTATTTGGCTGACGAACTTGTGCAGAAACTATTTTCATATCCTTTAATTCACACGAACCCTTACAACTTTCTCAAATTCTCCATTTTCATTAATTTCAAAAAGTGATGGGCCCCACTGAAAATTACAATTATACTACATTATCAAATGGCAAAATAGAAAACTCAAAATATCAAAAAAATTATTAAAAATTCAAATATGGACAACTAAATTGGGACGGAGGAAATATACAAATATATGTTCATTAGAAGGTCTTATCTAAATGTTTAAGTTTTGTTGTTTAAATTGTTTCCCTTTCAATACATTCATATATATATATATATGTATATACATATATATGTATATGTATATACATATATATGTATATGTATATACATATATATATACATATACATATACATATATATGTATATACATATACATATATATGTATATATGTATATACATATATATGTATGTGTGTGTTTAATTGAATAAGGGTAAAATGCAATTAATTCCCCTGAACTATTATACTTTTGCAACTAACCCCCTAAACTAAAACAAACCCCCCTATTTGTCCCAATTCTATTACAAACAACTATTATGCAGAAACTATTTCCGTATCCTTTAATTCACACGAACCCCTACAACTTTCTCAAATTCTCCCTCTTCATTAATTTCAAAAAGTGATGGGCCCCACTGAAAATTACAATTATACTACATTATCAAATGGCAAAATAGAAAACTCAAAATATCAAAAACATTATTAAAAATTCAAATATGGACAACTAAATTGGGACGGAGGAAATATACAAATATATGTCCATTAGAAGGTCTTATCTAAATGTTTAGTCTTATATATATATGTATGTGTGTGTTCAATTGAATAAGGGTAAAATGCAATTAATCCCCCTGAACTATTATACTTTTGCAACTAACCCCCTAAACTAAAACAAACCCCCCTATTTGTCCCAATTTGTTAATTCTTTAAATTATATAAATATCATTTCTATTAGTTAGATTATTAATTATAAAATTTACCTTAAATGTATTAAAGTAAATATAATCTTAAATGCTAAAATAAATAAATTTATAAGTTGTAATTATTTTGTTTTAAAATTAATTAACTTGTTATTAAAATTTAGTTTGATTTAAATAATAAAACTCATAATCCTATTTAATTTTTTTTATGCCAAATGAAAACTTATTTTCATAGAAATATATTCATAAATAAATCACAATTTACTTAGATAATCATCACTTTTTGATTTTCTCATGTTATATATATATATAGTTTTAATTAAATAGCCAAGCATTTTAGAATTTTATTTAATTCTTATTTAAACAACCTAAATAAATTATTCAAAATATTAAATTAAAAAAATCATGTGTAATTCTATATTAGTTTGAATGAATAATATGCCATCAAATTATTCCTTATTATTTCATAATCTAAGTTAATAAGAAAAATGTATTAGGTAACATTTATTAAAGAAAGGTCATTTATAAAAGTTTTTTAAGAAAATGAGACATTTTGCAATAAATATGATAGTTTAGGGGGGCTTGTTGAACAATTTATAGTTCAAGGAGGTTATTTGCAAATCTGATAATAGTTCAGGCGGTTATTGCATTTAACCCATTAAATAATAATAAAATAGAGTAAAATGCAAAAAACCTCCCAGAACTATTGGCCTTTTGCAACTAACCCTCCTAAACTTCAAATAATCCCCTAAACTATAAAATTATTGCAATTAACCCCCTTTCATTACAAATGACTATTTTACCCTTCTTCTTAATTTTTTCATTCTTTAAATTATACACATATTCTTTTTTATTTTTTATTTTTTATCTAAGATATTAATAATGACATTCACCTTAATTGTATTAGAGTAAATACATTCTCAAGTGATTTTTTTAAAATAAAATTAGAAGTTGTAAATTTTGTAAAGAATTAACTTATCATTAAAATTTAGTTTGACTTAAATAATAACATATTTTGTAAGTTTAATATTTTTTAAGGTAACATAAAATTTTCTTTTCATAAAATATATCTATAAAACCTTAAAATCACTTAAATAATATATACATTTTTTCCTAATGTTATATACATATAGTTCGCTAATTAATGACTTAATCATTTTAAATATTTTTATTTAATGATTTTTTTAATCACAATTTAATAAATACAATATAAAAATTATGTGTTTATTTATGAATATCTGAGTGGTGAATATGCTATCAGATTAAGATCAATTATTTTATAAATTTTGTTAATAATTAATATCAAATGCATTAACCATTATTCAATGAAAGGGCATTTTGGTCATTTATGAAAAAAAATCGACAATGGGTCATTTTGCAATAAATTATTGTAGTTTAGGGGGTTTGTTGCATAAAAAATAGTTCAGGGGTTTATATGCAACAATGACTATAGTTCGGGGGGATTTTTCATATTTAATCCAATAAAATATATATTTTTAATATATATTAGTATATATATATAATAATATTTGGACCAAGACCAACTCCTTACCAAATATGATTTTAGATTTTATAAAACCACTCAAGACCACCAAGACCAAAATTACAAGATCCAAAACCAAAACCAGGTAACCAAACAGCCCATAAAGAACGTGCACCAACTCAGCTGAAAAAGAATAAAGTTTGATACTTTTATGAGGGTCACAAGACATAGTTAGAATATTATTCATATATACCAATATATTTTTAAAAATTATAATATTATCCCCCCTAATTTGTTATGTGCCCCACTATTTTTTTGTTATTTACTTTATATACCTATATCTTATGAAAATAATAAAATTGCCCCGTTAAATTTATTGCATGTCCTTTCTAAATTTTTTGAATAGCACCTCTAAAGTTTTAATTTATGAAAAACTATTTATCGACTATATCTCTCTTGGCATATCAATGGTAGAGGAATGTTCGATCAATTAACTTTGTTAAATTAAATTCTCATATATGTATTTTTGTAATAACTAAATAAAGGGTCTTACAAAAATATGAAAATATCCATGCATGCTCATAAAATTCAATACGGAAAATAAAGAAAGTGGAGAGGAAGAATTATGTTTATGTAAATTGGTGATTAGGTTCGTTTAATAGCTACTTTACCTTTTTTGTTTGAATTTTAATAATAATAATAAAAAAATAATAGAGGCTTACTTAATTTAGAAAATTAAGTGAAACATATTTAAAAACATTGAAGATAAACATTTTTACAAAAAAATATTGAATACATATAAATTAAAACATTATCAATCAACCTTTATGTGTTTGTAATTTTTAATTTAAATTAAAAAATTAATGTTATTAGATTTCATTTTTCAAAAATCCCATAAATTAGTCAAAGCGAAATTCAAAATCTTGGACATTCATTAATATCCGAATAATATATATATATATATATAGTAGGACAATAGGATAGATGCTCTTTATGCATCATGGATTCAATCCATGTATCCTGATTCCCCACCATCAGATATCATTCCTTCTTACTGAGCTTGTACTGCAATAGATTCTATAATGCCAAATGATGGCACTGCACTACCTAGCTAGAGACACTGTTCTACAAGGCATTTACATTGTACTATATTTCTTTAACAATTCACAGGTCTCAAATAATAGTTAATCTTTTATCCCAAGTAGAAAAACAATGGAAAAAAAAAAAAGCATTTGGTAATGGTTAATTTGTTCACCCACTATCATATATGATGTGTGGTGTAAGTGTAACTCCCACCATTTCCACACATATATTGTCTCTAAAACAGGCTAACAACATCAAAATTACTTCCATATATTGTGTGTGTTTTTGAAGGCAATCAAAATCGGAATTTTAGGTAGAATAGTTTTGTGGTCCGTAAAATTGAAATCGAGAATTGTAAGTAAAATTATAAGATTCTAGTAACTCATATTATTTTTTTTTATAAAAATATTAATAATTAAATATTTAATTTAAAAGTCTAAATCTTATTAGAATTTTTAAAATTCTAATATATTGGTTTTTAAATGTTTTCACATAAATTTAGGTCATATATCTGGATATTGAACTAAATTATAATTTTTTTAAACATTTTATATGAATGGCGAAACTGTCAAATCATAATAAAAACATAATATAATCATATAATCGTAAGATTTTATCAAGTAGAATTGAGATTTTGACTATCTTGATTTTTTCTTATTCCTGTGTGTATGTTTGTTAAAGAGATTTCTTAAGAGAATTATAAAAAACACTAATATACGTACTTGCTGTTCTTAAGAGAACTATAAAAAAAAATAATAGTCCTAGAATCGGGATTTTAAGAGAATTATAAAAAACACTTCTTGTTGAATTGATCTTTGGAGAATTCTTATGGAACGAGGTTTGAGTAATAGCTAATTATTATTTGCAAATGGAATTAATAAGATGATATGGATATTAATATACGTACTAGCATGCTAATATATTTATATATATATATATATATGTGTGTGTATGGATAGATAGAAGATGCATATGATTGTCCGGTCGAGAGAGAGGGTCCAGTCAAAGTCCTTAAAGAGATGAATAAGTTAAAAAGGTAGAGAGTGACTGATTTGTCGTATATATGGAGGTATTAGAGTGGGCAGATATAGGTATGCATCATTACATATGAAAAAGCTCAAGTCCTTTAGAAGGAATGCCTAAGTTCTGTTATTCACTAGATATGCATACATTGTGAATCTAATTATATATATTATAAGTAGTCCGTACATTTTCAAATCCTATATATCTGCATGGTTACTAAATCCCTTATACTATATATTTTTTTCAACTAACCCCCATATTATATATTTTTTCAACTAACCCTCATTCTATCCATTTTGCCATACTATTCAATTTCATCACTATGCCCTCTCCCCCTCATATTTTAAGTCAAAATACTTAAATTACCCTTAATAGTATAAGAGAGTTTACTGAAATCAACCATTTAAAAAATTATTTTAAAAAAATCAATTATATTTTTCATAAAAATTATAAATTCAAAAAAATATATATTTCGGGAAACATATATACATTGGAAAATGATATATATTTCAGAATATATATATAATTCGTCAAAAAACATACATTTTTTGATTTTTTTTGAAAAATAACTTTTTGTGAAAAATATATATTATTTTCCAAAATATGATTTATTTCCGAAAAATATTAATCTTGCAAAAAATATATATTATTTTCCAAAATATAAAAAATATATATTTCGAAAAAAAATCATATTTTGGAAAATAATATATATTTTTTGGAAAAAAACATATTTTGGAACATAATATATATTTTTCGCAAAAAAATTATTTTTCGGAAAAAATTCATATATTTTTAAAGCAATTCGAAAAATATATATATTTGACGAATTATATATATATTCCAAAATATATATCATTTTCCAATATATATATTTGAAATTTATAGTTTTTACGAAAAATATAATTGATTTTTGGAAAATAATTTTTTAAATAGTTGATTTCATTAAACCCCCTTATACTATTGAGGGTAATTTAGGTATTTTGACTCAAAATGTGAGGGGAGGGGGTATAGTGATGAAATTGAATAGTATATGGGACAAAGTGGACACAGTAAAAGTTAGTTGATTAAATTTGATAGTATGAAGGGTTTAGTGAAATTAACCCTATATATATAATACATTTAGACGGTAAAACCCTATCTCCATAAGCCACTAGCAATTATTTGACTCTTGTTTCTCAATATATTAATATATATGTGTGTGTACAATAATAAAAATACATAAATCTAAATGTACACACATTATGCACCCACGGTAATTTTATATGTAGCCAAAAGGGTACTTTGCCATCAATCTCACATCCTTTAAGAGGAATACCTAAGTTCTGTTATTCACTAGATATGCAAACACGCATTATGAATGTTATTATATAAATAAGTAATTCGTACATTTTCAAATCCAATATATCTATATATAATATGTATAGACTGTAAAACCGTATCTCCATAGTAGTAATTATTCGATATGTATATACATAGCAAAAATACATAATAGAAAACAAATTATTTGTACATACACCTAGAGTGATATTATATGTAGCCAAAAGAGTACTTGCCATCAATCTCTTATCTAATATCCAGTCACACACCACCTCTCTCTCTCTCTCTCTCACACACACACACACACACACACATCAAATAGTACTGTGGATATATCATATATATATATATATATTTGCCCTAAAGATAAAATATAAGTATATTGTAGTGAACACAGCTGTTCTGTCTCTCCAATAAGGTAAGTAGGGAAGGGAACACATAGTGCCTTGGATCATCAGTAAACACAGCTGTTCTTTCTCAAGCTTTTTCACTTGCTTGAGATAAGAATGATATTATATATATGTATGTATATATATATAATAAAGCCAGAATTGTACCAATATTCACCAGTTTAGTGCCTTTCATCAATCAAACACCACAGTCAATAAGTTTCTCCACCAAACAAAAGAGAGGCAAAACCTAGAAGCTACATAGAGCTCTTTCTCTCAAACTCTTATTAATTCTTAGCTTGCATAGATTTGAATCTGACAAACATCAAACTCCTTATCTCTGCCAATCCAAATACTCCACTTTTAAAAAAACTAAAAATGATATAAACTAAAGCTCAATTGTACCCAATACCAGTTAGTGTGCCTTTCATCAATCAATAAGTTTCTCCACCAATTAAACAAAACAAGAAAAAAAGTTCACTTTCAAAAATCTAGGGCTATATATATATATAAATTTAGGTAAATTGCACAAACACCCCCCGAGGTTTTGGTCAATTCCAGTTATACAAATAACCTAGACTAAAGCTCCATTGTACCCAATACCAGTTAGCTAGTGTGTCTTTCATCACTCAAATGATACATCCAATAAGTTTCTCCACCAAACAAAACAAGAAAAAAAGGTAATTTTTTTTGGAAAAGCTAGGGTTATAAATATATATATAGACATATAAATGACATAAAATAAAGCTCATTTGTACCCAATACCACTTAGCTAGTGTGTCTTTCATCACTCAAATACTACATCCAATAAGTTTCTCCACCAAACAAAACAACAAAACAAGGTTCAATTTTTTGAAAAGCTAGGGTGATATATAAATATACATATATATAAGAATGACATAAATTAAAGCTTAATTGTACCCAATACCGGTTAGCTACTGTGTCTTTCATCACTCAAATACCATATCCAATAAAGTGTCTCCACCAAACAGAACAGAAAAAAGAAAGAAAAGAAAAGTACATAGTGTTCTTTCTCAAACTCTTTTATTATTGAGTCTTTGCTTGCATAGATTCAAAACCTGACAAAGATCAAACTGTTTATCTCTCTCAGCACATCTTTATCCAAAAAAAAATTTCACTTTTTTTTTTTTTTTTTTTTTTATAAAAAAGCTAGGGTTGTCAGTGTGCAGTTTTACTATCCAACAAATGTTCTCTTCAAGCTACAGTGCCGATCCTTTCCAACAGTTCCACTTCCCTTCACCCTTCACCTCAATAAGTAGCCCTCCTCCTCCTCTTCTCTCCAGTGCCCTAGATGACAACTCCATTTTCCTTCACCACCCAGATCTCCTCTCCGGTGATCAATTTCTTCCCGGTAACGTTCCCGAATTCTACTCCTATTTAAATATGGAGGGCTCTGACAAGGATTCAAGTCCACCTCCACTGAAGAAAAATGTGGACAAGGACAAGCACAGGAAGGTATGCACCGCCATAGGTCCGCGTCACCGGAGGGTGAGGCTGTCCATTGGTATATCCCGGAAGTTCTTCGGACTTCAGGACATGCTAGGGTTTGACAAAGCAAGTGAAACCCTAGAATGGCTGCTGAATAAGTCCAGTACCGCCATCGGCGAGCTGGAGGAGAGCAGCTGCACCGAGGGTACTACCAAGAGTGGTACATTTTCTACGGGATCCGAAAGCTTGGAGACCAATGAAGCTGTTTCGAAGGAGAAGCCGGTGTGGTGGCGTTTTCGGGAAGCCATTGCGAGGGAGTCTAGGGCAAATGCCAGGGCTAGGGCTAGGGCAAGGACCAGGGAGAAGATGTGCATTAGGAAGCATGAGGAATCCGAAAGGTTTTCGGATTCAACCCTCCCTCTCTTGAGCAAATTCAAGTCTGATAGTGCTTTTGATGAATTGAGGTCCTATAGCCACATCAAAATGTCTTTCCTGAAGTTGGATCCAGAAATTGGAAACCCTAATTTTCATCAAGTGGTGCCCCAAATGAATCAAGCCAAGGTGAAGAAGGAGAAAATGGAGGACATTGGTAGCAGTGCGACCCCTTCGAGCTACATTGATAGGGTCAGGATGGATTCACCAAAAGGTACTATACAAAAACAAAAACCCTAGTTCAATTTTCTCAATCTATTTCAGATTTTAATTTTTGTGCATTTATTTTGCAGGATTTCAAGCTTATTGCAAGTATAAGGAGGTCTATGACAAGAAGAGTACTAAGGATAAGAATTAAGGTATGTGACCTCTAGGTCGAGAAATATAAGTTACTGTTCTAGATCTGTTAATATGTTAACCATAAAAATGAGGTCTGGATTTAATTTCCGATTTTTTTTTTTTTTTAAAAATGATATTATTCCACATGAAGATGTTTCTTCATTTCTTCTACAAACTTTTGCCTGATTTTTAGTTTTTCTTTCTTTCATTTTAGTTCTTTAATTTAGGGTAAAGTATTTTATTTTATTTTACTAGATAGCTGCTAATTTTCCGGGTACTACTATATTTTTCTTCTATTTTCTTCTTCTTCTTTTTATTTTTTATTTTTAATTTAGAAGAAATTTTTTGTAATCTAGCAATTGAACACCATTGGTAGAGAAGCTCAATTAGCTCTCAGAAATAGAATAAAACTTTAAGTTTGTTTGTAATGCTTTAAATCCTGAAAAACGACTACACGAACCCCATATAAGAAAGCCTAGTTAGTTGGCCTTGTATCATGACCATGTATATATATGAACACAAGTTTTCCCAACAAGTATATGTCCCTACACAGAATTGACTATACTCTTGTATATTTTAAATAAATTTGAAAACTCATGGACATGTATTTGCTTAGGTTATGAACTTTTTTTTATATATCTTGCTTTTCATGAAGATTAAAATTAGTCAGTTGAGTTACTAATTAAGTTCAGAAATAATGTTATAGGAAACTATATATACAAGGTTGAAATGTTAGAATATGTTCAAGATCATGCTTCACATATTTTGACAGCTTGAAAGAAAATGAAGTTTTTTTTTATATGTATACAAAAATATATATATATATATACTTCTTCTTCTTCTTTGACAAAGCTGAGTCATTGGTCTGTTTTCTCCTTTTTCTTTTGACATGTAGTCAAATGGCTAGAGTATCAGAAAATTCTATAGATTTCTCATTAATTGCATGTTTTTTTAAAAAAAGTATCTAGTAAAGAGAAGGATATGCAGATCAGAATATTTTAACTTTGTAATTCTGAAAAAATAATGGAATCAAGTAGGACTACACTATCCCCTACTTTCTTTAATAGACCATCAAGCATAATCATCAACAGTGGCTAACATACACCTGAATACTATTACAATCCTCTTTAGATTATAGGCTGTCATAATATACCAAAATTGTTCCACCAAAATATTTCCCTAAAGCAATTGAAATATTTTACATTACAAGAAATTTAGATAAAACTCATTAATCTACATAAAAATATTCGTAAAGTTTTTTAATTGAGGTCAAGGTCATTTCAGATTTGTGGCTCATGAAAATTTTGAGATAGTTAAACAAATAGGTTTTCCATCTCAAGAAGCCTAATTTACTATACATATATTTATGGCCAATACAAAGGCTTAGTGTTTCAGTATATATTGTTATAAGCATCATAGAAGTTGTTGGTTTCAGAAATTTCAAGATGTAGATATATTTGATTCAAAGGAAGTAGATATAAATAATGGAAAAAATGAAAAAAAAAAAATGAAGAAAAGAACCCTATAAGCTAGATGGCTAGAACCACGATTAGTTTATGATAAAAATTAAGGTGCGTGAGCATGGACATGTACTATTATTATAGTGTATATATGTGCATATGTTGCAGTATTTATATATTTATGTGTTCACCCATGGATCTTTATTCTTTATTGGCTAGAATTATTTTTGCTTCTGGAGATTGATAAGTCTCCAGATTAGTCTTCCCTGCTTGGCTTAAACTGCATAGCTCATGCTCTTTGTCTTTGAAGGTGAATGGAAAAAAATATCACAATATTTGATGATGATTAAAGCCACTTTTACAGCTATTTTAGATATAATGATATATTTTATTACCTAGTACATTGCACAATAATTACTTTCATCTACTATATATTCAATAAACATTGATAATTTCTGTGTAGTTTCTGTTGAATAGCTGGATCAACAGGACAGCATCCTACTATAAACAGGTATATATATAACTGGACTTCTCACTCCACTTAACCAAGATGAATATATATATATATATATATATATTTGTGTTTTGCTCTAATTTTTGAAGCATTTGTTTTCCATGAATTGAAATGCAGCTATCTTATCTATGGTGATCGTGTTCTTCTGCTTCAACATAAGGATCCTCGGGATTTATGTGTGTATTATCCTTAATCAGTACTTATTATCCTTTGTGCTTTCTAGTAATTAGTAGTGGTTGTGTGAAAAAAATAATATATTGTAATATAACTAAGTTTGTGGTAATATTTGAGTTTCAAGATCTCTGGTATTATTGAAAGGTTTTTCTCAGTACATTGAAGTTAAATGCCACACACAAACACACACACACACAGAGATAAATCTTCTTATAAACCCAAAAAAAAATATGTTTGCTTGTTGAAGTTTAGCTTGTTGATTGAAGAAACACATAAATATATATAGCTCCAATTTGGAGATTGGAATATATAGTTTTTGTTATTAATGAGAAAAATATTTTAAAGAATGAATGCAGCTATATAGGATTCTAAATGTAGTCATGTTCTTTTACTTTCCAGACCTAATCTTGCATGTTTTCCTTAGTTTAGGTTGATTAGGAGTTAGTTAGAAATTACAAGACCTAAGAGTGAATTTGTCTTATTCATGAAAGGAAAGGTTTAAAGAGGAATTTGAATATGCAATATGCATATATATTTGTTATTTATGAAAAAAATGGACTGGATTTTCTTAATAATGCCTGTGACAATACCACTGATTTTAGGCATGGTCCAAGATATTGGCTTATATATATATATATATATATATATATATATAGATAAGTCTACAGCATTTCTACAGTTTATTCAAAGATGGTACAGGCATGCATGCATTCAAATATGATTAACTATTGGATACTTTTTCACCTTTTTCAGCTACTCAGTACTCATCATCTCAATCTATATGGAATATTGATGGATATGTGATAAAAAAAAAAAGGCATATATATATATATATATGTGTGTGTGTGTGTGATTAAAAATTATAGGCAATGATACTTTTTTACATGTAAAGGTAGAATATTGATGGCTCAAGTCTTATTTATAGTGACCAAAAGAGGAAAAAAAAGGGTCAAATTATTATTCTCCTCGTTAAATTCTATAAAGTAGATCAAAATTAATTAAGTTAAAATTAATTCAAGGGGCATAAATTAACAAATTAAAAAAATAATGGGTAATGATGAAACAACAACCCATAAAGAAAAGGAAAATTCGTATTAAGTCCTACATTTTGCACCAAAAGATAATGCATGTATAATTTATTTTGCATATGTCCTCAAATATTTGTGTTGTGACTAGTTAATAATTCTTATTTTTGATATTTCTTTTCATTTAATTCTTAAATTTCATATTTTGCCATCTATACCCTAAGTAAAATAGAAGTATACATATTTTTTATTGATATATTTATTCAAGAATAAATATACAATCAATTTTTTTTTATATAATTTTTAGTTACTAATAATATTATGTTGTATGTTAACTAATAATTAATTATTTTAATTTAAAAATCTTGAATGCACAACAATTTTAGTAGAAATATAATAATTTACTTTATATAACAAATAAAAAAAAATCATTAAATTCTTATAGTTCACAATAAGAGTCCATATAAAAGTTCAAATTAAAAATTTAAATTTAGTAGGGGTATAAATGAAATATTTAGTATTATTGGATTTGGATGGAAAACAAAAATATCAAAAGTAATACTTTCTAGTTTTAAAAGAAAGTATTAGGACTTATTTGTCCTATTGGTGAGAAAGTAAGATTTAAGAGGAATTTTTCCAAAACAATATCCCTCAGAAAGAAAAAAATAATTAAACTACTTATTTTTGCTGGTATATATGTATATATATAGACATATAAAAAGAAAGAGTAAAGGGCATATAATAGGACTCAAAACAACATAGCATCCATTATATATTGAAACTCCAAAACAGGCAAAATGGAATTTTCAATGTCTCCCAAAAGAGAAAAGAAAATGGAATCCCTCCTAACGCAAACATCCAATAGACGAAGGCTTAAACACACACACTTCATCAAATCCCGCCATTTTTAATTTGCAGTTAATTCACACTGCTGTCCAAATTTATTAAACACATTGCACTGAAGGTCATAATTAAATAAACACCTCAAATTTCAACACAATCTTCAAGTATATATATATATATATATATATATTATATATATATATATATATAGATATACCCTCCTCTGGTTCATTGACACTTAACAAGCTTCTGATGCAAAACCAAACCAAACCACATACATACATATATATATATATATAGAGAGAGAGAGAGTTCACTGTACTTCCTTATATAATGAACCTCTAATATAGTAATGTGTATGTTTGTGTGTGTGTCACATGAAGGAAAATGCATTAAGAAAAATGTAAGTTGACTTACAATTACTTGAATATCATAAATATATAATTGGAGTTTCTCTGTTGTTTGTGATTTTCCACTCCAATAAGGAAGGTAAAAATGACCCTTTTTCACAAGTTGATTTCTGGGAATAGTAACAGTAAATTTAACAGAAGTTACACAGTAACAACAACACAAAGCCAGATACCAAAATTTACTGTATTGTGTACACTACTAGTACGACATGAATATAGAGCAAAGTAGTTAAATAAGGTCAAAGTAATAGATATATTATGATGATGAGTAGCTGAAAAGGGTAGTTATGAAAATTATGATAGAGAGACTCTGGTATGATCATTGACTGTGGGTTTTTTTTAGTCAAACTGAGAGTGCCTCTGAACCCTACCATGTTGTTATGATTGACTCCTACACTCCCTACTTATTTATAAAATAATGGACAAAAATGCAATAAATATAATATTGACAAGAATATTAATTGATTTCAGCTTCAAAAAAACTCCTCTCATGTTCTAAATTTTTTTCTACATTTTTAAATTAAGGGAAGTCTTAAATTTAAAGGCTGAAATACTCAAACTGTCTTTGAGTCATAATAAATTGTTCTAAAAGTATTTTGGGGTTCTTATGAAAATTTGGAGTTTCATAAAAAGAAAAAAAAACAGAGATAAAATATTAAGATTGAAAAATCCATAGGTATTTAAGACTCTTTAAAATTTATGGTAAGTGATATGTTTATCATAAATAGAATGTTTATGCAAAATTTTAATAAAGCATTTTTTTCCCACTTTCCACTAAAACAATATAGATATAAAATTAAAGTCAAAAAAATAAATAGACAGATATTATTATAGCAAAAAATCTAGTGGACATGCAGCTCCATTAGCTACTAGGAGGGTGCAAAAGCCGCTTAAACCATATAACAAAATCAAACTGAACAATGTTGTTTGTTCTCTATGGGCATGTTTGGTTGAAGGGTTTCTGTTTCTGTTTGTGTGTTTTAGTTTAAAACACATGTTTGGTTGGATTTTTATGTTTGTGTTTTCAAACCACATTAAACAAACACTTGCCTCTTTTAGTACAAAATGAAAAAAAATCAAAATTTGGTATTTTTTCACTCCACTATTTATAAACATGAATTTAGTCTTACTATTTATTTATTATTTATTATAATATTTATTTATGTATTATTATTTTTCTTTCTTTATTATTTCTTCATTTTATAATATATTTTATTATTTTATTATTTATATTATTAAATTATTATTTATATTATTATTTATTAATTTATATATTAATTTATAAATATATTCTATTTATTTATTTATTTATTATTATTTCATTATTTAATTCATTTTATTTATAAATTATTTATTCATTTTTAATTATTTAAAAATATATTTTTATTAATTTAATATTAATTTATTATTATTATTATACTCATTTTTTATTATTATTATGAACCCTTTATTTGTTATTATATTTACTTATTATTTATTATTATATTTATTTATTATTATTATTTATTTCATTTTGTTTATTATTTATTATTTTTATTATATTTTTTAATATGTTTTATGTAATTTATTATTTATTTTATTAATTTATTATTATTATTTATTATTTAATCCATTTTTTATTATTTTATTTATTTATTTATTATTGTATTTATTTATTTTTTATTATTATTTATTTCATTTTGTTTATTATTTATTATTTTTATTATATTTTTAAATATGTTTTATGTAATTTATTATTTATTTTATTATTTTATTATTATTATTATTTATTGTTTAGTCCATTTTTTATTATTATATTTATTTATTATTATTGTATTCATTTATTATTATTATTATATTATATTATATTTATTATTTATATTATTAATTATTGATTTTTAATTTTTCAATTTCAACCCAAAACATCCCTACCAAACATACTTGTGTTTTTGGATGAATAAACAAAAAAACCAAAAACCTGGTTTTTGTTTATTTCAACACAAACACAAACACAAACACAGCTCTACCAAACAGACCCTAATGGTTCTGTTTAAACTTTAAACAGAGTTTCAAAATTGTGAAATTGTTAATTCGCAATTCTGTTCCGGTTTTAGATAATGTGGAATTAAACCAATTTGATCTAACTTGTTGCATTAATTATATATATAAATATATTAAAATATGAACGTCTATGTATTGACACTTTTCACAAGTTATTTATAATGGTTACCTCACTCATTTCGCTCATTATCGTGACCACACATAAATTTTATGCATGTGTATTTGATATGAAAAGTTGATAATAAAATGTTTATGTCCCATAAGCCTCGTTTTAGAACCATTATTTTTGTTTTTATTTTGTGAACAAAAAAAAAGCACAATTATGTGTTCTTGTTCCTATTTTTTCATCCAAAAGAACAATAACAAAAAACATATTTAAGGTCAAAAAATATATATTTGTTTTTTTTCTCTCTCACACACACACGTATACACTCACACACTCTCTCTCCAAAAGAGGTTGAAGGGTTAGGGTTCTGGTTTCGAATTAGGGGTTAGGGTTAGGGTTTCGAATTAGGGGTGGATGTTGGTTGTGGTGGTTACAGGTGGTGGCGTCGTGGTGGTGCCGATTGATGTGTGTATATATATATATGTGTGTGTATGTGGGTGTGGGTGGCGTGGTGGTGGCCGTCCATTGTCCATCTCAATTTCTTCCTTTCTCTAATTTTTTATTTTTTATTTTTTTCTTGTTATCTTGTTTTCTGCACTATTCATCATAATTGTTTCCAAAACAAGAACAAAGTGAACAGTAAAAAACCTTCCCAAACATGTTATATTCTCATGAACAGTGCCAAAAAATAAGAAAAAGAACAAAAATATGCCTTCCCAGACGGGCCCATAAGGACGATGTTCGTCCTCCTCGCTGATTAAAAAACTGATCTAATTCAAATGACCTATCCACTACTACACATATACCTATATCTTTTTTCTTTGTTTTTTTTTTTCAAAATTAAAATTCTAATTGTACACAAAAACAATATCAGTTATAAAAGGGAATTAAAGGGTTCCTTGCTTAGTGGATTAGGGTCTACAAATTTTTTATTTCCTTTTTGGAATGCTCTTTTTGCTTGGGAAAATATGGAGATGTAAAAATGTCACACCCCAAATTCCTAGGACTCCGAAACCCGAGCCTAAGAGCTAAGGGAGTGATTGCGGAAGTAAAAAGAAACGAGAACCAAAAGACATTCAGTCATCAAACACCCACAAAGGGTTGCAATGAATGCCTAGATACCATGTTGTCACGCCCCTAAAGGGTGACGCAAACCAAGCGACTACTAGAGTCAACAATAACAAAGAAGTACATGGAATAACAATAAAAATATACTCCATGCCAACACGAATACTAAAAATACAAGAGTATCCTTAGATACCAACAGACACGCTCCTAAATCCCTAAGACTCCCGAACAGGGACATCCAAGGAATCCAGAATGTGATCCTTAACATGAATGACCAACTAAGACATCATTAACCGGAAAAACATATGGGTTAATGATAGATATGGTATATTTAATACCCAAATGACTAATAAAACTAAGCAGCGGAATCTAACGAAAATCCGGCAGAGTTCCGTTTGTAAATGGAACATCCGGACAACCAAACACAACACAATAACCTGCCCAAAACAATTCAATAATCACAATGGCTTCCAAGCCCCACATTCATCAATCCTAATAGGGCCGAGGTAGTGGAAAGAAACCAAAACCCCTCCAAACCCTCTATAATCAACAGAGCCACAAATGCTCGAATAAGAATACAGAAAAGCGTCTAACTGTACAGAATAGATACAATACATCCTGAAAAAATAAATACAGGAAATGAATGATACATCAATAGGGATATGCCAACAGACTGACTCCCAAAAGAAAATACATAACAATCCCATAACAATGGGTAGAGAAACTGAAAGCGGATACCTATCGTCCCCAAACCCCGTCGTGCTGCAACCGTAACCGCATCACCCAACGCAACTCCAAAACCTGTAACAAGGAAACAAAAGAAAGCTGCCGTTGCACTGCATCCTGCTCATAGCCGTATGTTTCCTGCAACCTGGCGTGGAATACCAGGGGGGCAAATGAAATTCCCTCCGTGAGCAAATAAGCTCAGTGGGAAAAGATATCCTAACTACCACATCCTCTGATAGTTTAGGTAAAGCTAAACCGTCTAATAAGATATAAATATAGTCCAACTAGTCTCATCCACACAAACCCAAGTCACACGCTCATATACTATCGTAAACGAGTATACATATGTATATAGGGAATATATATATATCTACACGTATATATATATATATATAAATACACAACATGAGTCTCTAAAACTCGTACTCCAAGTACCCAACACCAGTAGTCTACACTACTCTCACCAACGTACACTAAGTACACGATACTAAGATCCAGTCTAACAAATCGCCAATTACTCACAACACAATTCAGAAGATCCAACCGAGGAGATCACACTCACCTCTAATATCCACAAGGAAACAAAATCCACCAATAGTACCAAGGAAGGCTCAAATCCTACACCCCGATAACACAGGAAGGAAAACACCCACGTCCTTGCGTACTAACACAATCATCATCAATATATATATATATATATACAATATATGTATATACAACAAACCTCATCACATCTCTAGAGGGAACCTACCTCTCAAGTACAAGGTCACCTCAATCATATCACTACATAAAACCTCAAGTGCTATCTCCAACAATGTCAATAAATCCCTGACGCTCTCACTAAGGATAAGAAAACCACGAAATCAAATCACTACGAGTACACAACTCAACTCACAAGAACGACCACCTAAGGGGTCACCAAAACAAAGCAAAGGAAAAGAGTTCCCAATGCTAAACCAACAGATAACCGAGACAACGATGTCAAGGTTAAAGAATACCCAAACAAGGAAAGAACACCACGAATGAACCAGAAAGGAACACCACAAGTGGACAAGGGAACCAAAAGCGAATGGCCGAGTATGAAAGTAAATAAAAGAGGAATCCCAAGGATTTCCATAGTTTTTAAGAAAAAGGTTTTTAAAACTCAAACCATTTCATTCGGCATCCATGCCCCTAACAAGTGAAAAACCCCAATCACCTAGATGGTGACATCAACAACCCAAAGAAAAGGAAAGCCAACACTATAAGTGTGCACTGAACAACACCAAGCCTCCTAACCGAGACTTAGAACGATCCGAAGAAAAGGTGAAACAAGAAACCACCTTTCAAAATACTACAAGTCGAGATTTTGAGAAAGAAGTCTCAAAATCTCAGAATCTCGAGACAAGTGATAAAATAGTTTTCTTTTTAGAAATCACACAGTAAAAATGACCGTCTTCCCCCCGGTCTCCGTCAGTCGCCATCACAGGCTTTTAAAAGTTGAAAATCATTTCAAAGAAGATCTCAAGATCATTTTATAAGTATTAAAACTGTTCGTTTATTCGGGGGTAGGCGAAAACGGATTTTTCCTTTTAAATACAAAAGTTTACTTTCAAAACTTAGAAAGTACCGTTTTCGAAATGACAGCCACATAAGAATGAACAACTCCACGGATTCCTATAATGCCCAAAAGGACAATAAAGGAAGAACAACACGTTGGACTCACGGAAGACCACCATCCGTTTCCAACTCCACCAAATCAAATGATACCACGAGGAAGAGGTTCGGCACCACGCCGTAACCAAGGAATCTAGGAATGACATACAAGTCAACGACCACGTACTAGTGTACAAAACACCGTACAAGGAATGCTTAGGGGAATGAACTAAGCACAAGAACCGAGACTGTCAAGCTACGGTACCTCGAGTACTAAATAAATCCCTAATCATAACCCCTTCTCATCAATCAAAATCTCACACAACTCATCACTCGCCTTCTCTAAGGCCTCAATTATCAATTGATACAAAAATCATCCCTAACCTCACATCTTCAAAAGAGTTCACACAACTAACCACGATCACCAAACTACTAACCACAATCACAGGGCTACTAACCACAATCACAAGGCTGCTAACCACAATCTCTAAGGCTACTAACCACAATCTCTAAGGCCTCAACTCAAGTCAAGCCTACGGTCCACCACTAGCCTCCGCTAGCCACATGAATCACTATGCCAACACGCATAACCTCCCCCAAGGGTACTAAGGTATACAACAACAAGTATAAATATATTCGTTTCATTTATACTTATTTATAATGGCATATTATCATTTTCTTCCACATTAATTACTTTCAACCGAGCATTTATAAAATATGAATTTAATTTACAATATTCATAAATAGCATGCCCCAACAACACATGTAATATAACACATATACATGTTAAACGAGATCACATAAATAATAGGCAGTGTAATGTGACTCAACACTCCCCGTGATACTCACACACAACACACCCTTCCCAAGGGTAACGGATACAAACTCTGTCCACTCATCATAGTGTAGAGTTACCACACCGACCTTTCCCAAGTGATTTTTCTCTCTATCACTTCAACAGGGAAGACGGTTGTACGAGAGCCCAACATGCAACTCCGTACGCCATGACTACCCTTGAGTCAAGAACATGAGCCTCTACCTGGACTCCTAACTCACATTTGCCGGCTTTTTAGTTCCGTAGGCGTGATACCTCCTGGCCAGTTGTTGTGATGATCCGACACAAACGTCTACTCGTGCCCCACGCACAAAGGAAGTAGACCACACCAAATGAACTCTCTCTGCCAATGGTGAAACCGTGCACTACATGCACCAACACCCATGTGCTCACACGACATGGTGTACAATCAAATCATATCTCAATCATAAATATGTAATACATCATATTTATAAAAATACCCACATGGTAATATAAATCTCAAAATCTCTTTTCATGCTTTAAAATACAATAAAACATTTAAATCATATGAAAACAATTTCATATATAACTCATATTTTCAAAAATATATTTTCTTAATTCTTTAGAAAATATTTCAATTTCCCTTATCATTTCTTTAAAATAATTTAAACAGATAATCCACGTAATTAAAAGGAACCTAGAATAGCGTCTAAGTCTCTCACGTCCAACGTTTACAAATCTTCTAGCTCATTTAATTCTCAAAGGAATTTCTAAGTCGTCTATTCCTATTCAATTCAATTAGGAATATATTTAATCTCGTAGGAAATAATTTAATTAATTTTCTTAAATTAATTCCTAAGTCCAATTCCGATTCTAAACGAATTATAGATATTTAAATTAACGATTTAATATATCTATAATAAATTAAATAAGGGTTTGCACACCCAAAACTACTTCAATAATGTGGAGTGAGAAATAAAGTTTCCCACCTAATTATACGTTACCGAACAGTCCGAAACAACACAGTATCGGCGCCCGAACTCGAAGCCCGCCGACCAAAATCGTCCGATAATTATTTCGAATATATCAAAATGTCCCTCTTGACAACCTATACGATATATACGAAGCCCATTAATAATCGATTAATTAATTGGGTTAAATCTAAAATACCCCAAACGAGAACTATAACCTATAAATGCGATTTCCGGGCAAATCGTTCAACGTAAAATCACGAAATTAATATATGACGAATACCATGAATATACGGAGCTACTCACCGAAAATCGGCTCAAACCGATCACCGGAAGGTCGCCGGAAAATTGGCCGAAGCCCAGCCGGACTCGCCACTGTTGCGCGCTGCTGCTACGCGAACCAGCCGTAGCTACCTGCTACTCCGTGCACGCCGCTGGCAGCCACGGTCGCCGCCGTCTCCGCCCAGTCCAGCCGCCGCAGCTGCTCCAGGGCGCCGACCGCCAGTCGTCCCTTTCCTGAAACGCTTCGCTCCCTCAGCCGACTCTCTCTCCACGAACCGGCCCTCTCTCTCTCTCTCTCTCTCAATCGGTCGACCATGGTGAATAGAGAAGAGCTGCTCCAGTCGTGCGAAGGAGAGTGTAGCAGAGGTCTGTGATGGCGTGAAGGAGAAGATGCAGGTCTGTGTATATATATATATATATATATATATATGACCTAATTGCAAAACTAACCCTTCATTTCTCCAAAATCGCAAAATAACCCCCATTTCTATATATATATATATATATATATAATTGAATATATATATATATAATAAACCCCAATAATTATCGGGAACATCCGAACATAATCTCCCAAGCCCGAATTAATAACGGGAAGCCTAATTAAATACATCGGGGTAAAAACCCAAATGTCGGAACACTTAAACAAGCCCGACCAATTAAAATGCGTCGTCATCCAATCGAAACACTAATCACTAAACGTCGAATCGATACCGCGTAGTCGAGAATAAGAATTCGCGTAGTGTCGTCCAGTCGACTTTAAAACTAAACGCGAAAAATTTACAGGTATCAAATACCAAAAACAAACAATACGTCAAGAACAAGTGACGTCATTACCGAAATTAAATCAAAGATAATTTCAGTAAAAAGGATAATAACACGGGGTGTTACAAAAAATGTCAATACTGTTAGTCCCTCGATATATTCTCTCTCTACAAGCTAGATATGCAGAATCAGAGTGAACTTTTTGGGACTTCTTATGATTTTCTTTCTGGTTTCAAATCGTCTCAAGTGATAGCCTCAAGTGAGATAATTTTTTTCCTTTCTTTAGTACATAAGAGGACTAATAAAAGTACAATTAGGGTTAGTAGCCGAATTGCCAGACAGGTGATACGTTCCCCATAACTGCACTTCTCTAAGATCTTTTTTGAAGATTTGAAATGTATATTATATATATATATTTATACATTTAAAAAATAAATGTATATATTATATACATTTATGCACATGTCAAATCGTATCTTCACTTTGAGCTTCAATAATCTTTAAAGAGTTAAAATGCGTTTTGTTCATGAATTTATGATCTTCCAAGGACTGAGGATCACTGACAAATTAATGCCAACACCCTGTAACTGCCGAACAGTATGCCTAGTGCCGTGGAAGAACTAACATATATGGCAGAGTTTTTTATTTTTATTTTTTATTTTTTATTTTTTTTATTTTAAGATTTGAAATCTATATATATATATATACACACACATTATATAGTACAATTGCATGTATCACTTTAAAGAGTATTGGAGTAACATACTAACATAGACTTTGTTTTTCAAATTTCAGAAACAATACTGTCCTCATGTTTGATTCAGCTTCGAGTAACATTGAACTCCTCTACTATAAGATATAAGTAGTACTAATATGTTTCCTTTTTGGATGGCGTGTTTTTATTTATTTATTTATTTTTAATTATATGTACATAAACTCTTAAAATAGTCATGAAAACCTTAATTTTTTTTAATTTTGTCTATATGTTTTAAGGTCAATAAGTTATTATGAGTAAAATCATTTAAAAATTTTGAGTAAAATTTTGTAAAATTATTCATTTTTTATTTTTAAACGAATATGGAAACTCACACACACCGCTTCATTTGCTTAACCCATCCATTAAGCCACTTTAAGTAATTTGCATATTACTGAGCAATCAATCAAGTTCAAATCGTGTCCATCATTTAGATCATGGTTTCACCATTGGTAAACTCAAATCAATTCTGTTAAAAAATAGTTACTAAGTTTTCTTCCTAGTGAGATAAATTCAATATGCATGCAAGTACCACTTAAAATTTAGCTTAATAAATTTCTAATGAATTTTGTTAAATAATAACCAAATAGCATTTAAATGATAGACAATTTTAAGTAAAAAGTAATTCGTATATCCCTTCCACTAAACATATAATTAACAATCAAAAGATTCAAAACCACAAATTTACCCCCCCAAAAAAATACCCCTAATTTTCATTTTAAGTATCATACATTATATCGTAAGATTACCCGAGATACTTCATACTTGCGATTTGATCCAAAATAAATGCATTAGTTATTAAGGCCTTTGTTTGATATAGCTTATGCTTTTACGTAGAAGAAAAAAAGAATTAGAAGCTATTTTTGAAAAGCCGGTATCCCTACCTTATTCAAAGCATTATTTCAGGGTGCAGAATCTCTTCAATTTTTTTTTGTCAAACACCGTTTAAAATAGTTTTTCACTCTAGAAAACTAAAAGTAACTTTTAAAAAGTCTCCAAACGGGGCCTAATGATGCTAACACGGGCCTTTTGTTTCATACTTCTTGGATTACTTAATATTGGGCTTTGAGGTCCAGTAACAATATCCAGCCCAACGTAAAACGACGTCGTAGTTATTCCTTCAACCCTTTGTTCCTCCGAGGATCGAAGAAGACGAAGAGAGATAACAATGGAAGCCCCAAAGAGTATAGAACACGAAATCGGGGGCCTCCAAAACGATGCGCTTCGTTTCGGACTTAATGGCGTCAAGAGTGAGATCGTCGAATCTCACCCCCTCCAATCTGCCTATCAATCTGTACACTCTCTCTCTCTATATATTCATATATATATATATGTTTGTATATATCTATATGTGTGTTTGTATATACTGACATATATATATATATATGTGTGTGTGTGTTTTGATCAGGCAACGAGGACGCAGGAGGAGATGAAGAGGAGAGTGCTTGCGAACACGTACGGGTCAGCTTTTCCGATGAAGATGGACCTCGATCGACAAATTCTCTCTAGGTATGAGTCTCTAGGCACTTCATGGATTCTATATAACACCATTTTGTTACTGATTGTGTTGTGATTTGATGTAATTTCTTTATTTTGTTAATAACACACTCTAGTTTTGGCTATAAATTACTAGTTTTTTAATTTTTAATTTTTTATTATATGTTTTATTGTATGTAAATTTGGGGCTTTTAATTGTCCGTCAATTTTGGGGTAGGGCTGCAAATGAACGAGTTGTGTGTGTGTTTCGTGCTCGACTCGTTAAGAGCTCGGATTGGATTTATTTGTATCGTAAATGAGTCGAGTCCCGGGTACATTTTTTTGGCTTGGTTGATTGATGAGCAAAGCTTGAATATTTTGGAGCTCGGTTTCCCAGGCTTGTTTACGGAAAATAGGAAAATTATGTATGTTGAAATTGAAGAAATTTCAAAAAGAGCTGTTGAAAATTATAGGGCTGATACTATCATTTCGTAAGGAATCATTTTAGAGAAATCTATACCAGTGAAAAAGTAACACCATTTTGTGTTAGTGGTTGTTGTTGTGTGATGTGAATTAATTACTTGCTTTGTTAAGAACACTTGTTAGTTTTGGCTGTAAATTAGTTTTCTTTTTTGGGCTTTTAGTTGTCCCTCAATTGGGGGATTTTTGAATCCGAACTGAAATTATTTATGATTTGCTTGGTTGGTTATAAATGGAAGAAAAAAGAGATGGAATAACATACTTAGTTTGAGATTTCATTTAGTTAAGGTTCATTTGGATCCCTTCAGTTATGCACACCTAGGCGCCTTTGACAATATTTACGCCTTTATTATGGAATATGAATACTTTAGTATTAGTTTTTTGTTTTCTTCTTCTTCTCATTGTGTGCCTCACTCAAACACGCACCTAACCTTGCGTCTTAGTGCGCAATGAGCCTTTAATAACATTGACGTCAATCAGACGACCCTGAGTTTGCATCTCTTCAATCGAAACATCTACTTTAAACCAAAATAACTAAACATACCCTTACTATACATAGCTTAAATTGAACGCTCCATAGAGGGCAATTTGGTGTTGTTCAACCTTTTTAAAAGTGAGATGATGGGCCAATCTAATGTGTCTCGGAAAGAACAAGGGTTTGATTGAAGATACACATACTCGGGGGTCTTAACGAATTTTATCCATTTCATTTAAGTGTAGGGTTTCAGACAATCTAGAACCCATTTTTACTGGTTCAGGATTTACATCGTAGAAGTGGCTACAAGCTCTCTACTAGATAGGTTGTATTATTAACGAAAAATTTAAAAAAATGACAATTTTTGGAGCCTATATTAAAAAAAGGACAACTTGCAAAAAGTAATTTAAACGAAAAGGTCACTTCACAAAAATAATTTAAAAAAAAAAAAGAAAAAACAAAATTTTGGTCTATAATGCTCTTTAACCCACTTTTATTCATTTCCCCAAATGTCTTTATCTTGTATTTTAATAAAACAAACCTAATACATTAAAATTTCTAAACGGACATAACTACCCTTCCATACAATATCATCTTAAACAACCCTCCTTCTCACAGTCGTCGCCATCAAGCATATTAGCCAAACCTTACTTTTTTCGTTTGGATCTGCCTCTACTCCGTTTAGTATTTCCTCCACATTTAGGATCATACGATATATAATCTAAACTCATTTGATTGAAAACTATGATCAACAAAATATCAATAAGTAAATTATCACGAAACTCGTAAAATCACGTAATATAAAACTTTTGTTTCATTATGTAATATATATTTTTTTGATAAGTAAGTATGTTGTAAAGAAGAGCACCCAAACGGGGAGTGCGGCCCAAATACAAAAGAACCCCTAAGGGCCAAGAGATCCCAAAAACTCTATCTTCTCCTCTATGGATTTACAATTACGGCCTTCCACCTAATAAAATAAAATAGTTATAAAGACATCTTTGATAACCCCCGAGGGGGACTCCACACTCTCAAAACAATGCTTATTGCGCTCCAACAAAAAACACCACCAAAGGCAAAGGGGAGCCGCCCTCCAAAAAGGCCATGCATGAGGACTAACCGGCATACTCCTTCAACAAGCTTGAACATCGCGAACCGAGGCTTGTATCGCCCACTGAATGCTAAAAAGACAATGCAAAAGGAGGTGATCAATAGATTCCCCGTCATTTTTACATAGGAAACACCGATTGACCAAACACATGCCTTGCCGTCTCAAGATATCCAAAGTGAGGGTACGACCCCAAACCGCCGATCACGTGAAAAACGCAACCTTGAGAGGAGCCTTTGAGCGTTAGACCGCCCTCCAAGGAAAGGACACATCCACCTTAGGTGAAAAGGCATCCAAAGTAAGATGAGACTGAAAACCCCGAGGAGATGTCGGCCTCTAAATCAACGAGTCCGGTCCCCCACTGGCAATTTGAGAATACAAAAGCTCCAGCAAATCAGAAACCTCCTCCAGCTCCCTGTCGTGAAAATATCGCACAAATCTGACATCCCACACTAATGTTCCGTTATCAAGGTGATAACAGTCGGCTACTGAAGCATGACGATCTCGAGCGATCCTAAACAACTGAGGGAAAGAGGAAGCGAGAGAGTCCTTCCCACACCACTAATCAGTCCAAAAGCCAATACATCTGCCATCCCCTACCCTGAAGCTGGTGAAAGGGCCGAATGTGTCTCATCTTTACCAGATGGCCTTCCAAACCCCCGCACCTCGACGACCCCGTACCTCATAAGAGCATCAGCCACCTCTAGCCTCCCCATAACGGCAGACAATCACCCTCCTCCACAAACGGTCCCTCTCAGCCCTGAAGCGCCACAGCCAAGAAGAGCCTTGTTGAAAGATCTCAGATGACGGATACCCAAACCTCCATCCTGAAAGGGACGACACACCGTCTCCCAACGCACAAGAGAGATAAAATGATTCTCCCTACAACCACCCCACAGAAACTGTCGTTGAATTCTCTTAATCCGCTGAGCCACACCGACAGAGATTTGATAAAGAGATAATATATACGTAGGAAGATTGGATAACGTGCTTTTAACCAAGGTAAGATGCCCACCCTTAGAAAGATATTGCCGCTTCAAACCCGCCAAATGCCTCTCTACCCGCTCAACCACAGAAAGCGAACAAGCCTGCCTTTGACCAGATGACCCCAAAGGTAATCCCAAGTAAAACGAAGGGAGCAAATCAGCTCTACAACCAAGAGTTGTGGCCAAAACCGGCACATTGCCAACCTTACCCATCGAAAACAGAGAACTCTTGCACGTGTTGATCTTCAAACCAGAGACTGCCTGAAAACATATCAAAATACACCGAAGATATCGCAACTGGATCTCATCCGCATCACAAAACACAAGAGTATCATCGGCAAGAAGCAAATGCGAAATATCCATAAACTGAGAATCGACAACACCCACCCTGAAACCACGCAGGAGACCCAACCCCGTGGCGCTAGACATCATCCGCTAGAAAGCCTCCACCACCACAAGGAAAAGAAGCGGAGAAAGGGGATCCCCCTGCCTTAAACCGCGAGAACTCCCAAAAAAGCCCGAAGGGGACCCATTAACTAACACAAAAAAGCGAATCGAAGATATACAAAATTGGATCCATCTTCGCCACCGCTCCCCGAAATGCAATCTCTCCAACATATAGAGGATAAACCCCCAATGCACATGATCATACGTCTTTTCCACATCTAATTTCATCAAAACCCCTAGAGTACCACTCTGAATCCTAGTATCCACAACCTCACTAGCATTAATGGCCGAATCCAGGATCTGACGACCCCCAACAAAAGCATTTTGAGACGTTGAAATCACGCCCTCCAAAACACCACGCATCTTAATGGAAAGAACCTTCGCAATCAACTTGTACACACACCCAATAAGGCTAATAGATTTGAAATCCTTAATGTCTTTCACCTCCCCTTTTTTAGGAAAGAGAGAAATGAAAGTAGTATTAAGAGACTTCACAAAACTACCCTTCTCATAAAAAGCACCAAAAGTAGCCATCACCTTCTCCCAAACAGTTGGCCAACACTCATGAAGGGACCGCATAGAGAACCCATCAGGACCGGGGGCTTTGTCCCCATTGCATTGCTTCAAAGCCCTCAAAACCTCCTATTCCGTAAATGGAATCTCCAACCTATCCCGGTCCCCCTCGTCAATGGAGTCAAACATAAGACCATCTAGACTTGGCCTCCAACTCTCGCTTTTTGTAAACAATCTCTGATAGTACGAAGGAATCCCCACGCGAATCTCCTCCTCAGAAGAAAACAAAGAGCCCTCCATAGTCAAACTCTCAATCAAGTTTCTCCTCCTACGAGCATTTGTCGTACGGTGAAAAAACTTTGTGTTCTGATCCCCTTCATTACGTAACATATTTAACACAAAATGTAAAACTTTTTGACTCATACGATCAACCTTTTTGTTTCTCATAAACTTTATAGAGACTGTAGTGACGAGTTTATGATTTCTGAAAAATAGGATAGAGATTTTTTTGTTTTATTGGGTAAAACATTTGACGCAAGATATGAAACTTGTTGACTCAGGAAGTCAAACTTTTGGGTTCACATAAAATGTAGCTCAGGCTTGAGGGTGTGAAGAGTTAGAACGGCTGAAACCCTAAGGAAGAGGGAAATATGTGATAAGGGTATTAAGGATATTTGTTTATTGGGAATATAATTGTCATTATAAAAATTGTATAAGTGAAGGACAAATATGTAAAAACAGTTACACATTCCTGCAATTATTTAAAAGTTGTCAAAATTTTAATTATTTTACCTACAATTGTCTTTTTTGTAATTATTTTTATTAAGTGACATTTTCTTTAAATTACTTATTGCAAGTTGTCCTTTTTATAATATAGGCTCCAAAAGTTGTCGTTTTAAAATTTTTCCGTATTATTAACTAAGAGGAGAAATTTGTTCTTGGGGCTTTTGATTTCCGTCAACTGGGGCTTCTTGATTCATGCTCATATAAATATCATCTCATATATATGTGTGTGTGTGTTATTTTTTTTAAGGCACTTGCATAAAAAGAACTTAACTTATTCATGTGTGTGTGTGTGTGTTTTGTTGTTGGTATTGGGACAGGGAGTCGGGGGTGTGGGTGGGTTTTTTTTTTTTTTTTTTTGGGGGGGGGGGAGGGGGGGATACATTTAAAAGTGAAATTTGGAAATTCTAGAAATGCCAAATAGTAATTTCCAAATGCCAAACAGACCATAATTGCCCTATCCCCCAAATTTCCAAATCTTTTGCTCCTCACTGCCCAGTGCTACTCCAGCGTCACCAACCAGCGAGCGACTTTCCACCAGAATTTTTCTATTTCCGGTGTCTACCTGTGACTCCACCAAGTAGGCTTCTTTATCTCATTTCCTTCTCCTCTTCTTCAAGTTCCTCTGTAGAATACCGTGTATAGTAGTGGACATATGCGCAGGAGTGTTGTATGGTATTCTCTTCATACTGAAATTTGAGTAGTATAAATTTATCTATTTCATGCATTCGGGGAAGCTGATGCTTCTCCATGCTTGCTCGCTGCATTATTATTTTACCATTCTTAATGTTGTTTCTTGACTAGCGATATGTTGGAAATTTGTAGTATAAATCTAAATTATAATTAGACTCAGTATGATGGAGCCATGCATTCTTGTTTCTGAAAGATTGGCGACATTGGGATGATGCAATTCTGGTCCTCCTTGTAATCCAATTAGGTACTTGTGGTGATTTAGAGACAAACTGGACCTGGCAATATTAGGACTATACAGTGATTTTCCTGTCGAATTTAAGAATTATTTATTCTGTTAAATTATTAAAGAACAGTCTTTAAAAGTGGCACAACATAATATCTGACATCACACTGGATCTAATTTTGGTTCTATTTATTTGTTTATCCTTAGGAACTTGAATAATGTGCAAGGGTCTAGTGGTGGGGTTGAACCTAATGACAACACCCCTCTTTGGAAATTCGTTAAAAAGTTAGATAAGGCTGGAGGAGGAGGTGGAAATATACAATTCCAATGCAATTATTGTCAAGGGACTTTCAAGGGATCATACTCTAGGGTGAAAGCTCATTTGTTAAAACTCCCGGGTCACGGCATTCAATCATGTAAAATAGTGACTCCTGATCATTTAGTTGAAATGCAAATGATTGTTGATGAAGCTGAAAAAAGAATGAAGAGAAAGATGCCAAAACAAGTCCCTTCCACAAATTCAAGCAAAATTGGCTCTTCGTCATCAGTTGCAAATGTAAGCACGGGATTTGGGTCATTTATGCATGATGCTTTTGAACCAAGAAAGAGGAAGGGTAGTGCGGTGATTGAGAAAGCATTTAATCTCGATGCTCGAGAGGAATTGGATAGTGAAATTGCGAGAATGTTTTACTCAGCAGGTTTGCCTTTTCACCTTGCAAGGAACCCACACTATGTTCGCTCTTTCACTTTGGCTGCTAATACAAATATTAGTGGCTATGTTCCTCCCAGCTACAACTTGTTGAGGACTACTCTTCTTCAAAAAGAAAGAGCAAATATAGAGAGTTTGGTGATTCCAATTAAAGAGTCGTGGAAGGAAAGTGGTGTAACTATTGTTTGTGATGGATGGACGGACCCACAAAGGAGGCCAATCATCAATTTTTTGGCCATGAGCATAAGTGGGAGTATGTTCTTGAAAGCGGTAAATTGTGAAGGTGAAATCAAAGATAAGTTTTTCATCTCTAACTTGATCAAGGAGACTATTCAAGAGGTTGGATCTGATAATGTAGTCCAAGTTATTACTGACGATGCTCCTGTTTGTAGGAGCGCAGGGTTGCTTGTTGAGTCCCATTATCCAAAAGTCTTTTGGACTCCTAGTGTGGTGCATACCCTCGACCTTGCTTTGAAAAACATTTGTGCAGCCAAAGATACCGAAGCCAATGACTTTGTTTTTCAAGAATGCCGTTGGATTTCAACTATTGTCGGGGATTGTGCTGTTATTAAGAATTTTATCATGGAGCATTTCATGAGATTGGCAATTTTTAATGAACATGCGGAGTTGAATATCCTTTGTACTGCGGAGACACGTTTTGCCTCAATCATTGTGATGCTAAGAAGATTTAAACAAATAAAGCGTGGTCTCCAAGACATGGTCATTAGTGATCGTTGGGCGTCTTATGGGGAAGATGATGTGGGAAAGGCAACATTTATCAAGGGAAAAATATTGAATGATGATTGGTGGCTAGATATTGATTACATTATTACCTTTACAACACCAATTTATGATATGCTTAGGATGGCCGATATGGATGTGCCTTGTCTTCACTTGGTGTATGATATGTGGGATTCGATGATTGATAAAGTGAAGGCTGCTATTTATTGTCATCATAGAAAGCAAGGTGAGGTGTCTACATTCTTTTCGGTGGTGCACCAAATTTTAAGTGATAGATGGAGTAAGAGCAACACACCCCTCCATTGCTTAGCACATTCCTTGAATCCGAGGTAAATATTGGTACTTAATATGTTGGTTAGGTTCTAATTGATTTTTTGTTAGTAACTTTCAACTATCATTTTTGCCACTTATAGGTTTTATAGCACACAATGGCTTGAAGAGTCATCCAATCGTGTTCCTCCGCATAGACATCGAGAAATCTCGAGTTTAAGAGAAAAATGCTTCCAAAGATATTATACTAATGATGTAGAGAGAAGAAGGGTCAAAGAAGAGTATGCTTGTTTTGCGGCGGGTTTTAAAGAATTTGGATCCTTTGATTCCTTAAAGGATAGAGAATTTATGGAGCCGGTAAGTTGGTGGGTTTCTTATGGATCTTCAATACCCTTAATCCAATCTTTGGCTTTAAAGGTACTTGGACATCCTTGTTCCGCCTCATGCTGTGAGAGAAATTGGAGCACATATTCTTTCATCCACTCTTTGAAGAAGAACAAGATTACACCACAAAGGGCTGAAGATTTGATATTTGTACATTCCAATCTCCGTCTTGTATCAAGAAAAACTCCACAATATAATGAGGGTGAAACTAAGATGTGGGATGTTGGGGGAGACGCATTTGATTCCTTAGAGGGTAGTGGAATACTTGAGATTGCAAATCTTTCACTTGATGAACCGGAGTTGGAGGCCATATTATTTACCGATTAGGGAGATAGAAATGATGATGAGCTTTCGGAAGATCTAATTCAATGAAGAGGATTATGGAGTTCTTTACCTCTTTTTTTTTTTTCCATTTTATTTCATTCTTCCTTTTTCTTGTGTGTAATGTTATTGAACTTAGGTGACAATGTTGAAAGATGAACATTTTGTAGTTTTTTGGTTATTGAGCTTAGGACTTCTTTACGATCAATGATAATGATGAAAATGAAGATGAACAATGAATGTAGTATTTGCTTGGTATTTTTGGTGAATGAAGAATGTCGAGCATGTTGGAAAGTAACGGTATTCTATTTGCCTAGTACTATTTAAAAAACTTTGTTTGGTTTTTAATTGCTTAATTTTGCACTAGTTAGATCTGCATGCTAATATTCATGATGCATTGTTTTTCCTTACCACATGCAGATTTCAGAGGCCCCCTGGAGTGTTATCATCTTCCATGCTAGGATTGGAGGCTTTCACGGGAGGTCTGGAAGACTTCGGTTTTGAGGATTATCTCAATGGTAACCAAAAACTAATTGAATACTTAATCAAATGTTGCTTTCAGTTCCTTGTAGATATAAATTCTGGCATGATCTCTTTTTGGATACTCCAGTGGTTTAAATTCTGTACCTGGCTCTTTATATTATATTTAACCAAGTCGTTTGACTTGATTATCTTCGTCCCTCTAAGAACTATGCTAATTAGTTTAAAGTTTTGAGGAAGGTCAATCATCCTTAGAATTTTCGACATTTTCTAATTTCTACTGCCATATGGGCATCTGAATAATTTCGATAGTTTTGATTATAAGCTTGTTGGTGTTCGATTTGGTGGTCTGTGATTCGTATGTTTTGTCCTTCCCCCTACTTTTAAAAAAGAGGATGCATGGGTTTACAAGAAAGATAATTTTGCTTTCATCCGGCTTAATGGATCTTCTTAGAGACGGGCACGATAATTCTCCAGATTCCATTACCACTTTGAGTATGTTAATGGAACTAAGGCCCTGTTTGGTAGATGGTTCGGTTCCAGCTGGTCTGGTCTGGTCTGGTCTTGTGTTTTATGGGACCAGACCATGTTTGGTAGCATCGGTCCCAAATTTTTAGTTAGACTAAGTAAGACCAAATTAGACCAAAATTGCCTTATTTCAGCCAAAAAAAAGGTGGTTCCTGGTGATCCGGTTTGGTCTTATTAATAAAATATATTTATAAATAATTAAAAATGAATAAATAATAATAAAAAAATTAATAATAATAATAAATTAAATAAAACATATTTTAAAAATAAAATATAAATAATAAATAATAAACAAAATGAAATAAATAATACCTAATAATAATAATAAATAAATATAATAATAAATAAATGAATAAATAATAAAATATATTTATAAATAATTAAAAATGAATAATTAATAATATAAATAATAAATGAATACAATAATAATAAATAAATATAATAATAAAAAATGGACTAAATAATAAATAATAATAATAATAAATTAATAAAATGAATAATAAATTACATAAAACATATTTAAAAATATAATAAAAATAATAAATAATAAACAAAATGAAATAAATAATAATAATAAATAAATATAATAAAAAATAATAAATAGATATAATAATAAATAAAAATAATAATAAATAATAAGTAAATATAATAATGAATAAATACTTCATAATAATAATAATAAATTAATAAAATATATTTTTAAATAATTAAAAATGAATAAATAATTTATAAATAAAATGAATTAAATAATGAAATAATAATAAATAAATAGAATATATTTATAAATTAATATATAAATTAATAAATAATAATTTAATAATATAAATACTAAAATATATTATAAAGTGAAGAAATAATAAATAAAGAAAGAAATAATACATAAATAAATATTATAATAAATAATAAATAAATAGTAAGACCAGACCGCTTACCAAACAAACTTTTTCAGATTAGATTAGACCAGATAAAAAAGACCGCCTACCAAACATGGCCTAAACAGTGGAAAGTGATCCATTCATTTCATAGAAACAGTTGGTAAGTGCAACTCCTGTTTCAAAGTGCCCCTTTGAATTTGTTACATACAACCAATTCTGGCCAACAGTATTTGGGTAGTACCTTGTTCGCCATTTATAATGTATGTATGTCTGTATTTTTGTCCTTCCCCCCTCACCCATTAAATGATTTTTCCTCTATATTCATAAATTGTGTCAAAGGTATTCAAAAATTTTCCTTGGATCCTATCAGATACAGAAACGGGTCAAATAGCTAACCGAACTTTGTCCTCAGTTTGATCTGGTCCTTCTTAGTGCCGGAATAGTTGGTGAATCTTTCAGCCATGCTGAAATAAACTATAGAATGCGACATATTCTTATATATTTCTTTGATATTTTTGCAGACCCACGAGACTCTGAAACTTTCCGCCCAGTAGACACACATCACGGAATGGAAGTTCGTCTGGCACTTTCCAATGGACCGGTCTGTCCCAGTTTTATATGAAGCGCTTCGTTAATGCTTCCAAATGCTTATTGTGATAATGCTTTCATGGAATGTTATTTATCATTCTCTGCAGTAATGTGGGTTCAATTTAATTCGGTGGATGGAGTGAAAATGATCATTTGATGGACGCGCTGTTATCTAGAACTCTCGAGTATCTAACTCTACCCATGATTGTTAACCTTAGAATTTTTTTTGAATCATTGTGGTTTTTGCTTTTATCTCATATGAATTAGGTATGTGACGAAAAATTTCCGTGTTCAATTTTTTCGGTTAAGTAAAAGTTTTTGTGCTGGTTCATTTTTGCTTTTATTTATCAACATGTGTGTGTTGGGCTTCAGCCAGTGATTCTTGGATCAAAATCATGTTATTCAATCCTCAACTTTATGGAGGTTTGGGGGTTTTAACTTTGAAGATTAGGATCAGTGTCACTTTCAACTGATTTTGACAAAAAGGGACATTTCAATTTAAAATGTCTCTGTTAGGAAATTTTATTTTTCCTAGTTTATTATAGTAGTTCGTACGATCACATCATTGAAATCTACATGACTTCGTTATTGAAAATTTGGAAAAGAACTGTCAATGGAACATAAATTAACTATTTAATTATTTTAAAGCCATGCTGATTTTTTTTTTAGAATAATTATTCAATTGGTATCATAAGATTCTATTTTGAAATTAGTTGATTAGCATTTTTCTTATTTTGAGTAATAAATTTGTTGAAACCTGTCATTATGATGAGGTCATATGAACAAATGATCCTTTTCAAGACTTAAAACTACTATAATAACTTGATATATACATGTATATATGTATATATAGTCTTAATAAAGTACTTGAAGTGAACTTACAGCTTGAAGAAAAATATATAAACTCGAATATATATATATATATATATATATATATATTCGAGTTTATATATTTTTCAAATTATATATATATATTTTCGAATTATATATATATTTCAAATTTTATATATATTTTTTGAATTATATATATATTTTTTGAAATTTATATATATTTTTCGAAATTATATAATTTTTTGAATTTTGTTTTTGAATATATATATATTTTTAATTTTTTTTTGATATATATATATATTCAGGTTTATATATATTTCAAATTTTATATATATATTTTCGAATTATATATATATTTCAAATTTTATATATTTTTTTGAATTTTTTATATATATTTTGAAATTTATATATGTTTATCGAAATTATATACTTTTTTGAATTTTATATATATATTTTGAAATATATATATTCGAATTTAAATATTTTTCAGAATATATATATATATTTTCGAATTATATATATATATTTTTATTTTATATATATTTTTCGAAATTTATATATTTTATTCTAATTTTTTAATTTTTTTTCAAAATTTAAATATTTGTTTTCGAATTTTATACATTGTTTTGAATTTTATATATATTTTTGAATTTATATATATGTTTTTCGAAATTTTATATATTTGGGGTTGGGGCATAAAAGTCATTTCACATTACCCTTAATATTTTGGAATTTTGTGAAGGGTATTTTCGTCATTTGGGATGTCATGGCAAACAAAACCAAACCTCAAGGGGTGTTTGTGTCAAAATTTCGAAAATCTGTATCTAGGTGGAATAGATGCAAACCTCATGGGGTTTGGCTGCAAATTACCCATTATTTTTCACCAAAATGGCCACTAAATGAATCAGTCTAGTGACTCTAGTCTATCTAAGTTTTTGTATAAGTGATGTAGACTACACAGAGTAGGAAAGAGAGAGAAAAAGGAAAAGAAAATAACATGCAACTAGTTTGTGAGTACAGTGTCAATGTCATTGTCATTGTCAACATTACATCAACTATTTAAATCCTTTTCTTTTCTTTATAAATTTGTTTCTTAAAATTTAGAAATTATTTGAGATTTGACCCTTAAACAACTCCAATTAAATAGCTTAAGACAAGCATTAATGTCATTTCATTTCTTAACATGTGTTCAATTTTTAATAAAAAATATTATTTTTTATATGATGCAAGACAAACATTGTCCTTAAAAAGTTACCCTAATTATAATTATCACAAAATCAATAGGAATTGCTTGAACTTCAAATTAGGTGTAAAATATATATATATATATATAAATATATTTATTTTCTGTAATTAGAAAAATAATAAAAAAACCCTTCCCTCTTCTCAAAACCGCACCTGGAGATTCCTTCTCCAGTGATCTAAACCCTACAATTTTCTTTTCCCAAACCCACCTCCTCTCTTTCCATGACCCCATAAATTTTCCTTCCAACCAAACACCAATTTTCCCACTCCAACCCACCACCACCATGGACCCCCGCCGTGTCTCCCGCACTGTAATCGACCCCAAAGTCCGCCAGGTCGGCTTCTTCGCCCCTGGCCGGAGCTCGGACACCCCCTCGCCTCCGGCCGCCGACTTCTCCCCCTCCGGCAACTCCCTTTCTCCGGTCATGATCCCGCCGCCTCGTCACATCTCCGACCTGACGGTCACCGGAATCCTCCCATTTTCGCCTCTCCGTCGTCCCTCCGGCGAGTCCATTCCCGCCGGCAGCTACAACCCATCGGAGTTCACCTCGCCGACGACGACGGCGTTGAACGGCGATTTTCCGGAGGAGGCGTTGGTGTCTCCGGTTGGGGTTTATAGGAGCAATTCCGGCAAGTTCGCATCGTCGCTTCCGAGCGGCGGATTTCATTTGACGGCGGCGAAGGTTAGGAATTCTCCGGCGAGTAGCTTGACCACGGTGTCCATGGTCAACACGCTTCCTGGTGTATCTGGTACTAACCCATTTCCTATATATATGTATATATAGCCTTATCTACCTTGACTTAGTTTGAATTTTTTTAGGATACATGCTTGAATCTACAGGCTCTATGGATGCAAAACTTTGGAGAATAGTGTATGCCATATAATTTTAGTGTGTGTGTGACACCCATAACTTTTAGTTTTATTTTTTATTTTTTCGGGAATTGGAAAAATGAAGCTCTATGAATGCTCTGCTATTATCGAACTCTTTTCATATAATATATAGATATGTAGATATGTGTATATATATATTCTGTGTGTGTGAATTTGTGTAAACTAGAGTGAGGGTTCATTCTAGGTTTGAAAATTTTGAGAATATGGTTGCATCTACAGCTTTAGGGGTTCAAAACTTGGAAAAGTAGTGTATGGCATGTAATTCTAGTAATTTTAGAGGTGAAATGGGAATATATATGTTTATATATATATATATATTTAAATGTAACTTTCATAAGCTTTAGATTTTTTTTTTGTTTTAATATCTGGATAAAGGCTCTGAGATTCTGGAACTCTTTTCATACATAACATGTGTATATGTGACCGTATCCATCTTTGTATATATTATGGATACATGTCTGTACGGATATTTTTGAATTTACAGGCTTTACAGGTTCAAAGCTTGTAAAATAGCGTGTACCATGAATTTTAGTTATTTAAAAATAAAAAGGTATTTATAAAGTATAAATTTCATAACTTTTATAACATTGTTTATTTTTTAAAAAAGATTGCGTGATGAATGATCTGATTGAGATTGACCCAGTTATTATTTGAATTAGAACAATCTTGTGCTGTGGTGATGTTGGAAGTTCATTCTGGATTGTTGATTTTGATATTCTTGAGCACATACAGATTTTTCTGGGAAGAAAGATCCAAAAACTTCACATCCTGGAAAAGGTGGAGGATCATCAGCTGATGGACAAAATGAGCGGCCAGCAGGTTCAAAGACGTTGAAAGAGAAAACCTCGAAAGCAGAGAGACGTGCTCTTCAGGAGGCTCAACGTGCTGCAAAGGCTGCTGCTAAAGGTACCCACTGTTTTTTTCCCCCATTTATCTGATAACTTATTTATTAAAGGTGGTGTGTAGTGCATTCTAGTTGATATCAGCATTTTTTTCTGGTCATTCTGTCCTATACGATCTTATTATCTTGCTAATATCTTGATATTTTATGTTTTCTTTTGTAAAATTGATCTGCACGTTACAAGTGGATATTTCAAATCATTTGGTCATTTTATATACAAAACAACCCTGCTAGAAACTTTGGGAACTATTCAGGAATCCTGAGTTGAATTCATTTTTGAACACGCCATATTTTACATTTGTCGGCTATATAGCATCATTGTTAAATTTCTAATCGCTTCTGGACTGAATCTCACCTTATTCTTCTTTTCACATCTTTTGGGTGTGTTATACATTTTGATTTGGTAATCATGAGATTTTGTTTTGCTTTTGCTCAAGGTTGATAGGTTACATATTCATGAATACTAATGGTGTTAAATCGAACTTTTTGGATAGGATTACTGTCATGTTAGGAAAAGTTGGGACATAGGTGTTTCTTTCCCTCCCCAATAAAAATTTTTTGGGTTCAAGGAGTCTATATAAAAAATCAGGATATTACTTGTTTTCAGTATGTTATTCCTATTATGCCTGAATATTCCTAAATGAAATAAAAATAATGTATGCCTAAATATTCCCTAACGTGTTTTGTTCCATCTGGAAATTTAGAAAAGCTGAATGGAGTAAAAATAAATATTTTAGGGTAAAAATGTTTGTTGTTGTAAAACTTGTGATTACAAAGCCTATTTAAAGGCATGGCTCAAGGAAGCTTGCTTGGACACCTGTGCATTACCTTGGCTAGTTATACAATTGCATTTACAGGTGTGCAATCCCAAATAGTGACCCAAATGATATGATCATGTACACTATGTTTCTTAGGAATTCCTTATGATAAATGTTGTTGATAGTTTAATTTCTCGGGTATTCTATATACTCAGTTTGGCACATGATAATAACCAATCCATAGTTCATGCTTCTCAAACATGATGTGCATCTAGCTGAAGGAAATAAGGCACCTGCTGCTGCTTCTGGGGCAGTGACTTCAGTGAAACCAAAGCCCGCTAAAGCTGCAAAGCCTCCTTCACAAAAGAAGGATATTCCTCCAGTTGCAGCTGCTGAGAAAAAAAGTAGTGATCGTTCAACAGATAAAGATAGGAAGAAAGATGTGCCTCATCCACGAATGCAATTTGACGATAAGATCCGAGTGGAGAAGGCAAAAAAACGTGCTGTTGTAATACCAACTGAAGCTAGGAACAGAGTTGAACTATTTAGGCATTTACCACAGTACGAACATGGAACACGGCTTCCAGACCTCGAGTCAAAGTTCTTTCAACTTGATCCAGTACACCCTGCTGTTTACAAGGTATCTTCTTTGTAACAATGTTGTGGTGGTATATTGTTCTTACAATCGAGAAAGTAACTGTCAAGGGTGCTTATAATTTTCAGACATTTCAACTCATTTCAGTTCATCTCTCTTCCAAATTATATATTGTTTCCTTCCATTCTGATCTGTTATTTCGTTCCATCTAGGATCTAAATGGGGGAATAAAGCTTTTCCTTTATGACCAAAGAGAGATATAGTGGTGATTAGTGCCTTAGATTTAGCTCATAATTTGTAAACCAAGGGTTGCTATATTTCATAAGCTTCATCTTTTTCTTAAAAAGAAAATTCTTCATCTGATTGTGGATATTTATATTTGTTGTCAGGTTGGTTTAAGGTATTTAGCTGGAGATATATCAGGCGGAAATTCCCGTTGCATTGCAATGCTTCAAGCATTCCAAGAGTCAATTAAAGATTACTTGACACCAACGGGAAAGGCTCTTAGCAGAGACTTAACTGCCAAAATTAACTCCTACATTTCCTTCCTGATTGAATGCAGGCCCCTTTCGATTAGCATGGGTAATGCAATTCGATTTCTTAAGACTCGAATTGCCAATTTATCCTTGTCATTATCTGAGTCAGAAGCAAAAGCAACTCTCCTCTCCGATATTGACCATTTTATAAATGAGAAGATAATATTAGCAGATCAGGTGATAGTCGGCCTTGCTGTAACAAAAATCAGGGATGGGGATGTTCTTCTCACATATGGGTCATCCTCTGCTGTTGAGATGATTTTATTACATGCTTACAAGCTGGGAAAACAGTTCCGTGTTGTGGTAGTGGATTCACGTCCAAAGCTTGAAGGGAAAATGTTACTTCGCAGGCTGGTGGGAAAGGGTCTAAGCTGTACATACACCCATATAAATGCTGTTTCTTTCATCATGCATGAAGTTACTCGAGTATTTTTGGGGGCTTCATCAGTGTTGTCGAATGGAACAGTTTACTCAAGAGTTGGGACTGCATGTGTTGCTATGGTTGCTCATGCATTTCGTGTTCCAGTTTTAGTATGTTGTGAAACGTATAAATTTCATGAAAGAGTGCAGCTTGATTCTATCTGCTCTAATGAACTTGGTATGCATTTCCAGCACTTTTCATATTGGAACTGTTTCTGATGTTACCCAGTGATGTCACTTTGTTCAATCACTTAGTTTTTAGCTACCTGTCTTTCAGGTGATCCAGATGCCATTTCGAAGGTTAGTGGTAGAGAGGACATCAACTATTTGGATGATTGGGCTAATAGTGAAAATCTACAATTTCTGAATCTGATGTAAGCGTGTGGAAGATGTTTAGCCCACACTTGTTTGTTTGGTCTAATTGACAATGTAGTCTCATTTTTTCGTTTTCCCTTGTGACAGTTACGACGCAACACCTTCAGATTATATCTCAATGATTATCACAGATTATGGTGTGGTAAGTTGGTTTATGGTTTTAAACATAATGCAATGCTTGATATGCCTTAGGCTTCGTTTGGATGGGCAAGAGAGAAAAGAAAAGAAAGGATAGCATGAGTTATGATCGAAAAGAAATGATAGCTAAAATTTGTATACCTTATTAGCTAAAATATATACCTTATTAGTTCTCACACACAAAAGGCTTACATGAAGAGGTAAGTTATGTGGTTGAAAAAGCAACACGTTACATTGTTCACAACACCAAGCCTGGAATTTTACAAGAATACTTTGTTGAGATTAGTGTCTGTGTGATGCTTCAACCCTCTCGTTTAGTAAGGTGTGAACAATTTTCCAGTTTTTGTTGGTAACTAAAGTGTATGCTTCTTGTATTTCATGAAAGTGTTTTTAAATATTGTTTAGTTTTATTGGGATATGTTCATTGTTGCTTTTTGCCGTGTTCCTTTGGTAGGAGTTCGTTCATAACCTGTTTATGATGAGACTGGTTTGCAACAGTTCTGGACATTCCACGTCATGATTTTTTAAGTGGATCATTTGTGACAATTGGATTTTCAGTATCTGGATGCTAGAGCTTCCATATACTTTTGACATGGCAGCTGTATGGGTTCTTAGGGAATTCTTGACAGATATTATTAATGTAGGGGTTAAAAGAAGTTAGTTGCTTCAGTTCCTGCCCTGTGATTTAAATTGTAAAGAACGTTGAAAGCGTGGAGATAAATTTTTTTTTTTTTTTGAAAGTTAAGGAACTCATACACCCCCACATGAGCCTTATAGGGCTCGAACCCCATACCTCTCCCAATTTGGGGAGGAATGGAAATACCATTATAACCCCAGCATGGAGATATGGTTATATATAACTGGTTAGAATGCTAAAAGTTTGCTCAGAGCTTGCTCCACCACAGATGCCGTATATGTTTCTGAACGCAAAATTAAATGCCTTGGCTTGGATGAACCCTTGGTATCGCTAGCTTTTGTGTTAAGAAAAACCTCCATAACAATGTGTTCACAAATAGCGTCAGCAAGAAACAAAATTAAGGAGTCGATCAGACTCCTATACACAATAGTTTTGAACTATAATTTTGTCTTGTAACACTAGGGAGGGACGTGTTACTTTGGTTAGTATAGCAGGATTCTGTGTGTGTGTGCGCGCGTGCGTGTCTGTCATTGATTGGTATTGGAAGAAAATAAGTGTAAACAGTAAGGGTGTGGAACGTTGGAGTGGTGAAAGGTGAAACACTGTAAATCTGAAGCATGAGATTGGACTAAAGTATAAAGTGGCATGTAAGCCAGAGAACCTTTGGCTGAAAAGTTGGAATCAGTGTTACAACTGATATACCGGCTCCTCCTCTCTGGCAATTGAAACAAGAAAAAAGGGCTTTATGTGTTTAATTCTTTTGCAGGTTGTAAATGAAACGGCCTAAACTTGAAGAGAGACTACAGATTGAAATGAAGAACTGAGATATACAGTTTAACTATTTCGAGTTTGAAACTTTTTCTTCATCATCATCATCTCACTCTGAGAATTATCATTTAGCTTCCGCCTCGTCAAATAATATGCACTGTGTTTGATTTTTCCTTGCCACTGTCGCATTAAAATTGTCATGATCTATATATATATATATATATAGTTTTGCATGTAAAATTGCCATGGTATTTGCATACTGTATTGCTCTTATTCTCTTCGTTTCCTTATTCTTCAAGTATTATTCTCATGTTTTTGCGATTCATCCAGCTCCCACCCACAAGCGTCCCTGTCATTGTCCGAGAATACCGGAAAGAACAATTGACATAAGGGGATCATTTGAGATCATGGAGGCTTTTGAATGTACCAGTTGGATTCTATCTTCAGGACTAATGCCTAAGTGAGCAGGCTTTTTCCGCAGTTCAACATAGTTTCTTCCTGTTCTTGCTTGTAGAATAATGCAATGCTCTGTTGAGCATCTAGATTTTGGAATTTTCATTTTCTTTCTCAGTGAAGAGCGCGATTTCTACGCCTCTCCGAGCAGTTTTAAGGATGCAGTTTCAAGGTCTTGTTGAGTTTTCCCCCACCCATTAGACAGATGATGATGATGTTAACCAGTTGTGATGATTTTCTTCTGAACAATTTCATGCTCTTTTTGAATTGTGTTTTTTCAAGCACAATTTCAATCCTAGTGGTCTGTGCTACTGCTATTGCACCTTTTTTTTTATTTATTTTTATTATTATTAAAAAAAAATCTTCTACAAATACAATATGCATATGAAGTTATGAACCAAAACATCAGATTAGTCCTTTCAACTGTGTACAATTGTGGGAAGGGTAAATTATAGTTATATCCCCTCGAGATATGACATATTACACTTGCACCTCTTGTTATTTGGATAATTACAACTAGATCTTCTCAAGTTTGTAAGTTGTAACAAATACTTTATAGTTATTACTTTTTCAATGGTGAAATGTCTAGAATATCCTCAACTAGATATTAAGATATTTAAATTCATAAAAAATTATCATGGGTAGATAAGTCATTTCACAATTTGACGGTGTCAATATTTTAGATAATACTCGGCTAAGTTTCTAAACTGAAAAGCTAAACCGAAACTCATATTTCATTGAGAATGTAGAACTGATTTCACTATTATTTTTATTTTTTCATTGGATGCCTCGACTCTCTCATATGTCCATTATAGTGATCATAGTCTTAGTAAAAGCTTGAATTTGTCAATCCGGCTTCGGTCCTTTTCCTTACTCATTGGATCGAAGTGTAGTGATAATTTAATGGATCAGATTAATTTGATAGAAATCGGATCTCACTAATTAAATTGGCCTCAGTCGATCAACCATTATATTTATTCTGATCCGTTGAATTCTCATTGGAAAAAATGACCAGAATTTTTTTCATAAATTTATCGGAGTTTGATTGATTTGTTTTATGGGCTCCACTCCATTCAACTCCGACTAGATTTGACATCATGCTATCCCTTTTTAGTGGATATGGTTGTATCTATGTTCCACTCAAACGATGTTTCTGATGGTGGGCATCTTTTGTTCAATTCATGCAAATTGTCCAAATTATAAAGTGAAATCATCCCCTCCACTCATCATTTGGATGGTACTTTGATGCATAATTAGCAGATTTACACCATTACCCACTTTATTATTATTAAAGTGACTCCATATTTCAGAGGTATTTCAGTGGATCATAATTATGCCATCAGATATTGTAAGCATTTTTTTTCTTTTCAAATAAATAAATATAATATATATATATATATATATATATATACATATGGCAAATAAATGGTATTACTCATATCAACCTTATTCACTACATTAAATGAATAAAAAAATCATCAATAAAATAAACACATCTAGCATTTCAACACTCTCAACAAACAAGTGGCCATTTCATCTGGCACGGTTTGTAACTCTTTCTATAAAAATGATGCCAATAACAATTTGTCCAAATAAAACAATATACGAACCAAAAAACAAATAATATCGGATATGAGAAATTGTTAGCTAGTATGGGATCAGGGCCGGCCCTGAAATCCCAAAAATAAGTAGAGGCCCTAGCCGAGAAAAAATGTGAGGTCCTTTATACGTCAGACTTTACACGTTTAAAAGATTATAAGTGTAAAAGAAAGTATTAAAAAAATACATTGAATATATTAATATTAAATAATTAAAAACAAACTCCATCTTGGTGTTGTCGTGAAAAATTGTCGTGCTTGAATGAGTGCAGCAGTCAGAATAATGGTTTGATTTGGATTAGATTTTAGTTTTATTAAGTTAAAAAATTGAGATTTTTTTTAAAAATCTATAGTAATAATAAGTGGAATATAAAATTTTAGGTCCTAAATTATGAGACTGGATTTAGATTCAGTAAGAATTGGGCTATTAAACTAATTTTTTTGGACCTATAGGCTATAGTAAAATAATTTTTATTTAAAAAATGAGGCCCCTAATTGTGTAATTATATGGGGTATTGTTTTGAATTGGGCCGACAATAAAATTAAATTATTTTAAAGGCTAAAAAATATTAATTTTTTTAAAAAAAATACAATACAAAAAATAAAATTAGGGCCTCCGAGCCCGGAGGCTAGGTGACCAAGGCCTCCGGGCCGGCCCTGTATGGGATCATGTGATCTACGCCAATCACAAGATGTCATCTAATCCAAAAAATTGGATAAAACTGACACATTTAGTTGGCATGACATTTTGTGATTACAGATTTGGATCACCTAATAATTTTTCCGCTATATGCGTGTTTTTCCCATGCATTAAACACAAACAATTCCAGACACAGTTAAATTAGACTGAGTTGTTTGAAATACAATAAATCTGAAGCCAAACAACTATAAGTTCACAATATACAAACCTAATGTTCCAGTAAGCCACACTATCAAAGCCACCAGTGCAGAACCATTAGGTCTTATATGGACAACTCAAGATTCCATCTCTCTGAAAGCCTAATTGAATAAAATTAATCACTGATATTTATTAATGAATAATAGTTCATAAGCATCCGTTTATTCACATGATACATCACTTTTACGGATTTACAATTAACTCACCACCTGAAGTAATCTACGACAACATTAAAAAGACCTAAGCTTGTATATTCAGTACTGCTTTGAATCGTATGAACAGTATAAGAAGCTGCTGTCATCGACTTTCCCGCTATATATACACTTGGACAACCAACTGTACTCAGCAACATTCCGTGCTTTCTGACCTGTAGCGCCCCTTCACCGAGGTTTTGGCTGCAATGAAATATTTTCTGCTATCCTCTTTAAATTCCTGCATGTTCGGAGTACACAATGCACATTAGGATTTCAGAAGGTGTTATTAGTACTAATTCCAGAATATTTAGTAATATAAATCAAGATATATAGAACTGCTAGTGTAGCTCACTTGCACTGTGGTATTCTGCAATCTGAATCTCTACATTTTCGTGAGTGGCCCCAGAGTATACGCTTGGCTAACTGGCATGGTTCACATTGCACGGTATGCCAAAGACTGCACTGACGTGAATGGAGGAAGTATTTTTTTATTACAAGGCATGTTCGGTAGGAGCAGGGATTGCTTTCGGTTGCAAGGCATTGAAAGGCATGTGGTACATCCTCTGCTAAATCACTCAACTGCAAGCCCAAATTACACAACATTTAAAAATAAAAATAAAAAAAAGAGGAAAAAAATAAACTACCCAAAACAATAATTCATCAGGCAAGGATTGAGCAACAATTGGCCAACAAACGCTTATAAAATTCTTACCAAGCGAATTGCAAGCATCATGGAAAAAAAACAAAAACAAATTGCATTACACTAAATAAGCATCAAATTGTACTTCAGTTCAGCCTAATGTACGAGAACAAACATGAGTTCAAAACCAGAAACTGGCCAGTTTTTACGGAAATTGCTTACATTGAAACATACAGAAGAACAGTTGAAATAGAGAAACAGTCAAAAAATTTCCTCCATGTTGACAAAGATCTCAACAGCCAACAAAAAGGTAGTGTCCATTTCAGTTTTCAAAAGAACGGGATGATTGAAGAATTTCTACAGAAAACACAATAGTTTTCTTGGTTTCCGCAAGTAGCAGCAAATACGGAGAAGCAAAATTAAAGCACAGGAGGAAATAGAAAAAGAGTTCACTGTAATACCTATTTGCTAATTACCTTAATTTTCAAATTTTCTACACGTGGTGTTTAAATCTCTAATTTGTGCATATTGCGTATATACTTATTGTGGCAAAATGTCATCTTTATTATAGCGCTTCACTGTTACAGGCCAAATTTTGTTTAAGATCTTTTATGCTTGTTTTTCACAGTAATGAATTATTTATATCTGCATTTACTAATCCATTCCGCCCTTTCCTCTCATGTAGATGGATGAGCAGGCATCATCTTATTTAACTTGTATTCATGTATTCAAATAATTTTACTAAATATTCAAAACATTTCCAATTTAGTGGTACATGGTCTGGAAATGTTTCCAAGATAGTTGCAATTCTTAGGCAACCAAAAGGACGACCTACGTCCGTGCCACATTGGTTAGATCTTTGGAACTACATTCCTCTGTATTGGCTAACTCTGGCAAACAAGATTGTATCCAAAGTAAAAAACCCTATTTTGTTTCTTAAAGACTATTACTTTAACATACAAATTTGGAAGACTGACCCATGTCTTGGTTGAGCATCAGAAGATAAATGTGCATGCGGAAAGAATAAGATATTGGGCATGGAGTGTCTAAATATTATGCTTAAGCTTGTAACATACCTTTGGTCGGCCTCCCTGTGGCTGTTTAATGTTTGACTCGCAATTAGCAGTAGAAGAAAGCCGAGTTAACTCATGAATATGACAAGCACCACTTTTCGTTTGATAGCATGCAGTGCAAACATCAAACTCTGGACAAATGTCACAATGCCAGCTCTGGTTCACCATAACGTCCTTATGGCAAATGCTGCAGTTGGTTCCAGAACTTGGTGCTGTCAGATTCCAGAGGTGATGCAGGATCATCAATGAAGAATGCTTGGCATGGCGAAGGGTATCGAACTGATAATGGTTCTCCAGACAGAAGTTTAAGAAAGTATGCCTAAACTCGAAAAAGTCATTATCTAAAGAAGAGTCATGGTCCTCAGTATCAGCAGGCACATCATCCACCGCCACCTGAAATAAATGAAAACGATATGGGAATTTGAACAGAACAGGTAGTGAAAGTTGATATAATAGAATGTGCTAAAGAGAATATATTTGCTTCGTATAAACACAATTGGCGGTGATTGGAAATTTCGCAGTTCAAGATTCACCTGAGAGAGTGGATGTCTTTCACCGCTTTGGGAAGTGTGTGTTCCATCCTCATTGACATTATCCTTGACATCATGGCATCTGATGCATATATGAAAGGGTCAATAAAGATAAAAACATTAAAATATGACTACTGCAATACATCCTCATTGACAATTTGATCGAAATCACGGCATTTGAAGAATATACGAAAGGGGGAGAAGAATTATATTATAAGATGACTACTGTAATACACCTCGTGAAGTCGATAAACAGTGATTGATATGAGGTGAAGTAGGCCTTCAGAAAATTCTTACCCAGATATTACTACTACTGGTCTACTACAACTAATAATAATTTTTTTTAAAAAAATAAAAAATCAATCTCTAGAGGAAAAATGAAGGGAAATATGAATCCAATGGCCAACCTTCACGAAAATGAGTTGGTTGAGGTGATGGCTCGAGAACTATACGTCTTATATTTAACCCTTCATATACTTAATGGTGCACGTTATATAATGAGTCAAGCTAGAGAAATTTGACTCACGAATAAAAGGGTTTGTAACGCCTTGTGAAAAGAAAATGGGAAGGTCAAAAGAGCCACTTAAGATCTATTTCCTAATCCTGATTGACTTTTTCATATTATCATATTTAATCATAGGTTGAGGCTTTGAGAACTAGGAAAGCTTACAATAAAGGCAGGCTGTAAGAAAAACTCAATTGGATATTTGTTACAATAATGCAAGAGATAAGAAGTATGAAAAAAAAAAAAAGAAACATGAAGAGCAAAGCATGAAGAGCAAACAGTAATTACCTTTCACAGAGCTGAAATTTTTTGCATTGATTGCAAATCCATCTGCTTCCAGTTAGTATCACTTCATGGCAGCATGTGCAAGTGTGTTGCAAGTAAATCATTAAAAAGTCTTCCTTCAGCGGTAACATGGTTTGCCCCAGCTATCAAAGGGAAAAACAAAAACAGCTATACTGTGAAGAAATGCCATCAAATAGAAAGAGAAGCAATAGCTTTTGATTTTTCTCGGCAATGTTGGGAAAATCAAAATTTGCAGGAACTTATACAAGTACATAATTTATAAAAAGAAAATATTTCCAAATATGCATGCCATCATAAATTGAAGTAAATCTGTGTCCGCTTCATTTTTTTTAGTTTCAAAGTAAATATTGAAGAAACGACCTAAAGAAAAAGTTCTAACAAAGCTGCAGAAAAATTTCATCCATTGAAAGTCAGTTTAAACACTCCTATACTTGAGCAAAGTTTTTCCATATTTGCTGGATTTGACTTTCTTTGAAGTCTCTCCCTTATTGGGCCACTAAGGTGGCTTCTAGATTTCAGTTGGGGGAATGCCTTCGGGTGATTCCTAAAGCCATGGTAAGCTTACTTCCATTCAAACTAGAGTTGGTAAAAAACATTGGCCACTGCATAGCCAATTTATGAGCCCTGATTTGACACCTTCGGGGCAATTGATTGGCCTAATTAAGTATTATTGTCTCGCCATTGAAGTATCAAATTATATCCTAAAAAACTAGAACAGTATGTCATCCTATATAGCACAAGTAAGAATCAACCCCTAAATAAGAAATCAGTGACATCTGTAAACATTTTACTAATAATTAAGGGTTAAAGTTGAGCAGAAACTTACTTTATGCATCAGTAGTATATCTTTTACTGCACCACCAGAAGGATTGGCATGTCCCATGGCTTTTAAATTTCTCTTGGTCGTTAGTTTCTTCACCTTCCTTTGTAAATCTCCTCCACTTTCTTCTTCAATATTTTTCATCACATTTTCAGCAGCAGTTGACCAATAGTCACCATCAAAATATGGTAAACGAGCTGCAGTTATCTTGGTTCTGCTACCGCCAGTGGAAATAAATAACTGATCATATAAATTAGTGATATCCACTGCGATGTTCTCTTTGGCTGCCTTTTTTAGCATTGATTTGTACCTGCAAGTGGAACAACTTTCAGTCAAGGCATGCACACTGCAGACAATGGAATCCGAGCACTAACTGCCTAAATCAACATAAATCATGGACTAATCACTATTCAAGCTACAATTTGGTGTGTGATGATCACATACGGAAAGAGTCCCCTCACCCAAAATCTGATCAGGGTACAAGTTTAATAATTCTCAAGAGCAAGATACACATGAAATGCTACCAATTTGCAAGTATTTTATTTACATGGAACAAAATTTTCGTTTATCTGAGCGGCACACACACGCCTTCACAAACACCCACACCCACACACAGACACAGAGAGAGAGAGAGATACCATCGCCGCAGCTTATCAGCTTTCGGTGTCCTCTGCATTTCGGGATGGCAATATAAAATATAATCTTGTCCTTTCACAGGTGGACAGGCCCATAGATAACAGGTTGCAAAACCTCGTTTCTTGCAATACTCTAGGTATCCTATCTGATAATACAAAAGAAGGAAAGACAAAAGAGAAGCCAATCTTGTTAAAACATGTGTAAAGTTGAAATTTAACTAAAACCAATAAAACAAAATTAGAAACGTTGGAAGATGGAAAAGATATAAACTCTGAATGCTCAGAAACTAGGAAGCAAACCAAAGAATGAAAAAAAGGTTATTACCAATATTTCATGGTAGACGAAGGTACGCAGAGCTTCGCCACTAGCAGTCTCTACCTCTGGTATGAAGTACTTGACAGAATCAAGAAACGATATATAAACACAACGTTGATTGGGCGGAGAGCACTCTGATCCAAACTCTTGAACATACATTCCGAAAAGGCATACGTCTACACCTTGAATCTTCTGAAATAAAAGAATGACCTAAACGGGAAAACTATAAAATAGTCAACGGCGGTGCCAAAACATAAGGAAACCACAAAAGTAATATTTCCGAAAAATAGCAGACTTTTCTTAGGGCCTTTGAAATAACATGACACCTCTGTGGCTTCAAACATTCAATAAAAGTAGAAAAAAATTACGGATCTCAAAATTTGTCTCACCTTTGACCTGTATGGGAATCCTGTAGGATAGTTCTCGTCTTGAAAGATATCTAAAAATTGCTGTTTCACTTTCAATTGTTTCTTCACTGATAACACCACTCTGACAACGAGATCAGTTGCTTCAGGTACCTAATAACAGGTCAAAAATTATACATATCAAGCAGCTGAAGCAGATTTCTATATTCTTTTATTAAGACCCAAAAGGAGAAGAAAGAAAAAGAGACAGAAAATAGATAATATATGGTATGAGCTACTCATGTTCTATTAAAGACCAAAACCGTAGAATACAATGAACAAAAGAAAGCAAGTACCATCAAAAACAGAAAATTAGTGCATTCACATATAAGTGCATTGGGGGGATTAAAAATGAAATTAAGCACTAAATATTGATAGTCGAATGCGATGAATCCCTTATGCTAGTTACAGAATGTCAGGATCCAATCCCACCAGTAGTAGGGTATATAACAATTTAATTTTACTCATAACTTTATGCAGGATCTGTAACTTGTCCAGGCCTATCATTTAATTGGGTATCTTCGTCATTATATCATGTCATCCCTTTTGAATGTTTTCTATCTGTCATAAGTCTGAGTCTCCTACCAGCCATATGATATGCATGACAAGAAATTAATATTCAAACTCATCAAACAGTATTTGCATCTTACCTCATCAACGTTCTTTCCTAAAGACTTTGCCCTTTCCTCTCTCTCTTGCTTTAGACGCCTATGAAGCCTTCCTTCAATGTGATCACTAAGCCTGGTACTTTGCAGATTTTTTGCTCCAAATGCAGCAGTCTTTGATAAAGGTATCCGCTTTCCGGTTTCAATTTCTTCTAAATGGCATTTTGGACAAATGTACTCTGCTGTTCCTTCCAAATCTTGTTTCTTATTGTAGAGACCACATATCTGGTGTTGCCACTGTTCACATTTATTACATTGGACCCACTGCAATGGCACAGGAGTTAAAAAAATTAAATTTCTGACAATTTATAGAATAGATTTATCTGAGGAAAAAAAGACGGAGCTTACAGATTCTTCATGTTCCTCATTATTACAAGTCTTGCACAGATTTGCCTTGGAAATGGAAACCCCTTGGAATGAGATGCTACCACCACGAGACTCCTTAAAGCATGAGGGACATATGCAATGTTTTGTACCCATTTCATCTGGTCCACAATAATAAATTAAGCTGGGTTTTATACGAGCATCACACACTGAGCAATACTTAGGTGCCACAGCGAACACAAGCTTTCCCATGGCACACAACTGGCATGGGCTTTCATTTACGATTGTATTTTCTGATGCTTCCTTCCTGATACTCTGTTTCAAATAGAATGCATAACAATATTAGTCATAATGTCATGTTCAGGCAATTCAAAATTACATGATTCATTAACACCAAAAAGATTTATATATATATATATATATATATAAGGAGAGAGCGCATTAATGACACAAGGCATTTGGCTGTACATAATATCTCTATAGTGTCCGCAAGCCTATTATGTAAGAAATCAATCAAAGAAGTCGCAGTTTTAAGAATTTTTTACTGTAATTGAGAGGAGAAATTTAAATATTTTTTTCTAGTAAAAAAAATCCACAAGCTTTCTAATTTCATTTATGTGATGCACACATACGCACACCCACACACATGCAGAGAGAGAGAGAGAGAGAGAGAGAGAGAGAGAGAGAGAGAGAGAGAGAGAGAGAGAGAGATAAACCAAACTAACCTATCTTGTTTGCATAAAGCATAGGACTCTATCTCAAGCAAGTCAGTGTCCTATAACTTCATCTCAAGCTAAACGAAAGTAAACAAATACTTTACTTACACCCCACTAACATTTTAAGCTTTAGAGCAGCTTGTTAGAGTATATAAAATACTTGATTTACACTCTAACGACTTCAACTTTTCAAGTAGATGGTCGTCAATACGAACTATCGATGCCTATTTGATTGAGTCATATATATCAACCTTCACACGTATAACATCTATGATCTTCTTGCATCAACAAATATTCTACTGAGTGTATAATCAGAAGGAATAAAGTGAACGTAAATCATCAACAACAGCAATCCAAATTTGATCTACAAACCTGATTGTTCTGTTGCCTAAGACTGGAGATATGCTCCTTTATTTGCTCTGCTGTAAAAAGATCGGTAAAAGACACGACTGGTATATTTGGTTCCTCTGATTTCATTGCACACTCATTATTAGCTGCAGAGGCAATTAAATCGCCTTTTGTTTCTGGTTTGGCCTGGTCAGACATGGTCCTCACTTGTATCTCCTCCTCTTTACCACTATGAAGGGGCTCTTCTGAGAGACAATTTTCTATAACAGCATCTCTTGTCTCCTTTATACATGTACGCTCTGTCTCCTTGTGTCTACAACAAGCAACAGAGTCTTCCGCAGGAATAGGTGTACTCTTGAAGTCCAATCTCTGAGCAGTATCTGAGCCATCATTCCAGGTTACACCAAATCTTTTGGGGCATTGGATGGGAGTTAAAAGTCCTGTGTCCACCTCCACTGCAACTGAACTGTCACCTTCCGGAGTTAAATGCTGTTGCATCGAACGTGAAAGTTGTTCAGGTGCGTAAGGTTGATTAATTGCGGGATCAACTGCAAGACTAACTCCACTTCCAACGGAATCAGAGTTTTCTGTCTTCCGACATTTTTTAGGCATAACGTCTTCTTTAGTGACAGAGCTGATGCCACTGAGATCTCTATTGCTGAAAGCCCTTTTGAGCCCATTAGTTGGTTTTCTATATCCCTGGTATAGTTTACCCGAAACACCGTGCGATTGTTCTGAATGGCGCTTGAGTCGCTTAGATGCCTCTTGCCATACTGTTTCATTATGACATCTTAAATCTTCAATCAGGTAAGGTTGCAGATGAGGCTGATGTTGCCACTGATGAAACTCTTGACACCTTGGCATCAACAGCTGAGATTGCAATAAATCGTCAATGGTTGATCTGGTAGGATTGTAGATCAGGTTATTTCTAACATCGGAGGCTTCAGGCATCCACTGTGGATCCTTTTGTGAGTTCTGCATATTTAAATAAGGTAACTCCAACTGTTCCTCCCACGGTGATGGAAAACCCGCATAACTAGCACTGACATTATTCTCCATGAAACCTCCATGCTGTGAGAAATTCAATTCACCTGGCCAAGAGAAAATAAGGAGAGAGCAGATAAGTAGAACGGAATCGAGCATGTGAAGGATGGGAGACAGAGTCTCAACCATGACGTCCATAAGATATTGATCTAGTCAAGGCAAAGTTGACACCAAGCCCAATTTTAACCTAGTACAGAGAGTCAAATATAACACCTGAGTTAAGTCAACCCACTTTTGAAGGAATTATTTTCGCCAGATTTTGGTAAAATGAGCCATTATGTGGTGCTCTTTGTCTGGATAAAAATTTCAGGAATGATTCAGGTTTCAGGGGATTTTATGGCGTAAGCGGTCATTTGGAAACTTTGGAAATTTAACATGCTGAAATTTTTTAAATCAGCAATGTAACATATGAAAAACTATTCAGGAGGAACAGAAAATGTCAAAATGACTGTCAGTGGGAGCAAATGTAGATAAAGGACAGAAACTTTTGTCAATTTTTCACTACTATTGAAGAGGTTGGTGGTGTTCATATAATCTGGCAAGTTGGAGAAATAAAGGGGCTCATACTAGGTTTACGTTCAATTAAAATGTGCGAAAATTGATCTAGTAAATTGTATAAAATTTTACCTGCATAATTGGAAAGCATATCCCGACCATGATACTGCTCTTGAATATAGCTTTGTGATGATTCCTCCGGGATGTACGGAAAACTACTGCCAGGAAAAGTTGGTCCACCATTAAAAGGTTCATTTCTTGCAGTCAAGCTGGAATCAAATGTAGGCCAGTACGAACTCGAGTCTTGAAATGAAGGTGATGGTCCAGCTGGATTTGTCATAGATATGGGGGCATATGAGGAAGTTTGAAAGCAGGGTACTTGTTGACTTGCATTAGCATCAATCAGACCACAAGCATTGTCAGTCCTCAATGTATTACATCCAATTCTAGCAGTGGAGCAATCAAAAGTAGGGCATTGCGAGCTTGAGTCTCGAAAACCAGGGGATTGGTTTGTCATGCATATGGGTGGAAATGAGGAATCCAGAAAGCAGGGTTCCTGTTGGCTAGCATTAGCGTCACATATTTCACGCTGAAGTATGTTTTCAAACTGCCAAGGTAGTACCTTCTCGTTCATTGATTCCTAAAACATTGGAAATATAAACTTAAGTACTTTGAAATTTACCATTAGTAAATCCAGCAAAAACCTTTTTTATTTTATACGTTCATTGGAAGAAGAAATGAAAAAATGCAGTAGAGAATGAGAAATTGAGTATGGACAACCATTTTCGAGTATATCAGCTGACTAGATCGCTAGAGGAAATAAAATTAATTCACTATAAACGAATAATTGCAAGCTCCACACATTTGCAAATGATCGTGACAAAATAGCCAGAAGCAGCTACCATGTGACAAAGAAAGTCATTGCAAACCAATTACTAATGAAAATCACTATAATACGAACCTTTGAAGCAACATCTGTAAGCAGTTGATTTTCCAGGTATGCGGCATGATCAGAAATCCACTGTTCCCACTCAGAGATCGAGTGCTGCATACCACTTTTCGCACTGCAGAAATATTTGATTTGTTACAGAAATGTCATATTTTACATGCTAAATATATTAATCGGTAGCCTTAAAAATATTAAACTTCGAAAAAAACTTAAAACTTGCAGTTTGATTTGGACTTTTTAGACTTACACCCTATTAGTGATTGATTCATCCACAGAACTGATGGGATCCTGGTGCCAGTCTCTTAGGCAATCTCCTTGTTTCGGTATGGAGTGACCATATAAACCAACCTCATCCAGCCGAGGAATGTAAGAAAAATCCTTGACAGATCCATTCGTTATATGACCTCTAAGCTGTCCCAATGTGTACCCTTTTATGTCCATCTTCTTGTTTATAAGAGTCTATTCAATCTGCAAATAAAAGCAAAGGCAGACTAATTACAAAAAGGTTTCAAATCACATCAGAAGCAACAGCATCATATGAAATATCTAGAAGAAGACCAGTTTCGGCGACTGCTAAACATATCAATTTGTGCAGTGGCAAAGTGCAGACACAAAACCACAAAATGGTTGTTCTGTAGAAGATAACGGTGAAAATTGTGCACAATGTGTGTGTTATGTGCACCTACCGAACTATATACATGGAAAGAGAAAATGAACAATACATGTTCATTCACAAATAAATTGTGGAGTCAGACTACATTTATGTGACCGACAATTGCACCAATAAGTAACATATCCATGTCGAAAGAAAAGTTGAGGGAATTGAAAGATCTAAGGTCAGTTTAGATTTTAGATAATAAGAAAAGATATGATAGCATGTGGTTTGATGAATTTAAAGGCCTTACAGCAGAAACAAAACAAGATTCACAACCCCGAGAAGTTAAAAAAAGGCTATTAAGTTAATCTCTCGACCCTGTTCTTCATTGCATTCCTATTTGTGTGTTAAGCTTTCCTAGAATATATTCCATACATCAAGTTTCAATCTCCATTGATTCGAAAACGTCTCTCCAGAAGTCTCTAAATAAGAACTTACCCAATTTTATTCAGTACTATTAACAATTTATCAACTGATCAATCATGTGAACTCACAGGATTTGCTCTCCTCAAGGGATTATAGTAAGTTCAGCTCCATCATCGAGAGTCGATGTTTTCTAAGATTCATTTGGTTTCTAGAACCACCGTAGTATATCTTTAGCTATCATGTCATAAGCTTTCTCCAATTTATACGAATATAATATGATTAAACAGTTTTGATTGTTAATACACTTGGTACGTAATCAAATTCCTCTTCCAACATCATAAATTATAACGAACTAGTTTTGATTGTCAAATATTAGCAACTTCCATACTTTCTCCCGAAGTTTCGATAATTAGTACAATTTGAACATCTCCCTATTTCCTATATTTGACAGGGACATACAAGTCCTGAAAAAAGTCTCACAGGGATGACAATGACAGAATAATGAAACATACATAAGAAATTTTCTATCTCGAAGTTTTTACACACACACACTGTTTTGATGAGTTGTATCATCAAACCTGTAGTAAACTTGGAACCCAAGGCATCCTTAATTTGAGAGCATGATTCTGAATTTTGGGGTTAAAATTTCAATCCTCCAAAATCAATTTCAGTGTTTGATCCAAAATAAAGCTTCGACGAATTTTAGCATCAAAACTAAATTTAAATGGGAACAGGGCACATAATTTCAGAGCATGTTTTTGAATTTAGGGTTCAAATTTTAATTGAAGAATTCAACTACAAAATCTTTGATGAGATTGAGCATCAAACCTAAATTTAATTTAGAACAAAATACACACGTAATTCCAGAGCCTGATTATGAATTTTAGGGTTTAAGTTTCAATCGTGCGCGACAATTCAAAACCCTAACAAGTCCGGTCAAAACCCTAACAAATTCGGTCAAAACCCTAACCAAGACGAACGATCGTCCCGAATTTCAGATCCTGATTTCGAATTTTAGGGTTTAAGATTCAATTGTATTCGACAAATCAATACCCCAACAAGTTCGTTCAAAACCCTACCCAAACAGAAGATGAACGAATTGTATACGATCGTCCCGAATTGAATATCTATATCTATATATATTGATACATATATTTATGCGATAAAGATAGCTTACATCAATTTTTCCGATTAAACTAATTGGAGTATCAGAATCAAAACCCTAGAAAAGCGAGATGGAGACAAAAAGAAGGAAGAAAACAGTAAAGTTTTCGTAGAGAGAGAAAGAAGTATTAATTAATCTCTTACTTGCTTGCGTAACTTGCGTTTGTCTCTCTCTCTCTCTCTCCTGATCAGCTAGTCGGTGCGTTTACTTCGACTTTATTTTCTCGACCTTCGCACGAGCTTTGTGGGCCATATAAAAAGTGTTCGAGTGTCGTTTATAGTAATACATATATATATATATATATGGAAAGCGGTCAAACTCAAGACACTTTTGGCGGGTTTAATTTATGAGTTGCGAGAATGTCGGTCCAAATTCACAATCCTCTTTCATTTATATAATGGAAAAATTAAAAAATAATAGTATACATGATCTTTACTGATATTTGATTAAATTAGTAATGATAGTTACTCCTATATTTATTATTTATTACACTATGGGGTCTTCAAATATTAATTAAATAAACATATTTTTGGTATATTTAATTTATACTAAAAAAAATTATTAGTCTATATCTAAAGCTATTAACAAAGTTTGAGTTCATAAAATTCAATAACCACAACAAAAATCAATGACTTTTTAGAGACAATGGTGGGTTGGACCTCCTGAGCCTGAGGGAGGGCACTATCGTTTCTGTGGCTCAGCTAGCAACATTATTGGGTATCAGAAGGAAAAAAAAAAAAAAAAATCCAGAGTCCACTGGGCTCTATTCGCATATCAAAGAAAGAATAGACGAGTCATCCCTCATAAGGGAGGATGTCTATACACTCACAGGTACTCACTTTCTTTCTTGTCCATAACATGTATTTTCACATTCCTTTGTACATGATTATCCCAAGGAGGAGGTTCATCGGGTTTGATAGCCACTACAAAGTCTGAGTTCATAAAATTCAATAACAATGACAAAAATCAAAGACTTTTTAGAGACTAAAAAGCATCTGTTACAGAATTTGAAATAAAATCCAAACAATCTCTTCTTTTTTTTAATAGTTTGCAAGAATTACTTCAAATTAAAATAATTAGTATTAAATTTTAATGAACAACAACGTGTATTCAACAAGACACACAATTGTTCTCCCTCGCAAAATCGATAATACCAATCATAAAAGTGATTATGGAGAATATCAATGCTAAAAGTGAGTATAAAAATGAGTATGGAGAATATCAATAATAAAAGTGAGTACGGAGAATATCAACACTAAAAGTGAATTTCAAAAATGCGTATAAGAATATCAATATCAAAAGCGTTACGATACGAATGTGGATTATATGTAACAGAACCATGCTACACACTAACTGCAACAATATTCAGATTTCAGAATAAACGAGGTTGAACTAAACTTTTAAACTGGCAATTCCAAGCTGTTTATTGACTTGAAGCCCTAGTACATCGAAATCGAAATTCCCAACACATAGAAATAACAAAATTAAGCATCTTTGCATATTTATGCATATAACTAACTCATAAACGATATGTATACAGCATAAACCAAACCAGGTAAAAAATATCTAATATCGTTCAATGGCAGTAAACAAAACAGTAGGATACAATCATACAATGTATGTATTGTACAACATACAACAGGTGAATCATCTCCGTAAGACTAGATTCAGTTAAAACTCTTGCAAAGGTGCAATAACCAGCCAATTATACATATACAAATACTTCACAACCCAATTTAATCTAGACGTCATTTGCCTAATCTTCGAATAAACCATACTAATTTTGTTAGTGCTGAAGAAATATAATGTATATTGAATCCATATTATGAATAGGGTACCTGGTCTACTTACGATTTAAGTCATCAATTTCGTTCACCTCCTACTGTGACGATGGTGCCCCTCGCGCTTATCCTTGTAGGAAGACGAAGAAAGAGGGGCCGGAGCATTCCTACTGTCATCATCCTGATATTCCAAACTGCCCGATCCATATCTATGCGATGAATGTAGTCTGTTTGGTGTCGAATATGGTAAGGAACTGTATGAACCATAACTTGAAGAACCTTCAATGACTAAAGGGCTCCTTCTCTCTCTGTCAGACAGGGATCTTCCGAAACTAGGGCTTCGTGGAAGATCACCTCTTGGACTGTAGGAACTGTAACTAGAGTCATGAGAGTACCTCTGTGAATGATGAGATAAGGTGGGACTGAATCCCGGATCAGTGCCCGGAGGGGCTTCATACCTGTAATCCCTGGATAACCTTTGGTCGTTACGTGGGGTTATGCTCAAAGGTTCTGACAAATGGTTAATTCTGCGATGTGATCGACTCCTAGAATGATCAGAACTTGAAGGCCTAGCAGCCCAACGTCTTTCATCTGCATTTTCAGGTATTGGTGCATTTATTCCGGGAAATTCAACACTCATTTTCGTAGGTGGATCAGGAATGTCAACACTCATTTTTGCAGGTTGATCGGGATAGTCTTTCTCAAGGATTTCCCCATCCTCCGTTTCTTCCTTACTTTCATCCTCGCCAAATATTGTGATCCCTGATGGCTTGTCTTCATCTTCTGGATCTAAAAAATGTAAAGGAAAATGGTCAGAGAACACAAACAAAAATATGCAAGTGCAGTGCCAAAATTTAGAGTTACAGTAATACATATAAATAGTACAAAATCTAAGGATATGGGTCTGACTGTCAGACTCTGACATGAGAGAATGCAAGGTAAAATAAATTTTGTTTATTTGAAGTCTGATCCCGAATCTTAAAAGTTCAACTAGAGTAAATGTAGGAGAGAGATATTATTGCAATAACTCTGTAGTAAAAATCATTGACAGCATGGATTCAAATAATTCCTTCCACCTTGTTATTTGAAATTTATAAATATATGGCTCTCAATACAGTTATCTACATATTGTTAAAACTCAATCCTAAATTACACTTTCTAGTTTTGTCTCATATTTGTCGGCATCTCAGACCTATATGATAATTAAATCCCTTCATTTTAAACCCTTGTCCGAATCGAATCAACTGACATTCACCAGGAAATAAGTTGCACTGTCACAGTCAACTCGGATTCACATATTCTTCCCGCACTAGTTAGGTTCCCAATCTGGATTTCAAAACTTGGCATAGAATCCTTATGAACTCTGCATATATCGTAGAACTCTAAATCGAATCGAATCGAAATCCGGTTGATACTATTGTAAAGCCTTAAAGACACTTTACTTAAGTTGGTAAATCAAATAAATATAGATTAAGTTTGAATTATTCCAAGTACTAGGAGTTGACTAACTTAATGTGTTAAGATCATTTGCAAACCATTCCTACAGTAGATTTGATCATATGCAAGTAAAGATATGGTGAGACCCAACCCTGCTAAATGAAGAAAACTTCCTCACCATGGATTCATACTCCAAATGTGACTTCTTAATAGGATTCAATTCCTCTTCCCAAAGTCGATCTGCCTTTTATGTAATTCTTGTGTGCATTTTTTGTAAACTAGCTGAGGTTAGGTTTCGGCACAAAAATTGTATTTATAAATAAAAATCGAGCCCCCCCTTAAAATCCTAAATAGGACAATTAAGTCAAAATTTCTCGTTTTGACTACAACTACTCTTCTAATGCTTCAACTACTTGACTACTTTAACAACTAATTTAAGCCTTCCAGTTCCCCACGTTGAACAGTATGAGTACCATGTTATTTCAATTCACTTTGAATAGTATGAGTTCCATGATAATTTCTGAACTTTTAACCTTACATTTTCGCCTAAGATTGTTAGATACCAGCATAAGTAGTTTAATGTAGATAAAGTATCTATTACGCTAACAATTACTGCTATGTAACTAAACATCTTTCACCCTAATAACTACTTTACTTTGTCCGTGGCTTGAAAGTTTTGCTAATTGTGTCTTTCAAAGAACTCTGAAATTACACAATTCTACTAGAATAATTTTTAGGTACAAGTACAAATACACCAGGACTGTTGTTTCTCATTTGTAGACAATTTTCTCATCTAATATAAGCAGCATCTGATCCTATAGACCTCCCATCGACAACACACAGTAGCCTGAATATTGACAAAGCTTGAATCCATCTGCCAATTTTACCAGCTATAATGTTGTCTATGCAAGAAACACGGATTTATTTAAGCTTCTAGCCTCTTTGATGCTTGACTACACTAAACTCTGACATCCCCAAACAAAAGAAATTGCTCTCTACCATTGTGGTGCCTTCAAGCTAGTTCATGGTGAGCATACATATCTTGAGGATAACACACTGTTACCACTGAATAATTGCCACAGTTCAGTTGAGTTTGAATTTGACAAATGAAAATCAATGTCAGATCGTAAATCCAGAAGCTCCTTCCTCCTGCTTCAACAATCTATAAGCATAACGGGAACACGGAGGTCATGAACTAATCAAATGACCCCATATGAGCCACAACATGCCATGAAGGATCACAAACCCCATTTAAAGACTTTCTAATAATTAAGCGTCTGTTTCGTCTAGTTTCCCTAGACCAGTTTTCTGTCTGGTTCCGTTTTTCTGAAATTTGTTCTCTAAAAACTCGATTAAAAAGGCCTGTTTTCAGATAAAAGTCATTTATAGTACATTGAAAACAGTTTCTATTTTTTGAGTTCGTGTCAGAAAAAGGTTATGCAAACAATCCCTAAGGTTGGACACGAGTACTTGACCTATCAAGACTAGAGGCCGGGAAATAATGTTCCAGGTTCCCATACAGCTTAAGCGTGCAGGTTGCCGTGAAAAGAAAACAAAGCTCCAACATGTAGTGATATATATATGGGGCTGAATTTAATCACTATAATTTGCACTCCACAACCAGAGTACCACAACTTTGAAAACAGAAAAGAAAAAGAGTTTAATGCAATAATAATAATAATAATAATAAAACATAATACTTTGATTATTCCAAACACAACATTTGGTTCATCATGAAAAATATAACCAAATATTTCAGTTACCTATATATCCTGGCGGATATCCTATTTCTCGCATTCTGTTAAGCCAAGGTGGTGGATCCAGCTCCTGTAGTTCACCAACAAAACAGAGAAGGACCATAAAAAAAAATCAGTAACTTGAAACAAGAAGCCATAATGCTATGCAATAGGAAGTTACAGAACTACGTATATTGCCATGCACAAAATTCCTAGTTTGTTGCTATTCCAAAGTGAAAAGAAATGAGGGTTGACTTGATAACATATGAAGCATGGGGGGATAATACCACCTGTCAATCTCAAATCATCAAGGAGACCCTACTGATGATACCCAAAATGAAGTCATGATGCGAACCTATCCTCAATAAGCCTCGACGTGGCACTTCTCTATCTAGAACATATATCTATAACCATGAAGAGATCATTGTGAATGGATAGTCACAATTTTTCATACTGATGTAATAAAGTCACTACTCTTTGTCTAATGGGCTTCTTTGGTCAATGTGGATTCCATTTTTCACTCACAGTAACTGTGAAATATTATCTCCGGACTCAAACTCTTCGTGTTCCTTTCAGCTCTATCTAGAGCACTAAAACATTCAGTCGATATGAAATACGTATTTAATTATTCTCGCCAGCGATCCATCTATGTTACAGTCCTTAAATAGAGCACACTAATTTAAACTTTCAAGAAACAGCATATATGTCATACAGTCCCACCTTTAACCAATAATATGGAACATACAACGTTACAAGTATATAAAGATGTTGCAAGGAGGCTTTTCTAGAATCAAGAAACTGAAACATGTTTTATCCCCATGTCATGTCACAAATAGTTAATGTTAATATTTCAAAAGGCCAAGTGGGGTAACCAACAACAGTGATGCCTTTACTCTTCAAAATATTTGACAATTGATGCCAAAAATGACGGGATGTGATGTGAGTACCGAGTATGAAATATGTCAGGACCAACATGAATGGAAAGTCAAGAAAAATCTTACTATAATGAGTACGATTGTCATTTTGGTGACACACTTGATTCATATACCAAAATGAATAAAAAACAGTACCAACTATTTCCATGCAAAATGATGATAAAAAATTACCCCAAGACCCAAGAGTTGTCGTGTTTCTGCACCAAGGACACCTGGCCTTAAGCCGTCATACTTTCCCCTAGGAGTACTTTGATAATATCGAGTTGGATTGCGTGAACTGGCACTTTGATTGCGTTTAGATTTGTGTTGTTTGCGAGCACTATTGACAGCAGCATTGTTTCGAGGCTTTGGGCATTCCTTCAATGCATGGTTGTAAGAACCACAATTGAAACAACGGGAAGCATCTACCATTTCTGAACCTCTACAATAAAGCACAAAGCATGCAACAAATTATACATGTTAGCCAATCAGAACAACATGAATATGACACAGACATTACATTATTATATACCACATAGCTAGAAGAAAGAGAAGTACAATGACCTATGAAGTTGCAAATTATTACTTGGTACTTGGAATTCTTGTGAGACAAACTAAGAGGTATGAAACATGTCAACAACGCATGATCACCTCGATGTCCATTTATGGCGGTCATTTTTAAGGGTTCCTGTTCAATAGACTGTGAGCCAGTAGAGGACACGATTGGACTACTAGAATTGGGCAGATCGACCACTTCAGAGAAGTCACTCAAATCCCAAGAGCGTGGCATTTAGCGGATACCTTTCAATACTCCAAATTGTTGAACAGACCACATAAGGTGGTGTGCTCATGGGGTTCCTGATTGTGTTCTCAAACTGGTGGCTGTGAGACGTACCGCCAATTCTAAGACCATCAGCAAAAATATTTCAATTGATCTTTGTTCTAAAATAATAAAAATCAATTGTTGTTCGAGGAATGTTCAACATTTACAATTATTCACTGAAAGGTCTGAGCTTGAATCCTTCAAAAAGATCCTCTCCGTAGGGCCCCCCATTAATAAGATACTTGTACCAACCTAGGCAAAAAAATGGGACATGTGGAGGGCCGGAGGCCAAAGCCATCAAGCAACAATATTAAAAAACTAGTTTTATTCTGAAACCTGTCCAATATAACCCCCCAGAATTCCAAATTTCAAACTGAAACCAAACTAACAAAAAAATAATCCCCAATTTTCCCTAATACAAATAGTGATATCTATCAAATAACAAAGGAAAACTCAGTTAGTCAAATCATAGGAAATGTATTTGAGTTCCACATATCTATCCTTTCAGGAACTATTGAAATAGTTTGGCCAGATGGATTCGCTTTAATTGATCTCTATTGCTCCATAGAATTCTTGGCCACCTTCCTGAATGTTCAGGTGTAGCGACAACTAGCACCACGATGACACAGCTGCAAGCACAAAGATATGGTCCTTCAATGGTCTGCACCCTGCTGACAGTGCAGTTGCCTGAAAGCTGATGGAAGCTTTTGTAGTCCAATTTGTCTACACATACCCCCAACACTGCCCTACATCACTACAGCTCAAATTCCAACCCTGTAGGAAGCTTGGCATGTAAACTAGTTGAAATCTTTCTAATACTTATTTCCTAAAAGGTTTGAAAAAATAAACTGTAACTTTTACTAATCACTTACCTCTGTAAGTATCTTCAGTTAAAAAAAGGAACATTTTTGCTCAAAAAGGTGAAAATAACAATATATTCTTTTCAAAGCAAACATCAAGTCATGGATGACTGAAATGTGAAAGTATTCATAAACAAAGATTGAAAACTCGTACCCTTCCAGTTTACCAGAACCATCTGCTGAAGTCAAACACAATGAGTATCCACGATCATAAAGAGGGACAGAGTTACTCTCCAAGGGCATAAACTCCTTGCTCTTCCTTGTTTGATTGTCCATCCAGAAAGACTACACACAAAAAGGCACTTGATAAAACACCTTCTACCTAACATGCACCACATACGAATCTTGCAAACAACTTCAAGCTCCTTCATACATAAAACTTTAAGAGAGTGTTTTATTTAATAATAATAAAATATATATATATATAGTATCAGGCAATAGAAGTGATTAACTTCTATTAATTTCTTCCTTGTGCTGGCAGAGTGCCAACGAAGTTAAGGACGCAATTTTTTCTTTCTTTTCTTCTGTGCTCTTTCGTTATCTTATATGGAGTAATAGTATGGCCAAGTGAGAAGAGTTGCAGTCCCAGTGCCCCCACTAAACCAAACACAGAGAATTGAGAAGGGAAATCACCCACACCCACACGCATGCCACTTCTGCTATCAACTTAAAAATATCACTGACATCCCACAGTTTCCAGCATCATTTTAACTCTTGTCATCAAATTTGCAACATTTTGTCAATCTAATCTAGTTAAGAAGATGTTTTGATCTTAACATAAATGGATATGTTCCCTTAAGGCTTAATCATCACGTTTCATATTATAATCATATTTAGAAAAACAACCTACAGATGACCCTCAAATTAAGATACTTAATAAATTAACTTGGTTTTATTCTTCTACTCGGCCGATATAGTACATGACAGCTTCCGGGGATGAATGCGTGGAAAGGAATTGATTGGCATCAAAAGATGAGAGTTCTTCTTCCTTTGACTTCATCTTCCCCTGGAGTCACCCTCTTCTTTCTTCCTCAAGCTAGGGAGATTCTTTCGATGAGACTAGGGATGGTAGTCAACACTACTTATAACAATGTTGAAGATGTTTTAGAGATGATGCGTATTTTCTATTTTGTGTATTATACTAAACTTCAGGAATGCAGATATAAACACTCAATGATTCTGTTAATGCATAATTTAGTGTCTCAAATATCCTGATTACTGAAGACTGTAATGCAAACTTTCCGCATTTTAACAAGCATATCCCATAAAAACAACTCATCAGACAAGTAAAATCCATAAAAATCTAGACTTAATATCAACAAGGTTTAGCATCTTGTAATGCTCAAGAGGAAATGGAATTCTGAAAGAGTGAGAAAGAAAAGGGCGGAAATCCCTTACCTGAATATGCAGGAAAGTTTATTTGATGTCAAAAGGGAGTTTGCGAATAAACAAACATTATCATAAAGTGGTGACAGAACCATTCTTTGTCTATGTTCATTAATTTATTTTGCTCATACAAGAGCCTATTTTGATATGGACTAAAATTATCCTAAGCTATGATTGGAACAATACATTGGTTTGAAGTTATCAAACATGGAAAGCAATTTTGTTGTGAGAGTCAATAATGTTTATATATCACCTCAAACCGTATGATTAGCATAATAGGAACACAAACCTTATTTATTTTTATTAGTAACAACACAGAAACCAAAGATTGAGGAGCTGAAGTTCAACAAAGGGTTTCTCCCCGATTAAAAAAGGCATGTAACATTGGGCCTACCAAGTCTTCAGAGGGGAATAATTCAACCCAAAAGGGTGGGGACGCCCCTCTAGTTTAGAATTTTTTATTACGACACATCATATAGGACTCCACTAAATGTACAAAACTAACTCCAACGATCCTCAACGAAATATCAAGTTAATGCTCAATCTACAACTGAATGTCTGCACTAGAGACAGAAAGAAGAAACATACCACTGCAGATGGCTTATCCACACCAACATGAAGAGCGGGAAAGTATGTCTCTTCACCAGATTCGATAACTTCATTTGAATCCTTCAGAGGTTTTAGTATAAAAATCAGATTTCCACCAGGTAATTGTACTGAAGTATACTAATGGGCAAATGAAAAGGGAAATAAGATGATTACACAATCTAGATAATATCAGGTACATAAGTTTTTTTCAAAGTAAACAGAAAAGAGTTCATCCCAGTAGCCCAAAGTGGGTGGTACATTGAGCAACAACAGCATTTTGACAAAAATAAAAGCTGGACAAGTAAGTATGAATGGAAACATACACAAAGCCACAAATTGGCTTTTCACAGATAAATAAGGCTTACATGAGACGAAGAACAATGTTTAGCATGCCACTCTGACCACTGCTGCAGTAGTTCCTCAAGCTTCTGTTTACTGTCTCTGTTAAACATAATCCACTTCAAGATTAGACAGCCAGCAAATTGCATCTTAGGAATTCCTCCATCAGGAAATGCCGAAGTGTGCAATATCTTACAAATAGGAACTAGACAATGCAATTTAATATTACAAACCACTATATCTATTTATACCTTGTTAATGAATTATACATGATATGCACTGAAGGTTGTTCATCAACTGCCACTCTGGCTCTCTTAACACCAGATATGGCTATCATGTCAAATTATGGAAAGCAAAAGATCAGCAAACTAATTATTAAAGTGCAGACAGAAAATTATTCTTTAGATGCAAGTACCGGAATAAGTAAATCTACTCTGCAAAGCAAAAATGGAATATTAGCTAAGCAAAATTGCATTGTGAGTACCAAGTTAAAAAGTGAGGAAATGAAAAAGGATACAACTAACATCTATGCTGATGGGACTTCCATCTCGAACAGCTATGGAACCATTCTCGGCACCAATTTCAGATTTGAAGCCATTCAACTTTTCTGCAACTGCAACAGTTTCGGACAATTCAACACTAACTTGCGAGATGGATGGATTTTCAACCAAGTCCTCGTCTATGTCAGCATCCGGCAGAAGTTGACCAACTTCATTTTCAGTTTCACCCCCATTCTCCAAGGTCTCCCCGTTTATCCCGTCTTCGTTGGTCCTTGAATTACTACGTCCAGAATCATTCTCAATAGGCTCAGAATTTGAATTCTGAATGCCATTTTCCTCGCCGTCAGAACCACTCGAAGCAGGCAAGCCTATCAAATCCTCAGTTTCCATATTCAAATTAAAGGCAACTAACTTGTGATGAGGAACAAATCAGATCAAAAACCCCTCTGCATGAGATGAAACCTAGTTAGAGTACAAATTATCAACTAATGCATTGCTATTGAACAAAACCCTAAATAACAATTACAGATTCTCTTTGCATTCGCTTATTATTTTTAATAAAAAACAATACCTCTTTCTCATCTTTCTTTTTTTAAAAAAATAATAATATCCATATCCAACACAAGAAGTTAAAATACATACTATATTACAATCAATAGCTCATACAAAATAATAATTGCATTCAGAACATGACCAATCAAAAAATAACAAATATGTACATATATATATACAAACTGAACCATGGTTATGAAACAAACAAATAAAACTAATTAGAGTACTACTAGCAATAGTGCGCAATTATAAAAACAAAAGTCATACCCGCGAGTAAAATTAGGGTTTCAATCAAATTACACAGCGTATCAACCTTGTTAGTACGAACATTTCACATTGCACCAAGCAATTGACCCCCAATTATTAGGGTTTTGCAAGAATTATGCACACTGAACTCATGAATTTCACTGCGTGGAACGAGAAATCACAACGGCTTTCATTAACCAAGGCCAAAACAGAAATCAATACAACGATTCCAAGCAGTTCAAACAATAAATCCTATACGTATATGTGTGTGTATATATATATGTATATATGGAGAGAGAGAAATTAGGGTTTGAGAGAGTAGAAATTTACCTCTGGTGAAGAGATTCGTTGGTGTGTGGGTAGAGAGAGAGCACAAGAAGTTTGGAATCTGAAGAGACAGATATGTTATACATATAGATATTACTATATATTGCATATATATATATATTCCAGTGTATAGCAGCACACGGTAGTCTTCTTGTTGACTTGGTGGGATGGACTGTGCACAACAAAGTCAGCAATGTCTTGAATCAAGATTGGTCGTTAGATTAGCATACTATGAGTCAACAAAACTTATATAGCCGTTTTTAATTGAAATCAGTATTAATAAGGTAAATTACACACAAAAAAAAATGGTTAAAATTTTTTTTACTTTTGTCTTCTGACCCAAAATACAAGCAATTATTTCTACTGCTCATTCAGATAAATGTAAATGAACAATAATGAAGTCCATTCAAAAAAAATGATTACAGATATAGAATTTTAATGACAAATGGGTCCATGACTCCATCAAATCAACTACAATATGAATAAAATTATTGACTCCAGAGTTTAGAGATATAGGCCGTTTGGGAATGTATCGTTTTGTTCTTGTTTTTTTTTTTTTCATTGTTTATGAGAACAGAACATGTACAAATACATTATTTATGGTCATTTTGTTCTCAATTTAGAAATTATTTTCATGAATAGTAGAAAAAACATAAGAACAAAAAAAAGTTTTTTTTTATTCTTTCTTTCACTGTTTTTAAAAAAAATGAAGAAGAAAAAATTGTGCGTAGCCCACCACCACCACCCGCCACCACCAACACCCCTTAGAAACCCTAACCCCCAATTGAAACCCTAACCTCCAATCAAACCCTTAACCCCCAATCAAACCTTAACATCATTCGAAAATCACCACCACCAACAGAATCGCCACCACCACCGAGAGAGAGAGGCGACTGTGTTTTGTGTGTGTGTGAGAACAAAAATAAGGTAAGAATTTTGGTCCCAAACACTATTTTGTTTTTGTTTTTTAGGGTAAAAAAATAAATACAAGAATAAGAATGATTCTTGTTTTTTTGTTCTCAAAATAAAAATAAAAACAAGGGGCTCCCAAACGGGACCATAGTAATATAGAAAAGACAAAATTGTTACAAGCACCGATAAACCAAAAGTGCTCCTTTAACAAGCAAGCTACAAATCTATGAGTTCTCTAATAGCGCCATTCAATGAGATATGAACAAAAAGCTTCGATAAAACTAATTTAGAGAGAGAGAGAGAGCTATAATAAAAATGTATTGAATAAGCTGTTACAAGTACTACATTGACAATAAAAAAAAAATGTGTTAAACTCCATATTCTTCAATCATCAACTAGAGAAAAAAAAAATCAGGACAAATTAAAATTTTACAAAATGCATTTCAACTTCTAGTTACTTAAAGATAATGTCCTCTTCCTTATGCTCTTATTGCCACTCTCCACAGTTTTCTTCACCTCTCCCTCATCATAGATCTTCAGTTCCCTTGGCTCATCACTTTCATGCTTCACAAAAAGAGGGTTCATGAATCCTTTTGAGCTCGACGCTGACTCTGAACGATTCCCGGGATGTTCTTCTGCATAATCTTCACCATCACTCGAACTCATTACTTCTATACGTTCCTTCGCCTTTGCTTTGACAGCCGACTCCATGTCTTCGTAGACATTGTCGTTAGCATTGTTTTCTCTATTGCTGTCTCCCGAAGAAGTGTCGCTTATAGTGTGGAAAATGGTGACACTCTCTTTCCTTGTGCCTTGAAAAGAGTAGCTCATTGTCTTGCCATCATGGAGGGGAAGGAGGGACTTTGAGTGTGAGCTAGCTCGATCCCTTCCCAAACTATACGTTGTCGAGAGCTTCCTCTCTATGCCTTCCCTTTCTCGTACCAAATCCCCAAGCTTTTCAAGCACTTCGCTAGCCCCTGCTTCCGCTGCAGCTCTCTGTTGTAGGTCTGTTATTGTCCTGTCAAATGCCTTCTTTCGGAGCCTGAGAGAACGCTGAAACGGAAACGAAAAAGAACTAAGGGCTTGTTTGGGACGCATTTTGTTTTTAGGCGAAACAAAGCAGACGTTTTTGTTGTTAGGTTTTTTTACTTCAAATAGAATTCATGGTTGGTAACGTAAATTTGAATCAGTTTTAAGTTTGGCCCAAATATATTTCAACTACAATGTTGAAACAAACCGTGCAAAAGCATTAAATTGATGTTTCCATCTTTTCTAGAAATCTTTCAACTATTTACTTTATGGTGCAAAACAAAACAGACCTTGTAAACATGCTTCAGCCAATGAAGTGCATTGGTTTTTGTGATGTCCCACATCGCCCGGGTAGAGGTCTGGGAATGTGCTTATATGTCAAAGAGCAAAACAGTACGGGCTAGGCCTTTTGGTATAGAGCCAGAGCCCGGCCGGAATTAAGTGTGGGAGCATGCACATCACCCGTGGGTCGCCAGCGAGGACGCTGGGTCTCAAGGGGGGGTGATTGTGATGTCCTACATCGCCCGGGTAGAGGTCTGGGGATGTGCTTATATGTGCAATATTGTCTCCAATTGGTACGCTCCTTTTGGGAGGAGCCCAAGTCCAATATGTTTTGATTATCATAGTGGAAGTGTTTTTGTCATACGAAATAATGGAAATGCGAATGCGAGTTCAAACTTACTCGCTTTTCGAGGAACGTCCCAAGGCCTTGACCTTGGAGCTTCTTTTTCCTCCAAAATATGCAGCAGAATCGTACGAGTGCAGCTAGAACTATCAGAATTGCAGTTTCAAATAGCAGGAACAACATAATTGCCCTTTCATTACCTGAAAATAAATAGCAGGAATGGCAATTCAATATAGACTATAGTTTAGGCATATAGTCAATATATATATATATGTATAGATGTTGTACATCGATATCGCTTAACCTAACAGAAAGTCACCTGTGTAGATGCTGACATGCTTGACCATTGCCTGAGAGCAGCTGGATGTCAGCTTCTGACCTGATAACTAACAAAGAATTATAAAGCAAGGTACATTATGAAATAATGCAATTGTTGGGACAGTTTGAGATCTTACGTGTGGTACGACATGAAAATGGATTGCCAATCTCTGCATCAAATGGGAAAATGAAAACCATAAATTCAATGACAATACAGCTAAAAAAATGTACAAATGATAAGAAAAATTATCAGCATAAGAGTAATATATATAGTCATCCTTTTTTAAAGCTCCTAAAACATGTAAGTTATGTAACAGAACTGCAAGTTTCTGATGTAAAATGTTAAATCAAGTTCAGGACCAAAATAGCTCAAACTTTGTTCAACATAGCTTCGGAAGCAACGGTAGAAGAACTAATCAAGATCTCCAATGGTAATACATTCAACTAATAATATGATTTTGTCCATCTAATTATTAAATAAGGATAATAGTTAAATAAAATGACATATAGGAATTCAAATCATCTAAAAACCCTTCATTTATGATTTTTTTTATTTTTCTAGCTAGATGACATTTACATGGAATATAGTTTTTTCATGGCAAAAGTAATACAATTTACTGATGAAATCTCACTTGAAGCAGTAATGAAAGCAAGGAGAATCCTCTCATCAACTAAAAAATGCTGCAGATCACTCTTAGACAATGAGGACCAAAATTGACCTGATGCCATCAACCACTGGAAAGGATGAGAATATGTTGAGAAATAAAAATATAATATATATATGTACATATACATATTCTTATAATAGTGAAGCTAAAAACAAAGAAACTGATTGCTAAAACCAGAATTACCGGGATAGCTTTTGGACCAATAAATGAAACCAGTGGACGGAACAAGCATGGTGAAGACTACCTTTCTCGGTTTCAATGCTGAGACATAAGTGTATTCGCCAATTGTGTGGCTAATCTTTCCGTCCATTTCAGTTCGAGATATATAAACTGCATAACCGGAACAATCAAGAAGTGGACTAACTTGGAGAACAGAATCCGATACAGCTGCATTCGAATATTTCTTTAAAGTCCCAGTTGGTGAAAATGAGTACAGGTACCCATCTAATGAACTGATTGATATCCATCCTGTTACATTCATAGAAGAAACTAAAAACTCAATGAGTACATCTGCTAAAAAATTTCAAAAAAAAAAATTAGTCATAGACAACCTTTCACTAAGCATATGCTACCCCATCATATTATTCAAAAAATTGTTTCATATATAATGATGCCAAAATGCTAGTGATATTTTTACTGATGTGATAAAATATTCCCCGAATTCGATCTCCATGTGAAATAAATTTAAATATTCCCGGAACCATTAGCTGTATTAATGCTGCTTATTTTACACAGATGTCTACTTACCGTTAGAATCAACGACTGGTGCAATATCTGTTGTTTTTAATGTCCCGATACTTCTTTGCCACAGAACAGTTCCAGTAACAACGTCAAGCGCCAGTATAAGAGCCTTAACCGGCACAGTGACATATAAACGGCCATTATTCCCGGGAGTAACCACAAAATTCTTGTCGAAGGAACTAAAATCTTGAATCCATTTAAAATGAGGACTCTGGAATGCCAGCGCATATAGTTCGCCTTGTGTATTCGAAATCTGCAAGTGCAAAACTATAAATTCAAGTCCATATAGAACATACAAAGAGTCTATTCTCGTGGGCGATTTAACATTTTTTTAAAAAAATGAAAGCAGAGTAAATAAAAATTTGGAGCTAGAAATCCTGAACACATATTTGATGTGGTGAATGCAATGATAGACATTGATCTAACTTTGCATAAGAAAACTTATTATGGCAGTGTAAAAGCAAAGTCACTCTAAAAATAAAATTTTCATTTTCTTTTTATAATCACTCTTAAAATAGTTTTGCAAAAGTGGTCCATGTTGTGCCCTACGACTTGAATCGATTCAAACTAAACACACACATACACTCAGAGACACAGATATATACGTGGTTCCCCAAAAACGGGTACGTCCACGGAGGGTAGCTCAATATATTCCGGGGAGAATTCTCTAAACCCTTTCACTGCCCATACAGAAATTGAGCTCCCTACATCCTTAGCTCCCCTTAACAATATACCACATGTATATGTCCTTATATATAGGCTGGAAGTGAATAAGAGAAAACCAAATTGACAACTACAATTTGGCAGCCTTTTGTTGACAACCAAGGCATGCATGTATCATCACATGAGTGTACCATTTTGCAACAACAAAAGAGTTGGCAATGGTGGTGTTGGCAGAAGCTTCTCAAGTGTCAAGTGAAGTCATCACATGCATCACTCTTGAGTCATAAGTTCCACAAATCTCCACCATGACAAAATAGTCCACCGATTGACGCACCCCAATGCGTCTTTAGGCGCTCTGTTCCCCGAGAGATATTGTTTATGCCGGAAACACTTTGGCATAAACCCATTTGCATCCGATAGCCTTCATTCCCGTTGGAAGTTGGACTAGCTTCCAAGTCTGATTCTGGTGAAATGACTTTATCTTGACATTCAATGCATCATTCCACTTCGTACCATCAGTACTCTATACTGCTTTTTTGTCCGTGTATGTGACATCATCGTATGTCGTTGGAAAGGTATAAGTTATCATGTCTTTCTTCTGGATCTGCCTGGTTACTGACTGGTCCACCGGTTCTGGAGATGGATCATCCACCTCAACTGAGTCATCTTGCTGCTAAGTCACCGATACTGGAGATCTCTTACTGGAGACCTCTTCTGGTCAGTCTGATTACTCACTGGTCACACGGTACTAAAGATGGGACCATGGATCCTCCACCTCAATTGAGTTCTCTTACTGGAGATCTCTTCTAGTCAATTTGTTACTGACTGATTACCGATACTGAAGATGGAACTATATCCACCTTAACCTGAGCTGCTGACAGATTTCCCAATACTCGTTTCCCGGTACTGGAGATGGAACACTTCTTCATCTCAACCTCAGTTGCGGACTCATTTCCCGGTACTGGAGATGGCATTTCTCTCTTCACCTCCGTTGATGACTGGATTACCTCAACTAGAGATCTCTTACTAGAGACCTTTCCCTCAACTGAGCTACCTTGTTGTTGACTGGATTACCGATGCTAGAGATCTCTTACTGGAAACCTCTCCCTCAACCGCTCTCTCTAGCCGTTGACTCTTCCTAATTATCATTTCCACCTTCAGGATGATCAACTGCTAGAATGGTTACCGGTACTGCATTTCCCGGTACTGGAGATGGAACATTATTCACCTCCCCTCAACTGTTGACTGGCTACCAGTACTTGAGATGGGACCATTGATCATTCACCTCAACTTCAGCTGCTGACTGGACTACCGGTACTGAGATGGTATTTTTTTTCACCTCCCCTCAGTTGCTGACTGGACTACCGATACTAGAAATCTCTTACTGGAGACCTCATATAAACAGTCTCTTCTTGAACTACTTGTTGAATCTGCTCTTCTAAATACCGATTTCTAATACAATTCATATTGTATAACTGATTTAAGGCTAAGTTGTACTAGGCTTCCTGGAACTAGTATGTCTAAACAAATCTCCACCTCAGTAAAACATTAGGTTATACTAGTCTTTACTGATGATACCTAAGTTGCTGACTGATTTCCTGCCCTGGAGATGGGACCATTGATCCTCCACCTCCCTTGAGCTCTTGTGCCGAACTTGAGTATTGTCTGATTGTACCGCAAGCTTAACGATTTACGAATTTCCAATCTTCATCCGAGAAGTCCTGGCGCTTGGTCTCCAAAGTTTATCCTCCACTTTCTCTTTCATCCGAGAAAGCCTGGCGCTTGGCATCCAAGCCTTATCCTCCACTTTCTCAGAGCACGAGAAGTCCTGACGCTTAGTCTCCAAGGCTTATCCTCAACTTTCTCGAAACTTTAGATCTTGAACCTTCGCATTGTCACATGCCAAAGTTATTGTGCCGTACTATTTCTCCACCTCAACTTTGCATTTGACATCATGATTCTCCTCTTAGAACCACTCGTCCTGACATTTAACAACACTGATTCTCTTGAATAGATTGCTCGGTCTCCTTGTTTCAGCCGTATGAAACACATGAACAGTTAATTGATGACTTCACTCATTAAACTGGAACAATACTAATCAAACCAGGCTTCAAACTCTGCTTTTCTAACTTCGGATTGCTTGGTCTCCATTGCTTCAGTTGTATGAAACACCGGAACAATAAATTGATGATTGCACTCATCAAACAGGGGCAATAGAAATCAAAACTCGGTTTTTCCAATTTTAGATTTCTCATATATAAAAACGGAGCTCACGGTTGGATCCGTAACGGTCGAATTAGCTAGGAACGACCTTTCGTTTGCTCAAATAGGACTATAAATGGGCTAAGAATGGCTAAAACAGTGATAAAGGGCAAAATAGTAATTTCCTTCAAAAACTGTCGTGCCACGTGGCAGCATCTTGTTGGTCCATGTGTCAGCACTAGGCCGTGACACATGTCAGCATTTAGTGGTGCCATGTGTCAGCGTTAAGGTCGTGACACACGTTAGCTTTTGGAGGTGCCACGTGTCAGCACTAAGCCGTGACACATGGCAGCCCCTGGCCGTGCCACGTGGCGTCATCTCCCCCTTGCCACGTGGCAGCCTCTGGCTGTGCCACGTGGCCTTCTCTGACCGCGCCACATGTTAGCCCCTGGTCGTGCCACGTGGCATCATGTCGTCTTGCCATGTGGCAGCCTAAGGCCATGCCACGTGACACCATCTCCATTTGCCACGTGGCATACGCAGGCTGCACCACGTGCAAGTTGACATCACCAATGACATGTAAGCGTGTGGGCCTCACGCGTGCTGGAGGAAGACGACGCGTGGGGCGCATGACGCCAAGGCTCCTCACGCGCCTCTCTTCAGTCCGCGCGTGCGGCGGTTTCTCAGCCTTTTTTCAACGGCCGAGGATTCCTCTGGAGATGGGTCGACTCCCAATATGTTTTGTTTTGTGTGGTGGTGACTGAAATGGTTCGAAATAGGGTCGAAAGAAACACCCCGTTTTGAACCAAATATGCTTCAATACCAATTGTTGTGCCCTACGACTTGAATCGACTCAAACCAAACACACACATACACTCAGAGACACAGATATATATGTGGTTCCCCAACAACGGGTATGTCCACGGAGGGTAGCTCAATATATTCCGGGGAGAATTCTCTCAACCCTTTCTCTGCCCATACAGAAATTGAGCTCTCTACATCCTTAGCCCCCCTTAACAATATACAACATGTATATGTCCTTATATATAGGCTGGAAGTGAATAAGAGAACCAAATTGACAACTACAATTTGGCAGCCTTTTGTGGACAACTAAGGCATGCATGTATCATCACATAAGTGTACCATTTTGCAACAACAAGAGAGCTGGCAATGGTGGTGCCGGCAGAAACTTCTCTAGTGTCAAGTGAAGTCATCACATGCATCACTCTTGAGTCATAAGTTCCATAGTCCCAACACTATCTCACTTTTGGCTTGCTCCTAAAAATGCCTTGGAAAATCATTTTACAAAATAAAAATTAGGGAAGATGTTGAATAGTAATTGGGCCTTGTTTGGCAGAGTTTCTACTTCCGCTTTTACACAAAAGAAGAGGAGAAGCATAAGCCTCTTAGAGAAGTTGGTACCTACTAGTTTCTTCAAAATGCTCTTCCAATGCCCGAAAGCTCTTCTAATTTTTTTTTCCAAACTCAAAACAATTTTTCACTCCAAAAGCCAAAAACAACATTTGAAAAGTCAATCCAAACAAGACCCAAGTAAACTGCGCTATTCGAGTTTGACATGAATGCATAGACCATCGGAGTCCCAGAAGCATATAAGAAATGAAGATAATTACGGGATGAGCAGACCTTACATATATACTAGCTTCACACTGATCAATCACAGGGGTCGAGGCAAAATAGCAATCTGTCATATTTTTTCGACAACCTTGGCGATAGCCGGACTGATAAAGCACGGGGCCGCCACTCCAAAGAAGTTGTCCTTGCAACCTATATGCAAAGAGTGCCCTATTCTTAACATTGATAAATATAGATGAACTTAATGTGCTTACTGAGATCCCGATAATTTCACCCGGTTCTGGACCGAAGAAAACTTTGGCAGCAGGGTTAGATGTTCCAATGTTTAAAGGGTTGATTTTCAGCACTCTGTCTTCTGCAACCAAATATATCTGCCAATAATTGGCCTTTTTCAAATTAATGAACACGGAAGGTTGCAAAAAGTACAAAACGCGAAAAAAAAAAAATTTACAAGAAAAATGAAAATAGTGTAAATGTCAAAATGCACAAGGCTGTTATATGAAACTACTCAAAATGAGCCAATGCAAATGTGAGAACTTATGACATTAAAGGGCTTCTTTATAATATGTCAAGCTCAAGCAAAACTATATCAATATATAATTCTCGAAGAGAATATTTATACACTGATACATAACCGAAAAAACAAATTTCTCACCTTTTTTGAGCCACCGTGAACTGGAGCTATACCATCATTGCAGATATAATTGAGATTAATAGTCCATGCAATGGAACCATTACTTTCAAATGCATAAAAGTTTCTCCCTGAACAAGTATATATTCTTCCATCTCGAATTAGAGGTTTCGAAAGCTTTCCAGCAGTTTTGTTTAGAGGTTCTTGTGCTGACAAAAAATTAAAATTTAGAAAATTAAAAGGAGTTGCATCATAAATTAATAATTTTCCAGTGAAACAATCATAAGAAAGTATTTGTTGAGGTTAAAAATATTCACCACATGATTTGTAGGAAAAAAAAATAAAAAATTGTGGGTGATTGAAAAAATTCAGATTTTGCAAATTATCTGAGAGTCCAAAATGACTAGCCGGTGAGTTGATTCATCGTTACGCCAACACACACACACACAAAAACCCATAATCTGAATCACAATTAAAATAAAATGAAAGAAATCCTATAAGTCCCTTTCTGAATAAGTGACAATGAGGGCAACAAATTCAACCGATTATTGTAGAAAGTTACAGCTAATAGTCCAAATAAGTCTAAAAATTATGAACATCATCACATAAAACATATCAATAAAAACAAAAATAATAGAACAAGTAATATGAACCCCATAAAACAATTAAAATAGAAAATAAATTAGAAGAAATCCTATAATTTCCTTTTCTGCATTGGTGACAATGAGGCATCAAATTCAACCAATTATTGTAAAAAATTAAAGTTAATAGTCCAAATAAGATTAGAAATAGAAACATCACCACATAAAACATAACAAAAAATACAAAAAAAAATTGGTAGAATAGAAATTTATAAGTAAATTGATATATGTGTACCTGAAAATAAGAATGAAGTGGAAGGAAAGTTGTGGAATTTGGAGAGCGATTCTGGAAGTGACAGGAAGGCATTTGCGCCCGTGGAAAGAAAGAGCAATACACCGGAAGCTGGTCGGAGGAGAAGAAGCAAAATGAGAAGGGAATGGGTCGCCATTGGAACTGACACATTTTCTAGGGTTTGCTTTTGATTTTAAATTCAAGTTTTGAAATATATAGACAGTAACTGTTACTTAACCGCTCCTTCTTTTGGCGGGAGTGGAAACCGGACCCACATCTTCCCAAGTTCCATTTTTTTTTCCACTTAAACACATTAAATTTTTGCATTTTTGGTTTTTATATATATAATTTTGTAACCAAACCGAACCCCAATAATAATATTAATTAAAGGAAGTAGTCTTTGTGACAAATAATTAATTTTAATAACGTTTAAACAGAAAAAGAAAAATAGAACATGCCTCAGTTTTTCATAATTCAGAAGAATAAATAAGAAAAATTATGTGAATTACTAAAAATATCAATTTGTTAATGCATCACCACTTTTATGCGTTGCATACCCATTAATCAGATAGAATGCGTACACTACACGCAAAAGTGCACAAGAACTCCATGTGCTTTAGTTTGGTTGCAAAATGTCTCATTGTGCTATTTTTTTTCCCAAATCAATATTTGTATTTTTCAAAAGTTGCGAAATACCCCATTATGTTTTACTTAGCTCCAATTCACTATCCTATATTTTTCAAAAGTTGCAAAATATCCCCCATTGGTTATGTTTTACATAAAATATTGATTATTTTGCCTCATTGTTCTGTAATAACTCATTTTTAGTATTTTGTTTACTTATTTTCTCTTTTTCAATATTATAATTAATAATTCAAAACTTCACACACATATTTATTTGTATGGGTGTTCAAAACCGATTCAATTCCTTAAAAACAGGAATTGGAATCGAACCAAATTTGGTTCCGGTTCCGATTCGTACTATCATTTTTCTTAAAAAAACACCGAATATCGAAAGATAATATAATTTTATATATATTAATATTTTGGTTTGTATACAGAATGAGGGAAAATGTAGAGAAAGAAAGGAGGAAGAGAGCTAAGATTTAGTGAAATCCTTAGTTTAATATAATGTTACTTATAATTTAACAAATATTTATTTATTTTTTCTTGGTAGCTATTCACAAAAAAAAATTGGTAGCTCATTTACTTATATTTTTGGTAGTTTTAAATAACTTTTCACGAATTTTATATATATATATATATATATATATATATATAAATATATTCTCATGAATTAAATATAGAAACATATATAAAATTATATTATTTTTTGTTATTTGGTTTTTTTACTTTTTTAAATAGCTACCGAAATTTTGGTTCCGGTTCAGTTCGTTTCGATTCCTATTTTTTATGAACCGAACCGGTTTTGAACATACCTATAAATAAATATACGTGTGTGAAGTTTTGAATTATTAATTATATTATTGAAAAAGAGAAAATAAGTAAATAAAATACTAAAAATGGGTTATTACAAGACAATGGTGAATATTTTTGTATAAAACATAACTAATGGGGATATTTTGTAACTTTTGAAAAGTATAAGATAGTAATTTAGAACTAAGCAAAGCACAAGGGGATATTTCGCAACTTTTGAAAAGCACAAGGTACTGATTTGGGGGAAAAAAAATAACATAGAAGATATTTTGCAACTGAACCAAAGCACAGGGGATATTATGCACTTTTGCCTACATCATATTATAAAATGTAATTTAGAAATATCATATTCCCTCCGTCCCAATTTAAGTATTCACATTCACTATTCATTTTATTCCAAAATAAGTAAAGTCAATGTCACTTTATTTGATCAATTTATTAATTTACCCTTCAATCATTCAAGTTATAAAATATCTAAACTACAAACATCATATCACTTGGTGGGACCAAGGGTAAAATTAATTTTTCATTACTATCACACCAATAAAAATCATCTAAAAAAATTGAATTCCTCAAAAAAGACTTATAATTTGGAGGGAGTATATGTTACAAGTTGAAAGATAACACTTCTAAATAGACTCTTCCAACTTTTTCTTTTACCCCTTCTTCTTCCTTGCATTAATTGGTTAGAGCAAACAGCTCTATAATGTCAACCACCGCCCTTGCAACATTGAGAAATACATTAAGAAATGGTTCGGTTTCAGTTGCAATAACCATGTAACAAACACGAAAAATGTCAGTATTAAACACGAGTATCGAACAATTATCAGTACTACGCAGCGGAATCGGTATCGGTATCGGCATCAGCACCTTCTATTAGCATTATAAACTAGGTGATTCGTATCAAGTTGGTGTGCAATTCCCGGCAATTTTTTTGTGAGAACTTAACTATGGTAAACAAAGCTAGTATTACACTATATGGTTATTGGTAATTTCCCAAAAAGGAAAAAAAAAACAGGTTTTAAATTAATCATAAACAATGGAAGACGTCCTAAACCGTCACTAATCAACCTTGAAAGATCTGTGAGGCCTAAAATGTACATCAACAAAATTTCCAGAACAAGGGGCCTAAAATGGGCTCACTCTGTGTGCCCACTGTAACAAAATTTCAGGAACAAGGCGTTTTCTCGGAGGAGCTGCAGCATCGTTAGCAAGCGCTTCTGCATCGCCTGCATGTATGTGAGCAACCAAATGGTCGAAGAGCTTGTCTTTACCACCTCTCAGAGGATCCTGCACACGACGCCAAAGAATTAGGGGCAGTTGATAGAATTGAGTCTAATTGCAGTAAGAAAGCCAGTGTTCGGCCAACAGACTACAATGCTCATCATATTTATGTAAATACTAGGATGATTGACTTCGATTATACATATTTATGTAAATACTAGGATGATTACAAATCTTAAGAGTAATGGAATAGGGGTTTATGAAGCATATATGCGTAATCATATAGCAGATGCGATTCTTGTAGCTGACTGATATAGCTAGACAGAAGACTTTGTCGAGCTATGTAATATCATAACAAAGAAGCACAGATGCTCTTATGTTCCGTATGGTATGGTGGGTTGGACTCAAACGAGGTTTCTAAAGCCAGGCTGACCTTAAAAATTCACCAACTCACACTTTTTGCTTGATATTTGCAAAATGCAAACTACTTTCTTGCTTGCTATTACTTTCTAAGGTATGTTTCTAAGGGCTTAGGTTTAGGATACACTAACACCAGTTATACGAATTAATGTAGTATCGTTTGCCACCCACCCAGGGGGAGGGAGGGATGGGGCCATTCAGGTTAATTAGTAATTCGATTTCACAATTATGAAATTAACAATATCAAGCAGAGAAGGGATCCGAATCATAGTTACCTGAAGAAATAGATCTGTATGAGTTTTTCCGTCATACAGAACCAAGTTGGCTTGAGCCCCTGCCTTCTTGAGAGCATCTACAAAGATAACACTGCATATAACAATGGATTAAAATTGTTGACTATGTTCTATAAGTTCACTATATGTGCGATTAAAGAACGTGGTAACAGATTTAAGATACAACAAAAAAGCAGAAATGAAGAAAACAACAAACATTTTCTCTCAGTATGAATCATTTCCAAATCTATATTTGCTTAGAGCAAAATAATAGTGCAAATTAGACACATGCATTAATGCTTAATATAATTGATAAATATAGAAACAAACATCTTCTATTTTGGTTGTGACTTGTATACATAGGCTCTATGATGTATTTGGAGAAATGATGCAGCTTAAAAATTCATTTTGAGGTAACAGAACACTTCAATAATGCAAGCCTTCAGTTTCCAAAAACATCAATGAGTGCCTAAAACTGCAACGATAAAAGGTCTTGGAGCAGGAACCGTCATGCCCTCCGTGAACCAGCCATAGAAGTGTATACAATCCTGAACCTGTCACAAAGGGAGCTGGGGCATGGTGGAGCCAAGAAAAAGAGAGCACCATGCACTGCAGGTATCCTCGTCAGGCAATGATAATAACGTAGAATTTAAGTCATGCATCAATATGTCTGTGGCAAGAGGGGTATTAAAATGTCAAAATTACACCTCTACCACAGCATATCCTACAGGAAAATCAAGGTCGTTTGACAGCACCATTCAGAATATACACACACCTGGCATCTGATGGTATGGAATAATCTGCCGTTCCATGGTAAAGGATAATATGGGGCAGGATAGAAACAGCATTCCTACTGCTTGGTTCCTGTACGACAATTTCAGGAGAAAATTGTTTCATGGATTCTTCTCCTTCCATTAAGCTGCAATAAAATGTCACCGCATTAGTGGGAGAAAACATCACCGACTTAATATATTTATGTCAAACAAGTATATGCTGATTCGATTTCTAGCAAATGCATTAATAATTGGGACCTTAAAAAGATGGATCGATACAAGCCTCGACCATGAAAGCGATCCACCAAGTTAGGTATGTTATACCTGTTCACAGAAGTTGAAAAAAGGACTATTATATATAAACCAATGTGAACAATTAATAAAAATAACACGAAACACAACGCATCGAAGCTAAAAAAATAAGAAATTGAAAAGAAGAAAATGAGTGGATGATTCAAGTGCCAGCACCATAATGCTGATATAACACCACCCATTTGTCTCCAGACAATACTTCCTCTTCAGCCGTATCTCATGACTAATCTGTCTAGTTTTGCTGCGACTACGAATCTCAAAATGTTCCCTCTACCAGATTGTGAGAGTTGAGACCTTCTACCTTTTTCTTATAGACAAAAGTTCCTCTCCAGCCCTCTCATAAGTAATCTGTCTAGTTTTTATTGCAACCACGATTCCCAAAGTGTCCTCTTTGCCAGATTGTATGTTTTTACTGATCCGTACCCACAACTGGCTACACCAGTGACATATAAATTTAGACTCTGCCGGGCATTCCTATTCTTTTTGCTCCTCCTCATACTTACAGGATCCCCTCATCCTTGCATAAACCCTTTTTTTTCATCACAACCCATAATAGCAACAAGAATGACGCAGAAATATGTCACACTTACCCCCCTGATAAACCAAAATAAGCTTTTATCTGAGATACACTCCAAGAAATGCTCTCTCCAGCAGATTCTTTAATTGCCTGATCCAAGAGAGCACATGCAGAAATATGTGCACCAGCCGATTGCCCCATCAGAAATAACCTTTACAAACAATCATAGATAGAGAAATTAATAATTAGAAGATAAAAGCATGTTATAAAGGATATACAATTCTTTTACCTGTTAGGGTCACCTCCAAATTCAACAATGTTGTCACAAACAAATGAGATCCCTTGAGAAACATCTTTAACCATATCACTGATGGTCCCCTGAGGAAAATTTCTGCATGCATATATTAACTGTGAGATGATCTGATATGATGGACAAACACGATAAATATACCTGGATCTTAAAAATCGACAATTGTAAACAAAAAAAAATGAAAATCAAGTGAAGTCAGTGCTTATAAAACTGAAACGCCTAGAAACTTGAGATGCAATCTCCTGTGCAGGTCCGCACGAAGATGGATCTATTTAGTCATCTTCAAGGACGAACCAGAATATGCATGTCTAAATCAATATGCATAATGCAAGTTACCTATTTGGACATCAATGAGAAGATAACTTCATATACTTTCTAGTATCCCACAATGTGCACTAACCATTTCCAAACGAGTATCACACAACTTGAATTTATCTTTAGTAAATTAATTCTTAAGGGCTTAACAGTTGAGTACAAAACCATTGCCGCGTAACCAGGTATTTTTAACAAGTATCAGAACTACAGCATCCTCTCTTAAAATATATATGAAAAAATGTTGACCATACACTACCAATACCTGTAATCAATGCAAGCTACGATGATGTCTCTTTCTGCTAACTGCTTTCCTAGAAGAGAACCCCATGCTTTGTACCTACATCACCGAAAGTAAAGAACCTTTAGTGATAAAGCTATGAAAGAGCTTCCTATGCAAATAACTAATTTTTTATATAAAGAACAGCAAGTTGCCTTCTCCATACTAGGTATAAGCAAGTTATTAAATTGTAAAATCCATATTGGGGGATCAGCAAGAAATGTTTATACAATTATAAAATGGTGAGAAGAAATCAACCCAAGATTATTTTTAATCATGAACAAGGAACATTTTGTGATCAATCAACAAGATAGTTCTATACTTATACTATAAGTTAATTAGCCAACCTCGATGTTAGCAACACTAGATTGTGCTAATAATTAGAAACTGCAGTTTGACATCTCCTTCGAGACGGAACAAATTTAATATGTAGATGCATATGTCATGTTGCAAAGGACTCTTTGGGGCGGAAATAAAGCATGACCGACAACTCATCGAATGGCCAAGTACTACCACCACCTAATGAAATTGTTGGCTCCATTTCTTATTTCAATCATAGAGTGCTAAGCTTTAAAAGAGCTACCATCTCCAAATTGCACCTGAATGTTTCTGTTATACGGTTACAGGATATTTCAGTAACCACATCAGCAGTCTTACAAAACCATCTGGATATTCTCACCACCATAGCCATAAAGTAAAACTGTTTCACTTAACCATCCAAAAGTCTCTTGTGATATCATAGAAGTAGATGACATATCTGCATTTGAATAGATTGTTCATACATCATCTCGAGCCTTCCTAACATAATCAATATTGTGCATCTAAGAGAGAGCAATTTTTAATTACATGCAGTTATAGACACTGCTAGTTCAGGCACACATGCTCCAGAATAAAAACCAAAGCCAACCTAACAACCATAAGTGAAAGACTGCCTTCGTAATTAAGTATTATACAAATCATGTTTATTAGTAAATCAAAGACTTCTTAAATTTCGAAGATGCATGACCCTATGTAGCAAGCTTTATGAGTAGGGTTGCAAATGAACCGAGTCGTTCGTGAGCAGGCTCGGGCTTGGCTCGTTAAGAGTTCGGCTCGTGCTCGTTTGTTTAGTAAACGAACTGAGCCTGAGCATAAATTTTAGGCTCGTTTAGTAAACGAACCGAGCTTGAACATTACTAAATTCAGCTCGCCAAGCTAGTGAACAGGCTCGTCTAAGTTAAATAATAAAATTATCTCATATTTGACAAAGGAAAGTGTTCATATTGAACAAATTATGAAGATTGTTGTGAAAATATTATAGGAATTATGCGACCATAATATAAAAATCATTCATAAAAATTTATACTAGTGTAAATAGGTTAAAAACAGACATGCAACAACTCAATCCAGACAACTATTGTCAAGAATAATATATGTTGCAACTGAAACGAGTCTTTCGTGAGCAAGCTCGGGCTCGACTCGTTAAATCTGGCTTTCGGCTTAGGCTCGTTCGTTAAGCAAATGAACCAAGCTTGAACACATTTTCTAGGCTCGTTTAGTAAATGAACCGAGCTTGAACATTCCAAAGCTCAGCTCAGCTCGGCTCGGTTCGGTTGCAGCCCTATTTATGAGTGGGCAGGTTTGATGTGTATTGATATCTTCCCTATTACAGTGAGTAGGTCAGAAAAAATTAAGATAATCACTCCAGAAGTTCAGTAGATGATGTTGTGATGGAGCTGCTGGCTTTCTTACTCACCCAATAATCCAGGCTCCACCTGTTACAAATACCACCACTGGCTTTGGGGTATCTATGTTTGTCGGTAAATATAGATCCAACCTGCAAAATCACATTGGCACATAAACAGATTGCGTCACAAATACATGATAAAAATAATGTGTGAAAGTTAATTGATGTTAAAGATATATTTATGACCTAAATTTCACAATTACATACCTATTTCTAGGTTGATCTCCGTAAACAACACTCCGACGGACTTGGCTTGAAAAGTAATAATAATAAGCAACTGTCAAGAATTCACAATGTTCTATTAATCCAACAATGTAACAATTACATGTACAACGCCAAACCTGCTTATCTAATGCTACCAATGCAAGTGTTACCGGAACATGTAAATTGCTAAGTGCCTAAGTAATAGCCTATTCGTTGTCAATTTTTTTCAAAACACATTTGGAAAACAAGGCACTCATGTTGAAGAAATCACCAATTCCGTTGGCACGCTCCATGACATTCAGGACATAATCACATACCATCTCTACTGCAAGCCGAAGGCCAGAGGAAATAAATTGTTATTTGGGAGACCACACAACTTTGTCAAACTGGAAAGGCCAGAGGAAATAAATTGTTATTTGGGAGACCACACAACTTTGTCAAACTGGAATGTTCCAGTTTGACAAAGTTGTGTGGTTTAAGCTTATAGACCCATAGACGAATCCCTAGCTTTGAAGGTAGAGAACACCTTTTTTTTATTTCTTGTCCCTTTAAGAGCAAAATTAATACTCAGTTTGAAAGACCCCTTTTTTCATTCTTTCCCCAGATTAATTATAAAATAAAAGACTAATAAGTTGTACTTTACTTTTGCCTTTTTGATATATAAATCACTTACCTTTCAAAAAAAAAATATTGATCAAATAAAAAGGAGCATAAAGGTGAAGTACTAATCAGATCATTTGCAGCAAATCAATATATATATATATATATATATATACCTTGAAGAAATCCAGGCATAAGTAACATGGCATAAAAAACTAGGGCAAGAAGTTTTGTGATCCATCGGTAACCTAGCCTGAAAGGAAAAAAACAATTAGAAAGCAATTCATGATGATATAGTTCTGGGTCAACTGAATGTTTTGACAGATCAATTTAATTGAAAAAAATAAATATTTAATTCTTCCATTTTTTTCTTAAAAGACATACTGTAGTATATAACAAACAGATACTGAAATTTATGCACATTAAACACTAATGTTTTGTTTTTTTATTTTTCTGATAAGTACTTTCTGGTCATATTATTATTGGTATATTATGAATAGTACACCAACTCATTAATAAAATTCCAAGCATACATAGGTATAAGCAAGTACTGATTTAAGACACACACATATATGTAACAACTTTCCGGTGTGATTATTATTGGTCTGTTATGAATAGTATACACCTCATGAATGTATATATATATATATATACAATAACCCTAATGTTTTGATTTTCTGATAACTACATTATTTTGGGTATGTTATGAATAGTACATAACTCATGAATCACGATAGTTATGTATCAAAATCAAAGCCTATATAGATATAAGCAAATAACGATTTAAGATATATATACATATATATATATATACATATATATGTATATATATATATTTGGCGGGAGTGAAGAATTGTACCCGAGTTGAGAGAGGAGGTGGAAGCTGTGGCGCGTGATCAAATACGTCTCGGCGGCAGCGTGGCCGATGTCACGGCTGAAGGAGTGCCGGCGAGGAGGCGGCAACCGCATCGTCTCCGTCGTCGCGGCGGTTCTCCGCCGCATCTGGTGGCTGGAAACACTAGAAAGCAGAGGTTTGCCGTCCGATTGAACGGTATCGCCGCCGCCGTCGAACGATGTGCGACGGCCGGCCTGAGGCGGCTGCGACGCCGCCATTGGTGTCGCCGGCGAGGATCGGAAATGGATGGGGGTTTGGATCTGACGAGTATCGCTTTGTGTGCGTATATATGGAGTCAGAACAGTTCGATGAAAACAATTTCAATTTCAATGTTTTCTTTTTCTTGTAAGGGTTGATTTCAAAAAAAGATCATTTTGCTCACTCTTATATAGAAAATTCCTCTATAATTATCAAATTGTATTATCTTGCACCCTTTCCTATAATTTTGAACCAAAATACTCCTAAAATTTTATAAAAAATGATATAAAACTCAAAAAGAGATATAAAATTCCCAAATATATATATAATTCACAAAAAATATATAAAATTCGAAAAAAACATAAATTTTGAAAATATATATATATAATTAGGAAAATTTTATAAAATTCAAAAAATATATATATAAAATTTGAAAAAAAACATACTACCTCTTTCTCATATTAGTTGTCCACTATTACAACTTTATTTGTCCCAAAATACTTGTCCAGTTTGAATTCCAATACAATTTAACATTTCACTTTTCTCAACTACCTTTTTTCCACTAACTTTCAATAAATACCGAACCCCACCATAATACTATATCATTAAGGGCAAATTTGGAAATTGCACACTAGTAAACCCAAATCAATAAAAGGTTAAAAAGTCCAAATTGGACAACTATTGTAAGACGGATGGAGTATAAAATTAGAAAAAATATATAAAAACTTCATAAAAATTATATACAAAATTTGAAAAAACAAGTAAGAAGATGTAGAAACAAGAGAATACTAGTAAGAATATATAAATTTTGAATTTTATATATTTGTTTCGAATTTTATATATTTTTTACGAATTTTATATACATTTTTACGAATTTTATATACATTTTTACGAATTTTATACATATTTTTACGAAATTATATATATACTTATGAATTTTATATATATTTTTTCTAATTATATATGTTTTTTTTCAAATTTTATATATTTGATTCGAATTTTATATATATTTTTCGAATTTCATATGTTTTTTTGAAATTTATATTTTTTTTCGAATTTTATATATTTGTTTTTGAATTTTATATATATATTACGAATCTTATATATATTTTTTCGAATTTTATATATATTTTTGAATTTTAAATCATTTTTCATTAAATCTCATGGGTATTTTAAATCATTAAATCATTTTTTGAATTTTAAATCATTTTTCCAAATTTTATATATATTGTTTCAAGTTTTTTATGGTTTTTTTTTTCAAAAAATATATATATTTTTCGAATTTTAAGTTTTTTTTCAAATTTTAAATGTTTTTTCGAATTGTATATGTTTTTTTCAATTTTAAATCATTTTTCATTAAATTCCAAGGGTATTTTAAGTTATTAAATCATTTTTTGAATTTTAAATCAGTTTTAGAAATTTTATATATATTGTTTCGAATTTTTTATGTTTTTTTTCTCGAATTTTATATGTTTTTTTTTTCAAATTTTAAGTTTTTTTTAAAATTTTATATGTTTTTTCGAATTTTATATATTGTTTTATAAATTTTATATATTTTTATGAATTATATATATATATTATGAATTTTATATATATATTTCTAATTTTATATGTTTTTTTTTAATTTTATATATATTTTTGAATTTTATATTTTTTCGAATTTTATATGTTTTTTTGAAATTTTATATTTTTTTGAATTTTATTTATTTATTTCGAATTTTATATATATATTTCAAAATTTATATGTTTTTTTGAATTTTAAATTATTTTTTATTAAATTTTAAGAGTATTTTGGTCCAAAATTATAAGAAAAGGGACAAACTGATAAAATTTGATAAGTACATAGAAGTTTTTTGTATAGGAGGAGGGTAAGGAGATATTTTTAAAAATCACATAGGGTGTGTTTGGAAAGCCTGTTTTTTGTATTTGTTTTATGTCTCCAAATATAAAAATTGTTTTTTTATTTATCTTTGTTTGTTTCAGCAAAAAATTAAAAACAAAAAAACGTTTGGATGAAAATTTGTATTGAAAAATAAAATGGTATTGGTGGGCGGCGGTGACTGTCGGCGGCGGGGGCAGTGGTGGTGGGTGACTGGCGGTGGGCGGAGGCGGTGGCTAGCGGCGGCGACCGGTGACGGGGGGTGGTGATGGTTGGCGGCAGCGGAGGTTGTACCCTAAACAGTGAAAAAACTCAAAAAACAACTAAAAGTTGTATTTGGTGTTTTCACCACTTTAACACACTATTCACATAAAATAGTTTTCTTGGAAAAAAAAAAAAAATGGTAAACGCGTTTGCCAAATATTTTTTTTTTTTAACTTTATAAATAATAAAAAAACAGAAACTATTTTCTCGTATCCAATCATACTCATAGGATAATGAAATGATGGAAGTAGAATATGTACATTTGCATTCTGAAACACAGCCAGGCGTGAAATGAAAAAAAAAAATGTATATATTTTCATATTTAGTATATCATCCAATACGTTTAGCTTTTTGGAAGGTCTTAATATCATTAAGTAATAAAAAATTATTTAATACTGATTTTTTAAGATTAATATTATATGAAGCTAATATTCAGTTTGTCATTAAAAATACCAATACTTTTAAAAAGTGTACAATATGGAGTTTTGTAGCATAATCAATCATAGTGGGACATATAGGGTGTTTTAATTTGATAAGAATTTTATTTAGTTTGACTTTAATAGATGTTATTAATCTAATGTAAAATATTCCTTGAATGTGATGTGGCTATAATTTTACTTGAATTTGGTTTAATCTTTAAAGTGTCCATGTTAGAAATATTTTTAGACATGTCTGAGGTGACTGAATCCTTCAAATAGTTATCAAAATTTTATATGAATAATTATAAAATACATTTGGGGCGTGTCAATCGTTGACAAGATGTCCCCACCCACCTACTAACATAATTTTAACCACTAATGTGTGTTTGGTAGAGTTGTGTTTGTGTTGAAATAAACAAAAAATGCGTTTTTTATTTTTTTGTTTATTCATCCAAAAACAGAAGTATGTTTGGTAAGGATGTTTTTTGGGTTGAAATTGAAAATTTAAAAATTAATAATTAAAAATTAATAATATAAATAATAAATAAAATATAATATAATAATAATAATAAATGAATACAATAATAATAAATAAATATAATAATAAAAAATGGACTAAATAATAAAATAAATAATAAATTACATAAAACATATTTAAAAATATAATAAAAATAACAAATAATAAACAAAATGAAATAAATAAATATAATAATAAATAATAAGTAAATATAATAGCAAATAAATACTTCATAATAATAATAAAAAATGAGTATAATAATAATAAATTAATATTAAATTAATAAAATATATTTATAAATTAATATATAAATTAATAAATACTAATTTAATAATATAAATAATAAATATAATATAATATAATAATAATAATAAATGAATACAATAATAATAAATAAATATAATAATAAAAAATGGACTAAATAATAAATAATAATAATAAATTACATAAAACATATTTAAAAATATAATAAAAATAATAAATAATAAACAAAATGAAATAAATAATAATAAAAAATAAAAAATAAATATAATAATAATTAATAAGTAAATATAATAACAAATAAATACTTCATAATAATAATAAAAAATGAGTATAATAATAATAAATTAATATTAAATTAATAAAATATATTTTTAAATAATTAAAAATGAATAAATAATTTATAAATAAAATGAATTAAATAATGAAATAATAATAAATAAATAAATAGAATATATTTATAAATTAATAAATAATAATTTAATAATATAAATAATAAAATATATTATAAAGTGAAGAAAGTGTAAGTGATAAACACCCCAATAAATACCAAATTCATGTTTATTCTCATATGCCTAAAATTTATCTAAAGTGAAAAAGTGTTTTTAAACACACATATTCCAAAAACACTAACCAAACAAGTTTATAAACACAAAACACATAAACAAACACAAAAACACCCCAACCAAACATGCCCTAACTTTTTTACCATGAAAAAAAATATATAAAAATATTTGAATTTCAAACTCATTCATGTCATAAATTTTACCTAACTATTATTAATAAGATTAATACATTTTGAAAATATAATTTGTTGAGTCAATGAAATTGGTCGGCAGTTATTAAAATTTAGGATTATTCCTACAAACACCCCCTAAGATTTATCATATTTTTACACGAATTTTCTCAAAATTAAATATTTCTACTGACACCCCCAAAGACAGGCAGCCGTAGTGACACTAACAAATTTTTGTGATTTTACTTTTTTGCCCTCAAATAATTATATTAAAAAATACCTTTGATGTTAAATAGTTCTGCAAATGGCCAAAGCCTCAAAACTCATCTCTACTATTCAAGCCAATTTGGGAAAAAGCTTAAAAATTAGAATTTCATCAATTTTGGGTAGTGCTCGAGACCTCCTCGTCTCTATCTTTTTATCTATATATATATATATATAAATTATGAAATTGTAACATATTTGCCTATTATTCGGTGGAATTCCTCTGATTCTATACTTGATTTTTCCCATACACTATAAATCACTCTAATTGTATAATTTTGGTTGATTTTTTGTTCATTACTATTTCAATTTTAATTGTGATTTTGTATGCATTAGTGCTACTTATTACTATGTAAACTTGGTCAACCTCATGAATAAAAGCATTAGGGATTCAATATTTAATCAAAAGCACTGACCATAGTGCTGGTTTATCTCATTTTAGCTTTAAAAGCATGAAAATATCAAAAAGAAATCGAATGGAACAATCATTGAGGGTTGCACTTGTATCAATATCAGACTCAAGGATCTTATCTTGCTTTTTATTATTAATTATGCAGTTGCTACATGCACCCATCTTCACAAAATTATGTTTGAATAATTGTTATTGGGTTTAGAGTTTAGCCAAATGATATTTATAATTAGGGGCAAAATAATATATTCAATTTATCATATAAGGATATTTAAGTCATTTCATACATTCTATGAATAATATAGACATTTTACATAAGAGTTAGAGCAAAGTAACTATCTTCACTAATGGTATGAACGCAAAGGGATGAAAATGGGATAAAATTCAAATTTTAGGGGAGTGTCAATAAAAATATTCAACTTCAAAAGGGTACGTGTAAAAATATGACAAACCCCATAAGGTATTTGTGGGAATAACCATAAAATTTAAAAGTACGGCTCCAACATGTGAAGGCATTTTCTGAGATAAAAATTAGGAGGTGCAATGAATCTCAACTTGATTTTCATTTTAGAAACTTTAAAAAATTTACCTTATTAATTAAAAACTATTTTCTTCGATTCCATGCCAAAATTTCAATGGTCTTCTAAACATAAATTAAAATATCAACTTTATCTGCCGTCTACACCCATGAACTGGCATGGTCAAACCTAGCTTCCACACGACTTTGGTGTCCTCCTCCTCCATATATATATATATATATATAATGGCCCCAGGGACGTATATACCCACGGACACATACAGAATGAACGTCACGTCGTCACTATCGAACAAAACAGAAATTTCCAAAACGTTCGACCAAATTTTAATAGCGTCAAAGGAGATTACACTGACAAAAAAAAAAATATTCCCAAACTATGTTAAATATTATAAATAATCCCCTGAATTATTCTTGTACAATAAATCACCTTAAACTGTCACACACACAAAAAAAAAAAACTCCATTGTTTTGAAAATATTTTATAAATTACTAGAATGCCCTTTTTTTTATTGAATTAAGTTAATATACTTTTATTATGAACAAAGATTATGATATAATTAATATAAATTTAATGGCATAATCTCTATTCAAATTTTGTAAATTAATACATATATATTTTTTATTAATCAAGAAAATAATTATTCTAGAATTTTATAAAAAGTTTGAGTATAGATTTTAAAAGGATTAAGTAATTATTCAACATTATTTATATATAAGATGATTTTTTTTTTGTTATTGAAGTAATTTGTAAATTCACTATGGATATATATAAATTTATTTTATAAATATGTCTTCTATAGTAAAAAATAATAATATGTTGTAATTACTTTATTTTTAAAAATAATAAATTTATTATTAAAAATTAGTTCACAATGAATATATATAAATTTATATTATAAATATGTCTTCTATAGTAAAAAAAAAATGTTGTAATTACTTTATTTTTAAGAATAATAAATTTATTATTAAAAATGAGTTGATTTAAATTATAAAATTTAGTATCCTAAGTTTAATAATTTTTAGCCTAAATAAAAAGCTTCTTTTGATACGATTCATAATAAATTAACAAATTACTTTAATAACAAAAAATATTTTTTTTACGTTATATATATAAATAATTTTGAATAATTACTTAATTTTTTAAAACTTTATAATCATTTTTTTTTATAAAAATCTAAAAGCATATTTTTTAATTAATTATAAAACTCATGTGTTAATTGACCAAGTTTGAATAAAAATTATGCCATTAAATTTGCATCAATTATTTCATAATCTTTGTTAATAATAAAAGTCTATTTAGTTAATTCAATAAAAAAGGGTATTATAGTCATTTATAAAATGATTTGAAGACAATGGAGCTTTTTTATTATTATTATTGTGATAGTTTTGGGGGTTTATTGCACAAGAATGTTTAGAGGGATTATTTATAATTTTTAACATAGTTTGGGGGGTTCGTCATTTTGAAAGTTTAAGGATTTTTTATTTTTTTTTGAGAGAGTAAATTTAGGTGTTTAATGCACTTTACCTAATTTATTAAATCGTCAACTGCTGATGTATACACATATATTTATTAATTTAGGTAATGCATCCAAAATGGTGATTCAATCCTGAAGGGAAAACTCCCAATTTTGGTTGTTATATATCTCAATCAATACAAGAAGGATGACAAAACTCACATGAATCATCATTTATGGTATACCTCGGAAGAAGCCAAAAAAATTAACGTGCGTTTGGATGGGGTGTTTTCGTTTTTGTTATTGTTTTTTTTTATTGTTCACGAGAACAAAAATATATTTGGGAGCCTTTGATGATTTTTGTTTTCGTGAACAGTAAATAAATGTTTTATCACCCTTAGTTCAAAATTTGAGAACACTAAAATGGTATTTTTTTGTTTTCGGCACTGCTTGTTTTGAACAAAAAAAAAATTTGTTGCAGATTCCCTAACCTCCAAATTTTTTTTTTTTGTTCCCTAAAATGTTTTAGACAAAATTTCCAACCAAACATGTTTTTGTTTCCGGATTACCCTTAGGACAAGGACAACAAATTTTTTTATTCTCAAGAAATTAAAAACGAAAACGAAAACACTAATTTCCAAACGCACCCTAAATGCATGTGTCCTTGCTTTTTGGTCAACTTTTGCACATCAATGTCTTACCTTTTAACGGTTCTAGATTAAACACCAAATAATAATAAAAATAATATTACTAAATAATTAAACATAATTTTTAGATTCATTGTTACTCCCTCTGTCCCGCAATAGTTGTTCAACTTTAACTTTTTAAAATGATATAGTATTATGGTATACTATTATGATGGGATTCGGTATTTGTTTAAAGTTAGTGGAATAAGGATAATTAAGATGTTAAATTGCATTGAAATTCGAACTGGACAAATATTTTGGGACAAATAAAATTGTAATAATAGACAACTAATATGGGACATAAGTAATATATATTTTCTAAGTACTCCCTCCGTCCCAAATTATAAATCTATTTTTCCTCTTTACCTTGTACCAAAATAAGTGTTCACTTTTGAGAAGTCAACACCTTATTTGATCAATTTACCAATTTAACCTTTAACCATTAAAATTATAAAACATATACACTATAAACCATCACATCACTATGGTAGGACCATGAGTAAAATTAGTATTTCATTTACTAACACTATAATAATAGTCATCCTCTTAAAAAGTTAAATTTCCCGAAATGACCTATAATTTAAAACCGAGGGAGTATTATTTTTGTGGTGATTATGCAATGGAAAGTTGTATTCAAAAATAAATCTAGTACTCTGAAAACAAAAACAAATATTTTTTAATAATAAAAAAAAAACCTCCTTGAAAACATTCAATTTTGTAACTGAATTTTTTAAAAATTTCCAAAAACATTAGAATAGTAGATTTCATATCAATCATCTGAATTAAAAACAATGCAAATGGAAAAGCTAGTGGTAATAACCCCACTTTCTCATCAATCCATTCTGTAAATCAACTCTTTTTGCTTTTTCTCACAAGTAAAAATGGTCCTATAAAGAGAATACAAGTGAAAGTTTCATAAACTAATTCTAATCAAGATGACTCTGTGATCTTAGAAAGAGGTTAAAGAGTTGAAAAAGTAAGTAAATCCTCTAATGGATGTTCACAAGTTTGTTCGCCTGAGCTTTTACCTTAACCACCATCTCTGAACAGCTGAAATCGGAGTCTTCAAAAATGGCGCGTAGCGTTGGACCAACGGACTTGTAGTCCTCTCAATCTTCGCCCAAACGCTCTGATGGTAGCCAGCAGTCACGGGAGCATGATACATGAGCTTCAATAGCTGCCCAAGAGAATTCCGAAAAGGAGGTGAAGGTTAAAACAAGTCTTGGTCTGGTAAAAGTTGCACACAATGACATCGAAAAATTGATGTGGTTCCCAGGAATTTTTTACGAAATTTACAAGCCCAACAGCCATACTTTTCTTGTTGTTCATGCGGTGAGAAAAGATTTGTTGACTAACAAGGCATATGGACCGCTCGTATATCCTCAACCTCCCGAAATGGAAAGCGGGAATTTGAGTCTCTTTCCGGACAAAGGGTGAGCAAGATTCTTATCAAGAGGGTAAAACACCCACACCCACACGTATATACGCCTACACATATTTACTGATATGGTTTTAATGCAAGAATATATGAATATCATAAATGTAACCAGAAATCAAATAGGATAATGAAAGAAATATGTGATTTGGAATGCAAGGGGCTGCAACAAATGCAAAGTCCAATGCAAGAAGACCTTCCTGTCTTCGCAGGAATAGAACCATACCAGCATGCCGCCCCGTATGAGTAAATGATATGGGAGTCTTTAGAATTTTCTTCCAACTCACAAATACATAGTACTAGTATATCTGCAACCTGAACCTTAATGCTTATAAGAAAATAGTAAAGAGAAAAACATAGGGTGCGTTTGGAAAGCCTGTTTTTTGTATTTGTTTTCTGTCTTCAAATATAAAAACTGTTTTTGTATTTGTCTTTGTTTTTTCAGGAAAAAACTAAAAACAAAAAAACGTTTGGATGAAGGTGTTTTCACCACTTTTATTTGGTGAAAATTGTATTTTATGGATTTGGTGTTTTCACTATTTTTATCACCTAAACAGTGAAAAAACTCAAAAAACAACTAAAAGTTGTATTTGGTGTTTTCACCACTTTTACACATTATTCACAGAAAACAGTTTTCTTAGGGAAAAAACAGTAAACAGCAAACGCGTTTGCCAAACGTGTTTTTTTTTTTAGTCTTGTGAACAGTAAAAAAACAAAAACAAAAAACAGGTATCCAAACGGACCCATAGTTACACTTCAAAAGGGATAGCAACAAGGGAGGTCTCGCCCGAAGCCAATAAATATGACCAACCAACATATCAAATTTATGTGCACTAAACACTTATATAAAGTGATTAGCCTCCCTAATTTGCAAAGAGAGATGATACTTACACTCCATTCTTCACCGATGTAACTCACTTGAATTTTTAACTTATTAAAAAAATGTGAATACGTTATAAAGGGTATTTTCTTCATTTTTTCTGAAAAAGAAATTGGAGAGAAGTGGTGAGTAGCATTAGTGGTTTCCAGTGAAGGGTGAGAGGTTTATAAAGATTGCCACCTCGAGGATGGAAATGTTTGTAGTGATAGAAGATGGTTGAGGATTTTGTTCTATAATTACATGTTACAAGGGGTAAATATGAAACAACTTACTAATTTTCAAATTAGGATATCGTCTCTTCAGTAAACAACTAATTTCATGAAATTGCTATAGCCGGGGGAATAAAAAAAGCAATAGAAGATTTAAGGGCCTGTTTGGTTCGCGGTTTTGGGTGGTCTGGTCTTGTGATTTTGGTTTTGGTGGTCTTGGGTGGTTTTATCCTAAATTTAAAATCATATTTGGTAAGGAATTGGTCTTGGTCCAAATATTATTATATATATACTAATATGTATTAAAAATATATAAATATATAAAAAATCCTAAAAAGTCAACAATTACGGTTGTTAACCCATATATATATATATATATATATATATATATAGAGAGAGAGAGAGAGAAAAGTCAAAAATTTCGGCCATATATATATATATATACAGAGAGAGAGAGAGAGAGAAAAGTCAAAATTGGTAGGCCAAGCCCAAATGTTTTAATGGTTGGTTTTAAAAAGCCCAAAAACTAGTAACCAAACATGGTTTGGTCTTCAAATCAAAGCCCAAAACCAAAACCAAGCCCAAAAACCAGTACCCAAACAGGCCTAAGTATTTCTGAGTATGTTAAAGGATGAAATTCAAACAAACCTGCCAGTACATGAAAGTTTGTATTATGTTGCGCTGCCACCTACATATACAACGTATGCATGCATTACAGAGAGGAATACTGAACATCTAAAGACATAATGTGAATAGCAGTAACAGGGAAAACAAAGGAGTTAAAGCTACTTACGACAACAAAGTAATGATTAGAAGAAATCCAAGTCCAATCTCAGCATGAGAAGATAGAATGCTGAGTGTAGTTGTATTCGACTCTACCCATACACATGGCTCTTCCAAGTACTTCCTGTTAAGATCACCCAAAAACTCACAAACATGACAAGGGAAAAAATAAACATAAAACCTATACACTTCAAAGCATGCATCCTCAAGAGGATTTTAGTTACCACACAAAAGTAATCTCCTCATCAAGACTCCAAATAAAATATCAAACTAGAGTGGGAGACTGCCTTTAGGACAAAGGTATGTCACACACATTGGATTGGCCACAAAACCAAAACTAAAAATCACTAAACAAAAAAAAAACAAAATGAAAGAAAGAAAAAGAAAAAAAAAACTGCCGTTCATACATGCAAATTCCCAAAGTTCATTAAACAACAAAACTATTGTCTGAAGGAAAAAAGACCCCGATTATCTTCTCCATATATTATAAACATAACTCTAAGATTAAGAATAACACATCTGTTTTAAGAAATTACATTAGTAACAAACAAGTGCTCAAAAAATGATAATAACACTCCAAAACATGCAACTGAATCTAGACACAAGGTTATCATAATGTAAAAATAACCAAAACACCAACAAATTTTGGTGGATTAGAATTCACATGGTCAAAATTGGACCGTCCACTTCGTAGTTAGATCAATTACACAAGAAAAGTTCTCAATAAATACATGGCTGCTTGTGCCCTTCAAATTGAAAGATTTTTTTTCCCAATTTGAGTCTTGGAGGGCAACACCCTCAAATTAAATACAGCAAATTAAGAACATTAACACAAATAAGATTATAAGTGCCAACTTTTAGAGTCCAATTAGTCAAATTGGGACTCCATATGCAAGTGTGGTGCACGTCAAAAACAGCAAAATTACCAACAATTGTATGGTCATACTAAACAAAAAGGTAAAGCCCATAAACGATGCACTCAAATTCAATTCAATGGTAATAACTGAAATCTTTTACCTGTATAAGGACGAACTACTGAAGTTACGCCTGAGGAATTTTGCAACGTGTTCAAGAGCTCGGCATAAAATGGGAATCAAAGCAACTGCCAATAAATTCAACATCAGGACTCAAAGGTGCAAGAAGAGAAAAGAGCCTGCACTCGAACAGAAACAATATATATATATATATATATATATATTTAAATACAATCTAATACAGGCTAGGTTACACTAACATTTGAGGTAAAGATGTGAAGTGACAAAAGTTAGGCAGTAAATGAAGTAGATAAAATCCTTTGTCGCAATCACAGACTGAAACCACACTTGCACAGCCTGTAAATTCCATGCTCTAGGTTTCTGCAAGCAAGAAGTGGTAAGAGGTACCATACTTTGACAAAAAAGGAGTATAGAACAGAAAAAAGGACCGAAAGACAGGAACAGCAAGATTACCCCATACAGAGAATACAAAGAATACAGAGAAGAACATGCAGTGCCCATGAACGAAAGCCGATAGGCCCTATTGGAAAGATTTCTAGGTACAAGGGGAAAGATTGCAAGCACAGCCACAACAAATACCTGCATAAAATTTACAAATATATCTATATATTAAAATTATGAAAACTGAAAAGGAAGGAGACATTGGACCAGATTTACTAACACTTGCACAATATTTTAGTGGTATTCCCACAGCAGAAAATATTCCAAAGAGCAGAACAATGGCTGATAATGCACCTTTCAATGAATATGGATATAGATATGGTAGTTGCTTAAATACTAGAATCACTCAAATACTTGTAAATGTATCAGTCTATGAGATAGCTAGATTAAAAACTTTTCTACAAACAACTAGGAAGTATGACCATGTTAGCTTGGGATGTTTCAGTTGGAAACAGCATTTCAATCAATCCGGCAAGTAAGAAAATTCGTCCATCTAAAGTACTCCTTACGAAGTGCAAGTGTGAAATGTGCTAATTTAAACATAAAAGTTTCAAAATAAACCTCCAATCCATAAACAATTGGAAAAGAGCAAGAAAGAAAATATAAATTTATTTGAAATATAAAAGGATAAAATTTTCCAGTTTTTTGTGTTTATATTTTCAAAAGGGGCTTCATTTTGAGACATTTAAAATTAAAAAAAATAACAAGTACTATGAGATGGAGGGAGTATCAAAACATTAACTTAACAGCACAAACTAAAACCTGAACCCGAAAGTTCATCAGGAAATGTCTTCACTACTTGTGTGTGTGCATCATCTAAGCATGTGTGGACAGTACCCAAGCATTGACGGAAAACTGTATGGTTTGTCGATCCCAGCGCAGAGAAGTTGGATTTGCAGCTGGAGTTGATGTTCCTGAAGTTCTAGTAGTTGACCCTACAGCACATATTTTAATTCAATTTAATTGAAAATCTGATTCACAAAGAACAAACAAAGTTGACTATATCTGTATTGCATAGCAAAGAAAACAAACTTTCCCACTTTTTTCAATGAATCAATCAACACTTTACCAGAGTTACGTGATCTTGTTTGGTCATTTGAAGCAGATGGTGGTGCTGAAGATCGTGCTGGCTGAGAAGAACTGGTTGAAGGCATTGCCTCAACAATAAGGCCAGGATCCTGATCATCAAAATATAATCAATAGCTAGATAAAATCAAAACCTAAAACAATAAATAAATAAATAAACTTTCCCATTGTAAATCAACTTGATAAGGTCCAACTGCAACTGATATACAGCTTGTTTAATGGTAGCATTCTAAGATGCCAACTGCAAAGTCTGCATTGTTTAAGGAACCATAGATGTTGTCAGAGAATGATAAGGTCCCATTGTAAATCACAATGCAACCCCCATGACACACCATGGCTGCACATACAGCTGTAGGAAAGACCCTATTCCAACCTAGGCACGTAAAAACTTTCCCTTGGCCCGCAGGTCCTGACACAAGGTTAAGATTCTAGCTCTTCCACAGTGGTATCTCACAGATGGATTGCGCATGCCAGGCAAAAGGGTCCAAAAGTGGCTTCCAGAAGGACGAGTTAAGATAGACTAGAGATATCCAAATCTTAAACAAAACCAAAATTTCCAGTTCTAACGCAAAGAAAATCATGCAATCAGTACAGTCCCACCAATAAGCAAACCCCCAAAAAGCATACCAAATGAACCCAATATGAAATTCCATTACTCAACTCCAATTCCATTAGTGCACATGATTCAATAATTTAAAATACAAGATCCACAGATACAAACCAGAGATAACTAAACCCTAGATGCTGTGTTAGATATTCAAGAAAACCCATACAATAATAACAAAAATACGCACATGTTGTATTTATATGTATATATATATATATACGAAAAATGATCTCTTGCTCACCGGTGAGCAACAAAACTCATACACACCAATTTACAATGACAGTTGGATGGGATTTATACGTATTTATATCTCACAAGTAGTATAGAGAAGATTCAAAGAAGCAAACTACAGATCAGACCCTGGGGATTTGAGTCCATAAACCCCATTTATAATCAGGCAACACATCCGGCAAAACCCAAATCTCTTCTTACTAACAAACTCATGCAAGAAAATCAAGCAATCAGCACAATACTACCCAAAACCAAACCCCAAAAGAAAACAAATGAAACCCTAAATGAAATTCTCTAGTACTCAATTCCCATTCAGTAAGTCATATGATTGAGCAATTTGACTAAAACTTTCGATTCTCCAGATAAATCATGCAATAGAAACACAAACCCACAAGCATTTGCATAAATATGCACAATATGAATTAGGATGAAGTTGAGTGGGCAGTGTTCAATTTCCAAGATGAACCATAAAATAAAAACACAAACCCACAAATCTATACATATATATATATGCAAAACATGAAACCCTAACTCAAATTTTCTAGAAGTCGGTTCCCATTCGAGTTAAATCATATGATTAAGCAATTTGACTAAAACCCTTTGGGCAGTGTTCGGTTCCCAGCATAAATCATGCAAAAGAAACACAAACCCACAAACATTTGCATAAATATGCACGATACGAATTAGGATGAGATTGATGGGCAGTGTTCAATTTCCAAGATGAACCGTACAATAAAAACACAAACCCACAAATCTATATATACATATATATATATATGCACAATATGTATATAGATGGGTTTGAAGAAGGTACGAACAATGTATCGCTGGTAGAACTTGCGCTTGAAGTGGTCGACGACATCGGAGCGAGAGGCCATGTGAGGAGGGATGAGTATATTGGACCAGTAATCGGGCCATCGTGCGTCGTTGTCGTAGTCGTAGGACGACGCTGCTATTCGCTTCAGCCTCTGCGGATCTTCTTCTTCCCCCATCACTTTCTCTCTCTAAATCTCTCTCTTTCTCTCTCTAAAAGCACACACAGTAGGTGTGCTCTGATTTTGTGAAGATGAGATGGGGAAGTGAAAATGGAGAGCCGTCGTTATAGCACGACGTCGTATGGCGCTGTAAAGAAAGTCGCACCCGGATCTGGACTATAGTAACGGGTCGGGTTTTCCCCGTCCAACAAAAAACAATTTGATTTATTTTTTATGGGATTGTGAGAATAACCTTTATTTTATTTATTTTTTCTTTCATTTCGAATTCCCAACATTTTTGTTGTGAACGGAGCACTCTCATTCATTACGGTGACTTTCACAATTCCTAAGTCAATTTTTATCGAATTGTGAGAATGACTTTTAAATATGTTTCTCCTTCCAATTTGATAATTTGTCCTAAAATTATTGATTTTTTTGTCAGAAAATTATTGAATATTACATGGATAAGTCTAATGTAGTATCTCAAATTAATTAAAATAAATAATAATTTATACATGCAAGTGACAGAATTCATGCGTATATTACAATTTATGTATTTATTTCTGAATACCCAATATATCCCCCTTCGGGTCATAATATTATGTCCATCACAGTGAATCTTCGTGTTAATAATTTATCATTGGATTATTGATCTTCGTGTCATGGGACTACGTCAGTCTGAATCGTTTGTTATAGGATTATGACCACCCTTGATCTCCATGTCCCAAAAATAGGTAAGGAGGTGACATCAAAATGGAAGCATTATCATAAATTCATAATATCCATTTTCTATAAACCAATTCATGGTTGGTCATGTCGTTGGATAAGTACTGTTATACAATAAAGATATTCTCTCTAAAGACTAGTATCATATTGTTATTGTTACAGCAATCATGACGTAAACCGATGCCGTTATACTGTACATATATTCATTCTAAAGACTAATTTCACTTGTTACTACAACCGTTACGTAAACCGATATAGTTAAACAGTACAAATATTCACTCTAAAGATATAGTTAAACAGTATAAATATTCACTCTAAAAACTAATATCACATGCAACGGTGACGTGAACTAATATCACACGCAACGATAACGTGAACCAATACCGCGAAGGCAAATCATGAAACCAAGCTCAGAATGATATATGAACTAATGAAGTACAATTTTTCTACGAAGATCAAATGCAACTTCCAAGAGAATATAACAAGCCTTGAAGACCAGATTGCAGAAAATGTGAAGTCCTAACCTCCCAGAAATTCTGTGAGGCAAGAGCATGTCCTCATGTATAGGTTTCTTTATACATAAATGCCAGTAATTGAAAAAGGAGAAAACATTAAATAATTGAAATATTATAACTTTTGAATAAATAAAGTGAGAGTTTACACAGAAAAAATGTATCCTTACGAACAACCATTATAGCCGCTGCAACAAAATTACATTTAGCAAAAATGCTAAAGATTTTACATGATATTCAATTCTTAATGGAGTATCTCAGAATGAGTGTGATCAGCAATCAAGTGCTTTTCATGTTTTGGGTGCCTTTCGAGTGCTGCTTCCAAATATACGATGGAACTTCCTAGCTTTTCCGAGGCACATTGCTTGTTTACCTGCAAGTGAACGCAAACGCAATGTTTGGCCACTGTGGACCATTCTCGAATCCATTTTTCCGCATATGGGTTGCCTACGTATGCCAGTTGCTGGACTCCTCTTAACTCTTCCAGTTCTTCTTAGACTCGTTGAAAAAATCTGTACTCCAGTCTTGACTTCCAAATGCCATCTTCCGGAACATTCTGATTTCTGCTGATTGTTGCTTTGGATCAAAGTTTTCGCTTTGTCCAGGTTTCATTCCGTTTGTCAGATCTGACAACTGGCTTAAGGAGTATAAAGCTCTCACTACCTGAGAGGGAAAGAGGGGTGTCATTTCACATCCTAACTGAAATAAAACAAGCAATTGTGACAACACACACATATATACATGTGTGTGTGTGTGACAACACACATATGTATATATGTGTGTGTGCGTATATGGAAATGTTCTCTTGCTGACAACTGGCTTAAGGAGTATAAAGCTCTCACTACCTGAGAGGGAAAGAGGGTATCATTTCACATCCTAACTGAAATAAAACAAGCCATTGTGACAACATATATAAGTATATGTGTGTGCATACATGGAAATGATCTCTGGCTGACTGGTGAGCAAGAAAACCCATACACACTAACCACAATGACCGTTGGATGTGATTGGCGTGAATAAAGCAATTATCATAAAAAAAAAAAACTTAGCAATCCAATGACCCATATGCTTGGTGTGTATGAATTTCTTGCTCACCCTGAGCAAGACATCATTACTATATATATATATGAAGGCATTTGACTAAGAAGTACCTGACTCATTCGTGGCCTTTTTGCAGATGAATGACGAACACACGATGCAGCTGCTTCAATCATTAGAAGCAACTCCTCTTCAATGAAGTTCTCTTGCAGACATGGATCTACCAGCTCTTCAAAGTCTTGATCATCAAGCGCACGAAGAAGCAATGGTCGAGCCTACAGGATGACAAGGAGAGAGAACCCCAAGATTAACGCAAGTGTCAGTACCGGAGGAAAGTGGCTGATGATAGCCACCATGCAGGCTTAACGCTTAAGATTGTAAATTCAAAGAGGTTTCAAAGTTTTGAAAACTATATAGCCTTGTAAAGGAAAAATTGCAATGAATCCCCCGAACCATCCAAATTTCTAGAAAAACACTCCCAACCTACATTTTGTACAAAACAACCCCTTCGATGTTTCAGAAACACAATAAGCCACCCATTTCCAGCTATGCTTCTCCTATTTTTTGTTATTTTTACTGGTATTTTAACTAATAGGTTTTTAAGGGAATGAAGGTAATTGGGGAAAGGCTTGGTGGTGGTGGTGGTTGTCGTTTGTAAGTTTTCCATGGCAATAGTGGAAAATCAGAATGACAATCAATGGAATTGGATAGCCATCCAGTCCAGGGGTGCAGTTTGGCAGTTTATGAAAATTTCAAAACAAGTTTCTTGGCACAAAAGTTCGAGGGCAATTTACAAGAAATTTAATAAGTTCAGGGGAGTTGGTAAAAAAAATCCATATTCAACCAAAGCATGGCACATGTGGGTAAGAAAAAGACTATCAACCGAATTTTCTAAAAGAAATTGACGATTACAATTGACAGTGAACTTCTAGACTATGCTGATGCCCTAAAATTGCACGACACCATGCCATGCATGAATGACCAAGGATTTGACAATGAATACTGTTTCATTGGGATCTGTGATATTTGGAGCATTTTTAAAATTCTTTTAGAAAACACTTTCCAGTATACAACACCCCGTGAAAGAAATTACATAAAAAACTTGTCCAATAAATAACATGAGCAATAAGGACAAGAATAAGAAGGTTTGTGCATACGGAGCTTACCCATTCAACCAGGCTCTGCTCACCAAGAGATGTATCCACAGGTTTACGACCGGTAATGAGCTCTAGAAGCACAACACCAAATGAAAATACATCGGATTTTTCAGTCAACTTGCCAGATAACGCGTACTCTGGAGCCATGTATCTGAAAAATATCAGAGGTCATTAATCAGATAAATCCAATTGAGAAAGTATAAGCATGGCACATCCATGGTTATTCATTCAATATATGCCTTCCTCGTGTTGGGCAGATATCAATGGTGGAGAACATTATGATCTCTTTGTTTCTCGAACATCGATAACTGAGTTTGCTTATATAACCCAAAACATATACTGGCACATTTCATGTGCCAGCATATGTCCAGCCCAAAACTTTGGTACGGGCCAGAATTACACACATTCTGGTTACGTACCCAAAGGTTCCAACCACACGTGTTGAAACGTGTGTATTTGCGTCCAGTGCTAACTTTGCAAGACCAAAATCTGCGACCTGCCATTCAGAGAACATGCAGTTAAGCACATTAATTGCTCGCAAGATGAGCCTACAGAAAGTAAAAGAGATATTGGATTCTCAAAGTGCCGGTATTGGGATTTTCGAGCCATGTCAGCAATTTAGTTTACATTACATTGCTGAATGGCAACAAACAACACTTCAAAATATTATAGCCCAAGCATGAAACAACAAAAGATAGAAGAAAACACTGTATTTGCGTCCAGGCTGCAGAAATTAAGCATACCCGAGCTTCAAAGTTGTTATCTAAGAGTATGTTTGCTGACTTGATATCCCTATGAATAATCCGGGGATGGCCTAATAAACACATCAAAGAGAGAAAAAATCTCAGCAGACGTCAGTGATGAAAACATATCTGAGGCCAAATTTAATTATGTAACAAGGATACCACATCAGAATTACGCCATAAGGAACATACATAGTTGATGCGTTATTAGTTACATTTTTCATTTATAAATGTCCCAAAAGATGCTAGTGATTAGCAACAAGGATCAGCTGGCATAATTATAATAATGTCTTGCTTTATATACTGCAGTTATTAGTACTTTTGACCAGTAAATAAGAAACTCTGCAGTTATGCATGTTATACTGCTTCAGACATAATCAACAGATCTTTTGGCAATTTATACTAATTTGTGGGCAAAAATTTCTTCATTTGTCATTGTGCTGCAAAGAATAAGTCGCAAGGTACTTAAAATGGAACACTATGAATAAACAAACATTCGAGGCATCATAGTATTGGGGGATTAGTCTATGATAACTGCGTCTACACACACTTTTTTAGAAGTAAACAGAAAGATGAAATAAATACAAGGATAAGAACACTTACAGTCTTCATGCAGGTAAGCTATTCCATGAGCTGCACCAGCAGCAACTTTTACCCGAGTTACCCAATCCATAACCGGCCTACCTTCACCTGCAAAAAGGCCAAAAAGGAAAAGGCAAAAGGTGAAATTGCCATTACAACAGTTTTTTAAATGACAATTTTCCGTTGAATCTCAACCCAAAGCACCTTGTTAACTACACATATAACTCTAAAAGCTAAAGTTGTTAGAGAGGGTGCAACTTTAATATGTAAATCCTCTAACACACCTTAAGTGGGCATGTGCCAAGTATATAGAGTCCACCACAACATAAACATCTCTCACAACATTATTGATGTAAAATCGACCACCACTGGTCACATCTTTGACAAAACAGAAAGTAGATACTTGATGTAGAACCTACTTTAATATATTTGCAATACACATAAGAAAAGGATTGCATGCCTATAGAAGTCAAAGTTGGAGTAATATCTTACCATGGAGATGATAATGAAGGCTGTTGTTTGGGACGTAGACATAGACAAGCATTCTTTGATTGTTAGATATACAGTAACCCACAAGCGAGACCAAATAGCGATGGTGTACTCGGCTGATAATTTCAACTTCTGCTCTGAACTCCCGTTCCCCCTGTCCACCATCAACCTTTTGCAGTTTAACGGCAACTTCTCTTCCATCGACTAAGATTCCTTTATAAACATAACCAAACCCGCCTTCACCTAGAAGATTTTTCGCTGAAAAACCATTTGTAGCCTCAGATAATTCTTCATATGTGAAACACTTTGAATTGCCCACACCACCAGGCTCATGTATGAATTTTCCTTCAGAAGCCTTTCTGGCAAGATGAGCCGAATTATGGCGCCCAAAAAAAAATTTATCTGGAACAATATGTAAAGCCCATTAACTTCAATTTCATGCCCACATAGTGATGAAAACATTTGTTGCGGCTGCCAAACCAACTACAAAGAATGGATCCAAAACTAATATGCACTCCCGCATGTATAATGTTTTAAACCATTATGCATCATTTGACTGCTGAAATTTGTTAGAAGAGGAAGAGAACTTAAAAATTAACAGCAGCCACAAATGGCCCAACATATCATAAGATTCCACATCTTCATCAACAGGGTTTTTGGGAAAAGAAACCATTAAAAATTGAAGAGAATAAATATATATGATTCATTAACTTCATCACTACGGCTGCACTATTCCCATTTCTTACTTTCCATTTTATTTCTTTTGGACATCTACGATATCGCCGAATATAAAAACTAAAGGTTCCTAGATATGAAACAAAATTATATTGGATGAGTTTCTTTGCTAATATCTAGTATAGTCAACCCCGAATTTTTGGCCAACTCTTATTGAGTTGACTGAGCTGAGATACTGATTAATTTGTGAAAAAATATGGTCATTAGTTTTAGATTTCTTCAAACGGAACATATTCAGATGTAATGTCCCAATTTCTCCCTTGAAAGAGAATATTGTGAAAAGCAGACAGCTTGGTGAAGAATGGAGAAATGAAGAGCTATTATGTCCAGAATAGCGTGGTTACACCATGGCGACAAAAACACAAGCTTTTTTCACCGCAAGACTATGATGGCACCATCCTTGGTTCACACCGGAGCGCAGTCTTTCATCTTACGAGTGAAAGAGTACAGCTGCTGAGATATATTTTCTGTTACTAAATTATAAATGCTTTTCAGGGTCATAAATATTATACTCCAACTAAATGGAGCAGTAGTTCATTGAGCATTATGAAACTACTCTGAAACAGAACCTTAGTAAACACAGTTTAAGATCTAAGAGTTATAATAACTAACAAAAAGAAAATAACATGGTAACAACAATGGTTCAAATGTTCACCTAATCTCTGGGAGGAACCAAATGGAGTTGGTGTAGCGTATTTACCACCAGATCCAGTCCACTTTCTCTTCCGTCTCCGTACAAACCACACAGCCACAATGACAATACTAAGGGCCAAAATTCCAGCTACAACGCCGATAGCCACTCCAAACATAATCCCATTTGATCTCGTATTCAAACCATGTACAGTTGATTCTGAAGTTTCGTGTGGTGGATGGGATAATGATGAGTTATGGTGAGGTTTAGCGCCCGATGAATTACTTTGAGGAGAATGAGGAGGGAGATGAGGCGGTGACCATTGTGAGTGAGGAGGAGGTGGTGGCTGTGATAAGTGGGCAGGAGGTGGTAACTGTGCAGAACCTGGGGGGGTATTTGTTGCGGGCGTATTAGTTTGTGGAGGAGAAGGTGTTAAACGAGGAGTTGGAGGCGGCAGCGGTGGGGGAGGTGAAGAACTATTGGAAGGAGGAGATTGGTATTGTGGAGGAGGAGATTCAGAAGAGGAATTACCATTAGGAGGTGGGCTAGTCGCATTTTGGGAGGGTTGATAAGCAGGCGGTGGTGGGGACGAAGTTGGAGGGGGCGAATTCGAAGTTGGAGGAGGGGAAGCAGAATATGAAGGTGGGGGAGATTTTGGAGGAGAGGGTGGTGGTGATGTTGAATAATTGTAGGAAGGCGACGAATATTGGCTTGTTGGTGGAGGAGATTGAGGTGGAGAAGAAGAGTTTGAAGCAGGCGATGAATAAGAAGACATTGGTAAATAAACTTTAGCTATAAATCCATCTTAATATGTTGCATATTCACCATACCCAAATTATTCAATCTTTTCAAAAACACCACACACTTTCACTCCAATGTCAAAAATTATTCAAACCCATGTACTATAACCACCAACATTCTCCAAAAATCCCACAAAAAAACTTTGAATTTCACAAAGGATTAAACATTCTTACAGTAACCAAGCCAAATGTGAGCAAAACCCAGTCACCAATTCCAAGATTTTGAACAACAATAAAAGGGATCAACAAAGCCTAAACTTGTCAAACCCTAAATCCCTAAACTGCTTCCAGCAACATCCACATTCAAATATAAAATTTTGCAACCCAAAACATCCAACACCCAGCTGAGAAAACCCTAATGTAAGCAAAACCCAGACCCCAAATTCCAGGAATTTGTACAGAATTGATCAGAAAATTTCGATTGAGCAAACCCTAAATTGCTAAACTAAATTCTTGCAATACCCAGATTCAGAAACAAACTCTGCAACCCAAAACTCCAATTCCAAACTGCAGTAAAACCCAGATGCCAATATTGAAAGAAAAACAACAATATGAAACCCAATATATATATATATATATATATATACAAAACCAAATATGAAACTTGTACCTCTCCCTCTGTTTCTTATTCCCAGATTGCAACCTTCAAATTGCAGAGCATTTCTCAAGAACCTAGTCCGAGAGAAAATGGGTATAAAAACAAAGGTGGGGCTTCTCCAAAACAGTCTTCAGGATTGAGAAGAGAGAGAAAGCAAGAGGGGAAGATTTTAGAGAGAGAATGTGAAAAAAGAATCAGGAAAATCGCAGCATGATCAGAGTGCGACCACTTCCGAAATCTCAGGCGTTTGAGCCTAAAAAAAGCATGTAATGAACTGTGAATATAACGGAACTTCCTCGTTACAATCTTCATTTCTCTAACCTTACAATCTCCAAGTAAGATAGATACAGTCATATATATATATATATATATACACACATTCGCAGACATGAGACAACAAAGTTGATATGGGTATTTATAGTATGTAACAGATTTTAACAAATTGGGTAAATTACACAAACCTCCCCTGTACTTAGGCCTAATTGTAAGCGGTACTCCCAACGTTTCATTAATATCATTTACCCCCATTTCTCATTTTCCGGTCACAGGAGGTTTCAAATGACAAAAGTACCCTTAGATATTATTTTTTTGAAAAAATAAAAGAAATACTAAAATGTAAAATGTCTTGATTTCTACTTATTGAATTCATCCCTAATCTCTCATTAGAGCTATTAAAATTTATTTGCATAACTGTTTTTTGTTCAAATCAAAGAATAATTTTAAGTCCCTCAAGTTCCAAATTCATGTGGAAAAATACAATCAATATTTTACACGGCTCAGAACAAATTCAATCAATATTTCGCCCTAATCTTCAAATCATTTTTTCTTTGTTCTTTCTTCCACCGAACTTGCTAGCCTGAAGCTTTACAACTGCGGCTGACGCTGATTCGAAGGATTTGAAGCATGGAGTAGGCGAGAGATCTTGAGGAGCTTGGTGAGTGGCGCGAGTGTTAGAGGCGGTGGCATGTGGTAGCGGGTCTGTGACAACTTCGGTAAGTGGAAGGAGAGGGACGGTGGGGCAGGGGTGGTGTGCTTGAAGATCCCTACGCCTCCAACATTGAAAGTGAGGATTTGGGGGTTTTTGCCCTCTGGAAATTGATGTTTCTGAAGATGGGTGGCTATGGCCTGATTTGATGTAAGCCTTAGGGTTGGTGTATGAGGAAGATGACGACTAGTTTCTAGGGCTTTATTTGTTCAAGTGAAAAAAATTTCCGGATAAGTAAGAAATTTACCTGAAATCATGGCCCCATGTTGAGATACAATGTGCCTGAAATTTTGAGAAAGAGGAAGAATAAAATGGCAAAATCTGAAAATTTATGCCAAATCAATTAAGTATCAATTTTCTTGGTGCAGCACAAGCAAATATAAACCTCATCAATGGCAATCATATTCAACAACCCTCTATCATGCAACTTTTTTAGCTTTTGCATAAATGCCGATGTTGCAATCAGTTTTGGTGTGACATACTGCAACCTTAAGGATGGCTTCCCAGATTAAAGGTGTGTTGAAATCAATCTTGATTTTCTTCATATCTTTGTAATATGGAAATAAAATTGGCTTCTTAATTTTTTTTCATATATATATATAGAGAGATGTAAAACAAATTTTTGTAATATGGAAAAACAAATTAGTCTTGATTTTTTTCATATATATATATATATATATATTCATAGATTGATAGATTAGATAAGCAAGGGTAATCATGTAATTGCATTGATAGTAAGGGTAAAATAGGATTTTCATCTTCAAAAAATCAGTTCTTCGACCAAATAAGGTAATTTCCGGCGTTGACTTCGAATGGAGGGGGGAAAAATGTTACAACGGAGCAAAAGTTAAGAGAGGTAACTGATATTAATGAAACATTAGGGGTATCGTCTGTAATTAGGTCAAAGTTCAAAGGAGGTTTGTGTAATTTATCCTACAAAATTAAATGAATTATAAATTTGGTAAATTACAGTTTGACACCCTCGAGGTATGATATTGTACACCCAAATCTCTTGTCATTTGATAAATTACAGTTTGACCCTTCATATTGATCGACATTCAATTCAGATGACAGGACCTGTGAAATTACTTATATATCCATGCATAATTTTATTTAAAAAATGTCTTTACAAATAAGTGAGGGTATTATAATCAATTCATCTTTGATCAATTGTTGTTAACGTAAGCATTGATCATGCCGAAAGTTTGCCAAAGGAGAGTTTTTGTTACTACTTACAAATTAGAAGAGTTTAAATTATGATTTATCAAATAATAAGGTATGCGAGTATAATATGAAATTAAACGGTGGAAGTGAAGTAAAATAAGTAGAAGAATAAAAGTTTTCTTTTTTTTTTCATGGGCAACTTAAGGCCATGTAATGGGTGGTGTGATGGATTGAAAAATTTACATATGACCTAAAATTTTGAAATATTTTCATAATTATTAATTTTTTTAATTTTTTTTTTTTTTTTACTTATATAGTAATATTTTAAAGATTTTGGACACATGTATGTTTTTTAGTGGATCACATCACTTGAGCAAGTATTACCCTCTCTTTTTTTACTATAAAAAATAAAGGAAGGAAAAAGAAACTAAATAGAAAAAGAAGAAAGATCCTTCTCAATATAGTTAATAAGCCAAGAAAGTCATATGTTCAATTAGCAGCTTTGGCTTGGAGAGATTTCTTGGCATTACGGTGAGCAACCGAATTGCAAATATGAGGAGCTCAAACGAACTGAATCTTCTCAAAAGAATCGGCTAACAATCTGACGTTATCCAACACTCGGAATGACAATTCAGTTGAGGTTTTTCATATCAGCAATGAATTTACAATCCAATTCCACGACTACCTTTATATAGCCCTGCCTAGGTAAGAACTTGAAACTTTCCTTCAATGATAAAACTTCAACCATCTCAGGGTTAGGGACAAAAGAGAAGAAAAAAAAATGCACCAAGATGGGCATACCTCCATGATCGCTAAGAATTAAACCTCCTCCTATTTCAAGAGAGACCAAATCAAAGACAACATCACAATTGAGTTTAAAAATGTTCAAGCTCGGAGGTATCCATTTTGAAAGTTTAGGAGGAGAAACCACAGGCTTTTCAATTTTAGAAACTTCTTTGAACTCATAGAAGTTTGTAAGGGCTTTATCCACAATAGCTGCTGGATCTCATTTAGAGTTGTTGAAGAATCAATTATTTCTACTTTTCTAAATTTGCCAAAAGATAAATGAACATAAGCTCATGAAATCAGTAAAATTAGGAGAGCGGTTAGACAAATCAAGGAGCTTGAGTCAACATTGTTACCATGATAAGAACTTAAAATTACCCATATCCAATCTGATTGGAGAAAGTTTCCAAACAAATTAAGCAGAAGGACAATTGCAAAGCAGGTAAATTATTGACTCTTTTTCTAGGTCACAACATTTGCAGATTGCATCGGCAATAATCTTCCTTTTTTTCAGATTAAAGAGGACCGAAATTTTATCCAAACTGCACAGCCAAAGAAAAAACATAATTCGTTTATTGTTCAAATTCCACATGCTCTGTCACTGCCTTTTTTTCATTGATTATATAAAAGTGAAACTCAAAAAGTAAAGCTAAAGAGTATTAATTGAGATCGTTCACAATTTTAATGAAGTCACATGTTAATCCTTTGGATATTTTTGGTAAGCATGTGTATGATTTATATGATTAAAAATCACAGAGAGTTTCATAGTATTTTTTAATTTTTCGATTTTAATGGAGTTTCTATATTATAAGGATTTTTATTCTTAAGCGCTGCACAAAATTTATTATTTTTATCCATTTCTATCCTATAGCTGATTCATTCTAAATAATGATTACCTTTGCCTAATTCAATTATCTTTTTTACATAAAATTGTTTTATGATGCATTTTCTTAACTGTGTTCTTTTCTAGCCTACATAAATATAATTTAGTAATTTACCTATTTGCCCATCCAATTCTACATAAAATATATTCTTCCCTGTATAATAGTTTATTTATATTATCTTTTAGTTTAGAATTCAAGGAGATCGCATATTTTTCATCCCATGAAACTGCATTAGAGTGCATCCTTGGATATATGTTAGACAATGTTATTGCCAAAGAAACAAAATCAATTTGGATACTCATTGAATGCCCAAGAAAGACCTTATTGCCACTCAGACCACAGTTTGAGGGAAGAAATAATTGCCAGACTAATATAGAAGCTATAAGAACAAGAAGCACAATCAAGACAAATCTTAAGATTCAACTATAAATAATAACCAAACATTTCTTACTCAATAATAAAATTTCATACCTCCTTTCGAGTTTACATAAAACTTCGTCACCATCACATATTACAATTGCCGTGTGGTCCTAAACAATCACAACTCGATATGGAAATAATTTATGTACATCGAAATGTGATTGTTCTAGATTATTTAATCCAAGACCGTACAAGAATATATTAAAGCGAAAGAAGAAAAAGGAAAAAATAATAATAATAACAACAAAACATACAAGAATTTCTCCTCATCACCCTCTACTGTGAATCCACCATAGAAGATTTGAAAGTGTGTTCCCATCATCATAATCAGTCAAGGTCCTAATGTTCTTCAAAGCACCACCATTGTCATACACCCCTTGCAGTGCATACAAAAACCCTTTCCACCCTTCCCCAACATCTTCCCTTTTCAAGGCAGGTAGTGTCCATTCCACAAGCTCTTTGGCATACTTAACATCAGAAAACAAGACCTCACTGATGGGCAATATGGGCAACAACTGAATCCCAAGCCTACACTCCCTCCACTCAGCTGGTGCAAACCACAGTGCACTGTCCCTCTTGTTGTTCCACACAATACCCACAATCCTATTCTCCTCAGCAAACTTTTTCGCATACAAACCGCCGCTTTCCTTCACATGCCACCATGTTTGAGCAGCCTGGATCTCCATTGCCGCGAGTGTCGAGCCAAGGGCAACAAGGTCATTGTCACCATAGGCCATCCCCAGCAATGCTGCTGAATTGTATGCATTCACTGCCTCACTTGTGCTCTCCTGATTCCGCCCATCCGCGAACTCAGTCAGCCCCGCAGCCCAAGAATGCAACTTCCACACATCGAAACATCTCAAACGCGTAAATTTCGAGTCTTTTTCCCTCTCCAAGTTCATGTAATCTGTCACAAGTGTATATGCTTGAGGCCTAAACTTATTCCCCCAAGCAGGATCAATCTTGGCAATCACTGCAATCGAGTAAAGAAAATAACCCAAATGAAAATGATGATCATTGTACATCCCAAAGCCAAAATCAGCCGCGGTGTCATTCAGTGATGCATTGGTCACCAGTCCACCCCATTTCTCATCATACAACAAAGCATTTTCGCCGAAAGTCCCATCCAACCATGGCTCGATTTTCGCCTTCAAGAACTTGAGGATTGCGGGAATCACCTTGGGATAGCTCACCTCTTCAGCAATCAACGCCAGCCTCGCGGCCTTTGCGACCCTTTTCGGGTAGAAATACGATGATGAGCCCAATGTGGTTGAATTGAGTGTCTCAAGACTTTCAACATCTTTTTGGAGTGCATTGATGATATCAGAATAGGACTCCTTTTTTACCCCCTTGAGGGAATGCCATGTTACTTGAATTGGGTTAGTTTTCAATTCCCATGAATTTCCAACAACACCCACAAGCTCACCATCAATGCTTTTGAAGTTAAAGTCCTTCAAAACAGTGTTTTTCGACGAAAGGAGACGAATATGCAGGGGATGGGCAAGCATGAGCAAGTCCCCTGTACCTTTTCCCTCCCATTTGTACTCAAAACCAAATGGCTTGATGAATTCGGCATAACCCGATACCGGATAGCAAGAACTGAACCGGTCAAGGACTAATTCGCGCTTCGAATCAGAATCCGGAACGATGGCAATCCGAATAATCCCATCAAACCCACCTGAAGAATTTATCACAGAAGTGTTGTGACTCAATGTGATTGGTGAAGAGCTATACAAAACCCATGTCTGTTGATTGTTGAGCTTGATGGTGTACTTGGTTTTAGCACTATTTGGGGAGCAATCAACAATCGCATGAGTGGTTGAAATTGAAACACCATTTCCGGCAGAAAAGGTCAAGAAAGGGCTTCCTCTGACAAGGAAGAACCTGAGATTGCTCGAGGGGAGGTCTAATGTGACACCAAGATCACTATATGAAGAGATCAAATGGCTTTCATTGGTGTTTTTGTTGATGGGTTTTGGATTTGGGGCAGAGATGTTGAGATCAGGATTGAAGATTTGGGAAATGATGGAGGAGTTGGTGAAGGGAGATGGGTAGGAGAGAGAAAGTGAGGAGAGAGAGGACTTGATGAGGTAGGGATGGATGTACTCAGGTTGGGAGGTTTTGTTGAGGGCAAAGTTTTGGAAGATTGAGTTTGTGGGCAAAGGGGTTGAGAGGAGGTTGGGAGAGAAGAAGAGGGATGGGTTGGGGAGGACCAAGGATTGGGCTTTGGGGAAGAGGAAATGAGAGGAGGGTTTTTTTTGGGGTTGTGATTGTGGAGTTTGGGCACAAATGGTGTTGAATGATAGGATGAGAATGAGATAAAATATAGGCATTGAAGTTGGGATTGGAGGGTTATGGAGTTTGGGAGGTTTGGGGGAATTTTTGGTGGTTTGGAGTGTTCTTTTTTGGATGTCCTTCAACATCATGAGCAAGTGTATTGGATGATATAAATGTGTATGAGAATGTGTAGATATAGATTATATATAGTGGAGAGAGAGAGAGAGAGAGAGAGAGAGAGATTGAATAGATTATAACAGTTGACATTTATTTATCAAATGTTGACTGTGAGAGAGAGAGAGAGAGAGAGGACATGCGCATTGGAAGGAAGAAGAAAGGGAATGAAGTTGACTTAGATTTAGGATCATATGAGAGAGAGATAGAGAGAGAGGGCATGCGCACTGGAAGGAAGAGGAATATATATAGCAATAGGAGTATATAGAGCAAGGAAAATTAAAGGAACGAAGTTGATAATAAGAATAGGAATATATATATTCATGGTTGGATAATTATTACGAAATTGTATTTTTTGTTTTGTAATAATATAATGATAATAATAATAGTTTTTTTAAAATTGTCTTTCATTCATATTGTTTTCCGAGAGAATTTAATTTTTTGTAGTCTCTTAATACTTTTATTTTCTACTAATAACATTATGAAACTCGCTAAAAATGCCATGCATTAATCCTTTTGAGAAATCTAATTGCGTAGTGATTGAGGATAATCATCTGTAAATTGTGAAAATTATTCTTCAAAAAATGAATATGGCCACTACTAAGAATAATTAAAAGAAATTGGTGCTTCTAGAAAACAATTATGGCAAAGACCATTCCCTTATCCTAAAAAGAACAAAGTTTATGCTCTTTTTTCATTCCATTCACGTCTTTCATAGTTAATGATATCCTCTGACTCTAAATATATATATATATATATATATATATATAGACATATAGCATATAAAACATGTGAAGCTCAATGTTTGATAGTAGGAAAGTCATAGAAAGAAATAGTCTTCTTAAGCTTCCCAAAAATTGGATTAACAACCAATCTAATTTGGTACTCTTGCATTACTACTAGTAGTTGAAAGTGCAAGTTACTTTAGTTGGCCATTTCAAGACAAAGACAACTCATTTTGTCAAAGCAATTTTATTTTAATCATATTTGACGGTAATTACAATAAAAATGTCAACTTTCACTTTAATTTCTGAATATTTTTTAGTTGTACAAACCAAATTGATTATGAAATCTTAATTGGCAAAAATGCGTAATAATTACAATAAAAATGGTCAACTTTCATTTTAATTTCTGAATATTTTATAGTTGTACAAACCAATTTGATTATGAAATCTTAATTGGCAAAAATGCATAATACTTTTCAAAAGTTGCAAAATACCCCCATGCGTTATTTTTAGCTCCAAATCATTACCTCACCTTTGTAAAAGCTAGCAAATTATCCCTTTGTGTTTTTCAAAAGTTGCAAAATACCCCTTTGTGCTATTTTTAGCTCCAAATCACTACTCTCGCATTTGTAAAAGCTAACAAATTACCCACTTGGATATGTTTTACTCGAAACATTGATCATTTTGCCTCCTTATCTTGTAATAATTCATTTTTAGTATTTTTTTTTACTTTTTCCTCTTTTTCAATAATATAATTAATAATTCAAAACTTCACACACATATACTCATTTAAGAACTAAATATGGTATAAAAAATATATTTAACAAATTATTATTATTTTAAAGTAATACAATAAAACTTAAAATATGACACAAAATTAAAACATGTCTGAAATTCATTTTTTGTTATTTGTTTTCACTGAAGAGAAAAACTAAACAAGACCTCGAAAGTTTTTATTATTTGTTAAGTATTTTTTAAGTTGAAAAGTTTTCTCACATATCAATTTTTTAGCTCTAAATCTATTATATAATAATCACACATCAACATTAATGGGATACATTCCAACATAGCAAGTGTTGTAATATTTCAAAATGAAAATAATTTCTCAGGTCTTATTAATTCCTTAGTACAGAGGATATTTTGTAACTTTTGAATTAATTCCTTCGGGGCCGTTTGGTAACTTGGTTTTGGTCTTATGATTTTGGTCTTGGTGGTCTTGGGTGGTTTTAGGTAAATCTAAAATCATGTTTGGTAAGGAGTTGGTCTTGGTCTTGGTATAATTATATATATATACTAATATATATATAATTCAAATGAATATATAAATATGAAAATATATATATAAAATTGGAAAAAAATATTAAAATGAATATATATATATAATTAAAAAATATTTAAAATTCCCGAAAACAATTGACATTTCTATTTTTTTTATTCCAAAACATATATATATAATTGAAAAAAATATATTAAAATGTTAAAATTATATATATAATTCAAATAATATATATTAAATTCGAAAAAATATATATAATTCAAAAAATATATAAAATTCTGAAAAATTATATTATATACTGAAAAATTTAAAAATTTAGAAAAAATGATATAAAATGGGAAAAAATATATAGATTCGAAAGAAATATATAAAATTCAAAAATCATATAAAACAATATTTAAATTTCTATTTTATTAAAATTCAAAAAAATATATATATAATTGATAAAAATATTTTAAAATGTGAAAATTATATATAAAATTCAAATAATATATATTAATATATATATAATTAATAAAAATATTTCGCACTTTCCAAAAAATTATAAAATTTTCTCACTTTCCAGAAAATATAAAAAAGTGCGAAATATTTATAATTTTTTCCAATTTTTTTTCTCCAACTTAATTTTCTGAAAATATTGTTTTTCATAATATATTTTTTGAAAAAATATATTTTTTAAGAAAATTATATTTTGAAAAAAATATTTTCAGAAAATTATAAAATTTTCGCACTTTTTTTTTATTTTTTGAAAAGTGCGAAATATTTATATTTTATTATAAAATTTTCGCACTTTTTTTTATATTTTTTTAAAAGTGTGAAATATTTAAAATTCAAAAATATATATATAATTCAAAAAATATATAAAATTTTGAAAAATTATATTAAAATATGATTTTTTTCCAAAAAAAATATTTTCAAAATATAAAATTTGAAAAATACTTTTCCGAAAATTTATTATGTCCCAAAATATAAAAAAAATTCCAAAAAATATTTTTTTTGCGAAAAATATATATTATGTTCCAAAATATGATATTTTGCGAAAAATATATATTATGTTTCAAAATATGATTTTTTTTCCAAATATTATATATTATTTTTTTCAAAATAATTCATATTTCCGGCCATATATATATAGAGAGAGAAAAAAAATCAAAATCAAAATTAGTAGACCAAAACCAAGGTTTTAATGATTGATTTTAAAAAATCCAAAACCAAGTCCAAAAATCATGTTTGGTCTTCAAATTAAAAATCAAAACCAAAACCAAGCCCAAAACCCACTTCCCAAACAAGCCCTTAGTACGGAAGATATTTTGCAATTTTTGAAAAATAAATTATATGCACTTTTGCCATCTTAATTTACAAAACAATTAAAATTCCCGTTGAGATTTGAGTCTGAAAGCAATTAAAATGCCCGTTGAGATTGAGTCTGACTAGCCGTTTCTTGGTCAAAAGAGCCGTTAGTTAATGAACCCCATGTGAGATGCCCTACATGAATAAACATATATATATATATATATATATATATATATATACACATATGTTGCATGTTTTAAAACGCAGGATTTCAGTATATTTCTCATTCATTGTCTTTCAATTACTTTATTTTAATCTTTTATTATTATCAAAAGAAAAAGTACAAGAATTATTTTGTCCTCTTACTGCTTTAGGACCAGCAGTATTTTCGTTTTTATTTTTATTCTCTTAAGAAAAAAAAACATTCTTGTTCTTGTCCTAAGAGTAACCTGGAAATAAAAATATGTTTGGTTGGGAATTTTGTCTCAAAAATTTTCAAGAACAAAAAACAAAAAAACACGTTTGGCAGACCTTATTTTTTCAAAAAGTTTGAGAACAAAAACAGAAAAACATGTTTGGCAGACCTGAATTTTTGAGAACAGAAACAGAAAAACATGTTTGGCAGCGTCTGTATTTCCTGGATTTCTGAGAACAGAAACATAAAAACATGTTCGGCGAGTTGAATTGTTTTTTTAAAAAAATTACTAAAAATTTGCCTAAGTGTTGGAATTGAGAAAATTCTGACAGCAAATTTCCCTAAAAATGACAAGTAAATTTGTGTTCTCACACTACCTCGTGAAAATATTTATCATAAAAAAGAGATATTCTAAATTTTATAAACATTCTAAATTTTACGAGTCTTCTTAGAATTTTGACCCACATTCCAACAAATATTGTAATGTGGATTCAAGCGCAACAATTCTACAAGCAAGACGACTATAGATGTATGCATATGCAGATTTAAAAACCATAACCAAAGAAAGATGAACGAAAATGAAGGAATTAGATAACAAAACCAGAAACATCCTGTTTTTATTTACATTTGCAAAAGATCCAGTACTTCACAAACTTGAAATTGATAAATAAAGTTGAACCACAATAAATTCTTTAAGTTTAATTTCGCACAAACTTTAACAAAACATCCGCTTCCCTTCTTCTTCTTCTTCTTTTTCCTTAAGGTCTAGTAACAGATACCATGTGAATAACATAACTAAATGTTCACATGTATCACTCTTGCATGGCATGTAACATCTTTTTACTTAGCAGAAAACATCTAGTAGCCACTGACTCATAGTTAAGAATGCATTAGCAAGCAACAGTTCTAAGTGGAGGCTTTTATCTGATTGCACAAAGTAAGTGCTACAACAGCATCAGTCAGTTTGATATAATAGAAAATAGATAACAGATAATCAACTTTATTATCCAAATCAACTTAAATATAAACTTCAATGCAATAAATTCAAGAGTTTCTTGTATTAAAAAAATTATAGTTTTGTTCTATTAAAAAAACAACTATTTGACTATAGCAACAAGTGTAAGCATGATAAGCATTTGCAGACTAGACATACAATATGGCCCATGTACATTCCAAATTTTCCAAAAGTACAAATTTAATATTACCAATTACCTTTAAACTAAATAATTTAAAGTCACATATATAATACATATATAAAAAGGTACTATATATATATATATATATATTCAATAACCACAACATTTAGAGAAACAGGAGATTCAAAAAGATTGACATGGTGTAGGAGAAAATCTCACATGATAACATAACTTCTTTAATAAGATGTGAGAAGACAATAAATAATTTTTTATTTTTTATTTAATAACTTTGTTAATATGTATGCCAAGGAAAGAAATTGCAGGGTAAAATAAGAAAGAAAAAAAAACAAGTAACAAGGGAAAAAGAAAGGATTAGAAAAACATTTCCATGTAAAGAAAGTAAAGAAGGCTATTTTTAAAAATACTAGAAAACAAAGCCAACTTCAGATAATACCATAAAATGAAACAAAGAAAGGAATAAATGAAAGAACAAAAAAATTTAAACAAAATGCATATAATATTAGTTAAAAATAACCACTACAAACCACTTACAAAATTTGTGATTTAACTAGTAACAAAAGCAGAGCAGTTAACTCAAACAACACCTAAACACACACTCACACACACACACATCCTAATCCAAAATTTTATGCATGATTTAAATTTCACTATTTTTGTGCAAATACAAGAATCCCCAAATTTTGAACAAAAAAAACTATTTTCCAAAAAATTTCTACATAATCTCATGTTTAGAAATCAACTGTAAATTAGATAAATAAAACACAATTTCCAGAATGTCCAAACTTAAAACACTGCATTTGAATTTTTTTGCGAAAAATATATATATGTTCCAAAATATTATCTTTTCTGAAAAATATTTTTTTTTTGCGAAAAATATATACTATTATGCTCCAAAATATGATTTTTTTTTCGAAAAATAATTTTTTTTGCAAAAAGTATATATTATAAAAAAAATCGTAAAAAAAATCATATTTTGGAACATAATATATATTTTTCGCAAAATAATTATTTTTCGGATAAAATTCATATTTTGGAACATAATATATCATTTTCGCAAAAAAAATATTTTGTGTAATATATAATGTTTTTGGTAAAAAGTATATATTATGTTCCAAAATATGAATTTTCTCTGAAAAAGTATATATTATGTTCCAAAATATGAATTTTATTCCGAATTTTTTTTTTTTGCAAAAAATATATACTATTATGTTTCAAAATATGTTCTTTTCCGAAAAATATTTTTTTTGAAAAAAATATATATACTATTATGTTCCAAAATATGATATTTTTCCGAAAAATAATTTTTTTGCAAAAAGTATATATTATTTTTTCCGAAATAATTCATATTTTGGAAAATAATATGCTCCCTCCGAAAAATATTTTTTTGGCAAAATATATATATATATTTCTGAATTTATATTATATTCGAAAAATATTTTCATATTATAATTTCCATATTTTCCGAAAATTCCGAAAATATGAAAAATATATTATAATTTCCGAAAATTCATAAATATCAAAATATGAATTATTTTCGAAAATAATTCATATTTCTCAACAAAAAAAATTTGAATATATATTATATTTTCGGAAATAATTCATATTTTGATATTTATGAATTTTCGGAAATTATAATATATTTTTAATATTTTCGGAATTTTCGGAAAATCTGGAAATTATAAATTCAGAAATATATTTATTTCAGAAAACCCCCTTGTATTATTGAGGGTAGTTTAGATATTTTGAGAGATGAGGGGGCATATTGATGAAATTGGATAATATATGGAACAAAGTGGACAGAGTAGGGATTAATTGATTAATCTAGATAGTATAGAGGGGTTTACTGAAATTAACCTTATAAATATAAGGGTTTAATTTGGTCACAATAAATCTTCTTTGAATCTAGGTCAAAGGGAATATTCAGCCTAAAGAATGTCAACCATTTTCAATTTTCCGTTAATTTGTCATTTCTAATCATTTTGGCAAACTAATTTATTTCTGAGCATGAAGTCCATTTCCCAAAATGATCAAATGTTGACCAACAATGTTTTTGTCAATATAATTGAATTTCGAAATTCTCCTAGAAGTTTATTTTTTAAGTGATACTAAACCTTAAAATATTAGATATGTCACCGATTATTTTGACAAAAAAATAAAATTTGTACGATCAGAGTCACATTTGGGAGAGTCAGGCCAAAACTGGAGTTTGGGCCTTTTTTCAATGCAATTTTGTTTTGAAGTATCATTTTGACAGAGGCCCGTCAAAGCTGTAGTTTTGGGCTTTCTTTCAAAGCCCTGATTGATTGGAACCTTTGTTATCCTAAATATAGTACATAACTTTTCAACGGTATTTTCCGAAAAAAAAAAACTTTTCAATGTTTTCATATGGGTGGTTTTTGGTTTAATTTGTGATTGATTTTGGAGTGGAACATGTAGAAATACCTCTCCCACTTCACATTTCGGGATACACCTTTCTATATAGGGGTGTTCATGGAACCGAAACTGGACCGGACCAAACTGGAATCAGATGCTCGGTTCAGGTTTTAAAATCAAATAATCAAAATTTTAGGTTCGGTTCCGATTCTTACAAATTTGGAACCAAACCGAATGGTTTCACAACTGACTCCAAAATTGGTATGAGCAACACAATGATGTCAAGGATGAAAGTCATGCTCGATTTGGCTTATGACAGAGGGTAAAAAAAATGCCAATTCCTTAACAGTTTATTTTTATATAGTCTCCATTTCAAGCCTTTGTTCATAGCCATTTAAACAAATTCAATCCTAATCAGTGGGTCGATTCTTAATTTGTTACCAACCAAATCATAGCTTGTGAGGTGGTGTGTCCATCTTTTCTATTTTTTCGGTTTTGCTTTCTAGTATTTTGTACAATTTAGTGACTAATTTGTCCTTGGATACAAATCATACAACAAGAAATGAATCCAAATCAGGGAAAAGCAAAAAAAGGGATGATCATCATGAGGCCGTTGGAACGAGCGGCTGGAAGATTGCATATTCGGAGGAGAATGAAGGGGGAGAATGAAGGGGATAGGATTAAAAGATTACCTTTTTAAAAAATAATAAGAGTGGAATTGAGAGAATTAAATATAGAAACTAAACATATAATGAGTGGTTTTGGTTTAATTAAAAAATATAGAGCGGTTTTAGAATATGACCCTTAGATTAAATTTAAGGACTCATATTAAAAGTGAGTGTAATGGTTGAAATATTTGGCCCAATTATAGATGGGCCACTGGACTGATGGGCCGACAACGGATGGGCCGAAGACCTATGGGCCGGAAGACGGATGGGCTGAAAACAAGCAGGCCGAAATCAACAATGGGCCCATGGAAATTTTTAGAAGCTAAAGTGTGGTCCACAAGGCAAGAAGTAATCCAATTATAGTATGAAGAGTCCAAAAAAGGTTAGGGTTTATCAAATCCCTTGATTTAAGGGGTTGATAAACCTGGATACATGGGCTTGACCCATTGATCACAATTTGTATAAATAAAGGACTTTGATTAATGAGGAGGGATCCAATTTTTTTTTATCTCAATTTCTATTGTGTAACTTTTCTGCATTTACACAATTGGCGCCGTCTGTGGGAAATCCCTATTATTGAAATCCTTTTTCAATAAGTTTCTCACCCTCTGCAAAGAAGCTAAGATTCGTACCACCAATGGCGATTACACGATCACAACAGACCGATTTGCCTCCAAACGGAGGCCAACAACCAGAAGATCCGATCAGAAGAGCCCTTGAGGAAAGAACCGCCGAGTTAGAAAGACAGAACGCCGAACTGGCAGCAAAACTGGCTCAACTGCAGAACCTACAGGAGACCCATGATGACGAACAATCCGACCAGCACGAACGATCCGTGGGCCGCCAAACAGACAAAGGAGACCTACCCGCTAGAGCCCACGACGGTCGTGAAGAACAGGCCGAGTCATCCTTGCAGGTTCTTGGGGTACGCGACCCCGAGGAGGTCCTGACCATGAAAAAACTGGAAGAAATCATGTCAAGATTCCAGCGAGACGTGCTCAGGGACCTGAAAGTACAGACCCCAATCGATCTGGCATCCGAGGCATCCATAGACGCCGTTCAGACACCATTCACCGTCTCGATCACCAGCGTGCCCTATCCGGAAAGGTTCAGATTACCGAAGTTCACCCTGTTCGATGGTACAAAAGATCCAACCGAACACATCTATCACGTCCATACCAAGATGAACGTTTACAACGAAAACGAGGCCTTACTCTGCAAAGTTTTCCCCACCAGCCTGACCAAAGCAGCCCTCCTGTGGTTCAGAAAGCAACCACCCCGATCGATCGGTAGTTGGCTCAGACTCTGCGAGTTATTTATCGCACAGTACTTTGGCAATAAAAGGCAGAAGAAGACTATCTCCAGTCTGTTCACCATGATCCAAGAAAAGGGCGAATCCCTGAAAAGTTTTGTCTCACGGTTCAATGTGGAGATGTCTTCAATTGACAACTGCGATCAACATTCAGCCGTCGAAGCCTTCAGAATGGCCCTGATCCCTGGAACCAAGTTCCATCAGTCCCTAGTCAAAAGGCCGCCGGCCGATATTGGAGAGCTCAATTCTAGGGCACAGGGGCACCTCCGAATAGAAGAAGAGTTGGCCATACGACAAAGAAGGACTGACTTTGCAACAGTAGAGGCCAGAGCGTCCGAACCTTCCAGGATAAAGGATCGGGCACCAGACCGGAAGAGACCGAGCGCACTTCCTGCTCCTTCCCCGGCCCCAGAGAAACGACCAAGGTTTGAGGAGAATGTCGCCCCCTTAAAAGTAACCTTGGCAAAGTTGTACCAGGAAACAAAGAGCAAAGGAATCTACCGGTCACCACCACCCATCAGACAGCCGATGGATCAAAGGGATATGTCGAGGCACTGCGCCTTCCATGGCGAATACGGGCACCACGCTAATGAGTGCAGAAGCCTCCGGAGACAGGTGGAAGCCATGATTGCCAAAGGAGAATTGACCGAGTATGTTGCCAAGGAAGGAGCCTGATCAGATCAAGCGACGCATGCCCCTACCAAGGGGGCTTTGGGACAACCCGTGCGGGTCATTCACATGGTCCATGGAGGGCCCAGTCGGTCAGAAGCGGAAGAAACTCGTAGATCACAGATGCGGCAAGCCCAGAAGTTACGAAGGGTTGGAGAAGTCACCAAGTTTCGAAGCCCGAAGGAGGATGCCCGGATTACTTTCACCTCTGCGGATATGCAGAATATTCAGACACCTCATGACGACCCCCTGGTTATCTCCCTCATGGTCTCCAACTGCCTGATCAAGAGGGTAATGGTCGATCCAGGAAGCAGCGCCAACATTATCACCAAATGGGCCTTTGAAAAATTGGAAATCAGCCCCCAGGAAATAGTCCCATCCAGAAGCCCGATAGCAGGATTCGATGGAAAGAGAGTGGAACCGGTGGGGGAAATCCAGCTACCAGTAACGGCAGCAAGGCACACACTCCGAGAGACTTTCGTGGTGGTGGATGTAAAACCTTCCTATAATCTCCTCATGGGAAGAGGATGGATCCATCGTATGCACGGAGTCCCTTCTACCATGCATCAGGTCATGCGGTGTATCGACCCGAACGGAGTTGACGTAATCGATATTAGGGGAGATCAGGTAGCAGCAAAGGAGTGTTACGCAGTCACGATGAAAAGTCTAAAAAGGAGTACGGAACCGGAACAAAAGTCGCGGTCCGAGACAGTACTTGATGCCAAATAGCAATTACAGGAGGGCGGATCGGGATCATCGGTAGCAGTTGAACCACTACTGGAGGTTCAGATTTGTCACAATCGCCCCGAAAGATTTACCTATGTTGGTTCAGGCCTCAATCCACAAGAAAAAGAGGAAATGGAATCCCTTCTCCAATCCAATGCTGACATATTTGCGTGGAGCCATATGGACATGACTGGTATTGATCCATCAGTAGCCTTGCATTCTCTCAATGTGGATCCCAGCGCAAAGCCCATTAGACAGAAACAGAGACGAATGGGGGCCCATCGAAATCAGATCATAGCTGAAGAAGTTGATCGGCTTCTGCAAGCAGGATTCGTTAAGGAGGTTCAGTATCCTTCCTGGTTGGCAAACGTGGTGGTGGTCCAGAAGAAAAACGGCAAGTGGAGGGTATGTGTTGACTTCACTGATCTGAATAAAGCATGCCCAAAAGACTGTTTCCCTTTACCAAAGATCGACCAGATGGTAGATGCCACCGCAGGATTCGAACGCCTGAGTTTTCTGGACGCATACTCTGGCTATAACCAGATCCGAATGGATTCGGAGGACCAGGAAAAGACTGCCTTCATCACTGAGTCAGGTACATTTTGTTATACAGTTATGCCTTTCGGACTAAAGAATGCAGGAGCTACCTATCAGAGGTTGGTCAGAAGGGTGTTCCAAGGGATGATGGGATCCACCATCGAGGCCTACATCGATGACACAGTGGTCAAAAGCAAGGTAAAAGGAGACCATCTAGCCGACCTATAGCAGGTATTCAATACCCTCCGGAAGTACAATATGAAGCTCAATCCAGCCAAATGTTCCTTCGGAGTATCCTCAGGCCAATTTTTGGGACACATAGTTGATCGGACGGGAATACAAGCTAGCCCTGCGCAAGTCAAAGCTCTCGTAGAAACGGCTGAGCCAAAGTCCCGGAAAGAAATCCAGGTGCTAACCGGCAGAATAGCAGCCCTAAGTCGTTTCATCTCTCGGCTAACCAATCGGTGTAGGCCGTTCTTTCAGGCAATAAAAGCGGCACAAGGAGAAGTCTGGGGACCAGAGCAAGCGGAGGCCCTACACAAACTCAAAAGTTACATGGCAAAGCCCCTGATTCTGGCAACCCCCGAAGCCGATGAGCCGCTGCACCTATATCTGGCCACTTCAGTAACATCTACCAGCGCCGCCCTGGTCAAGGAGGGCAAAGGGTACCAGACACCAGTTTTCTACACCAGCAAATCCCTTGCTGATGTAGAAACCCGTTATTCAAAGCAGGAGAAGCTGGTACTATCGCTGATCAATGCTAAGCGGCGTCTACGGCATTATTTTGAAGCACACCCGATCATAGTACCTACTGTAACTCCGATCAGATCCATAATGGCGAAACCTGAGTTATCTGGGAGAATATCAAAATGGGCGATTGAACTGGGGATTTTTGACATAACCTATGTCCCCCGAACGGCCATCAAAGGACAAACAGTAGCTGATTTCCTGTTAGAAACAGAAACTGCTGACCCCACAGAAGAAGGTGAACCTGGATTATGGCTCGTGTTCGTAGATGGATCGTCCAACATCAACGGAGCAGGGGTCGGGGTAGTACTCGTAACACCGGATGGTACCAAAATCCAACAATCCGTTAGACTGGAATTTCCAGCTTCTAACAACGAAGCGAAGTATGAAGCCGTCCTTGCAGGAATTCGGTTAGCCCGAAGCCTTCAGGTCCAGAAAGCAGAGGTGCGAAGTGACTCCCAGCTAGTCGTGCGACAGTTACATGGGGAATATGAAACCCGAGAGCCGAAGATGGAAGCCTACAAGAATCTAGTTCTAAGAGAGGCTGAAGAGTTCCAGCAAATAAACTTTGAACAGATTCCCAGAGGGGATAATTCTACAGCAGATCATCTGGCTAACCAAGCCTCCGCCACAAAAGAAAGTATGACTCACACTGTACCAATGGACTTCATTGCCCGATCCAGTTTGGAACCCCCCGAAGAAGTAATGGTTATCCCATGGGAACCAAGTTGGATGGATCCGATAGTAGATTATCTGAGATTTGGCACATTGCCTGAATCAAAATCAGAAGCCCGGAAGATAAGAATGAAGGCAGCCAGATATGCCCTATACAACGACCAACTATACCGAAAGTCTTTTTCCGGACCATACTTGAGATGTCTGACCCCCTCAGAGGCATCGGCAGTCATGGAAGAGATCCATGCAGGAGCTTGTGGCAATCACTCTGGAGAAAGGTCCCTGGCTCATAAAATCCTCACCCAGGGGTATTTTTGGCCCTACTTGGCAAGGGACGCTGAAATTTATGTCAGACACTGCAAAAAATGTCAGTTTCATGGAGATGCCATTCACCCACCGCCGGAGTTCTTAAACCCAACTATTGTTCCTCACCCTTTCGCCCGATGGGGCATGGACATCGTAGGTCCTCTCCCTCAGGCAATACGATGTACCACACATGTTCTCCTGGCCACCGATTATTTTACCAAATGGGTGGAAGCGGAGGCATACCCCACCATAACAGGCAGCCATGTTATAAAATTCATCTGGAGCCACATCATCTGTAGATTCGGCCTACCCCGAACCATAATGATGGATAATGGCACCAACCTGGACAACAGAAGGGTTCAAGCATTCTTAGCAAAGCATGGGATCAATCAAAACACTTCTTCCGTCGGCTACCCGCAGGGAAATGGGCAAGCCGAAAGGACGAATAGAACAATTTTTGACACATTGAGAAAAAAACTTGAAGACGCAAAAGGGGCTTGGTTGGAGAAATTGCCTGAGGTGTTGTGGTCCTATCGGACTACTCCGAGACAGCCAACTGGAGAAACCCCTTTCGCCATGGCTTATGGGGCCGAAGCAGTTATCCCGACCGAACTAAAAGTACCTACTTTAAGGAGTCAAGCCTGGGAGGAAGGTCCAAACAATCAGCACCTAGCCCATGATCTAGATCTCCTAGAAGAAAAATGGGAAGCCGCCGGGATAAGATTGGTTGCCTATCAGCAGCAGGTCAGAGCACGTTTCAATCAGAAAGTCAAAAGAAGAGAGTTCCAAGTGGGCGATATGGTGCTCAGAAGAAAGATTGGTATTGTAGGCAAATTACGAGAGACATGGGAAGGACCTTACACAGTGGTTGAGGTTATCGGACGTGGTGCTTATCGGGTTCGGAAGAACGAAACAGGCCGCCTCGAGTCCAACTCTCAGAATGCTTATCGGTTAAAGAGGTATTATCCTTAGATAGTTGTTTTTCTTGTTAAGAAAATAAAACTGTGTCTTTCTATGACACCCTTGTTACGAAGCATCTGTGCCCGATATTGGTATCTCTGCTTCATGATTTTCAAGTTCATCTCAATAAAGATAAGTTCTATTTTTATGCAAGGCTCTTGGATTATAAAATTTCCTAAGTGTTTGAGTTCAAACCTGATTTGAACAAACCAGAGGATGAAATCAAGCCTCAGGGGCCAAATGCCCGAAAGGTTTCACAATTTGCTAAAATTTCCTAAGTGTTTGAGTTCAAACCTGATTTGAACAAACCAGAGGATGAAATCAAGCCTCAGGGGCCAAATGCCCGAAGGCTTCACAATTTGCTAAAATTTCCTAAGTGTTTGAGTTCAAACCTGATTTGAACAAACCAGAGGATGAAATCAAGCCTCAGGGGCCAAATGCCCGAAAGGCTTCACAATTTGCTAAAATTTCCTAAGTGTTTGAGTTCGAACCTGATTTGAACAAACCAGAGGATGAAATCAAGCCTTAGGGGCCAAATGCCCGAAGGCTTCACAATTTGCTAAAATTTCCTAAGTGTTTGAGTTCAAACCTGATTTGAACAAACCAGAGGATGAAATCAAGCCTCAGGGGCCAAATGCCCGAAAGGCTTCACGATTTGCTAAAATTTCCCAAGTATTTGAGTTCAAATCTGATTTGAACTAATCAGCGGATAAAATCGAGTCTCAGGGGCTCATTGCCCGAAGGCTTTGTGACTCACTGAAATTTCCTAAATGTGTGAAATTAAAATAAATAATAAATAGCCTCAGGGGCCATATGTCCGAAGGCTCGATTGTTTCATAAAAGCCAAGTACGAAACAATAAAAACCCACACAAAGGACGAATAATTACTGGAAAAAAGGGATAAAAGTTCTTGTTCATTAAAAATAAAGGAAGTTACAAGAAATTAGCCCATTGGGGGAAACAAAAACATATAAAGTCCTGGCTACTGTTCGGGAGGATGGTATTCTTTCCCCTTCAGGATGGCAGCAAAACGTTCCTCGTTCTCAGAGGCAGGAGGGTTTTCATAAGGAAAGGGTATTCCCATATGGGCATCGAATGCCTCTGCGGTCTTGAATTCCCTAGATTCCATAGGGATATGCTCCATTTCATGCCTACATCTCCAGGCCCTGACCGCTCGGAGGTCACAGATGACACTGTATCTTTTGAACATGTCAAGCCCTCCCAGACGGCACACCTCTACCTTCTCCCGCTCAAGGGAAAGAAGCCTTTCTGATTCTGCCAAGAGTCTATCAGACTCAGCTTTTTCAGCTGCCATCTGCCTAGCAACCTCTTTTGCTTTTTCCAGCTCGGCAGCCAGAACCAGCTTTTCGGCAATCAGGGTTTGCTTTTCCGCCTCACCGGTTTCCAGAAGAGTCTTCTGTTCAGAAACGGTCTGGCGAAGACCATCCGCCTCCTTGACCAAAGAAACCCGGTGGATCTCATTCTGCTTTATTTGGGCCTTCATACCGGCCATCTCTCTGACATCAGTCTCAAGGAGGCTATTGTAGGCCTGAACGCCGTAGAGAAGCTGCGCAACAAAGATTGGATTATTACACAAATAACGGTCAACAAACGAAATAGAAAACACAAACTGATGATTGAAGTCTTTTACCTCCATAACCATTATCGAAGTCTTCTTAGCCAGATCAGTCCTGATGATTTTTGACTGAGCCGCCCTATCAGCTGGTGTCCAGATCCCTTTGGCCATAGCCCGAAGAGCTTCCGGATGGTTAAAGGTGATTTGATCAGCACAAACTGGAGTTCCATCTGGCAGCAGAAACTTAGGCTCCCAAGGGATCAGAGCTTGGGATGATTCAGGGGCAGCAGGAGCCTTGCTTGAAGAAACATTCTCGGCTTGTGCCCTGGCCCTTTTAGTACCCACTCCACCAGTTGTACTGGATCGGGTCCTCACAGTCGGAGCATTGACAGGAGGCGGAGGAGGAACCGATGGGTTCTGCGCTAGTGGCGCTGGTGGACTCCGAACAGGAGGAGGCACCGAAGTCGAAGGCGGTGCTGTTGACAACGGCACAGCATCAACAAGCGTAATCCCTTCGGGAACTTGAGGGATTCTGGCGGACATAGGTTTGTCAGGCAAGTCCATCCTGTCAACACCAGTGCCCAAGTTAGAGATCGATTCAAGATTGTCCATGGTCAGCAGGTCAGTAGCCGATCGGGTCTTGCCCCAAACATGGGTTTTCAAGAGGCCTATCCGTTGTTTTATAAAGGTAAGGGGAAGATCCTTGTCCTCGTAACCTAGAAATTTGAAGGCATAGTCTCCCCGGTGAAGGTCACAATGGTCACAGAGGCAAGAAGCCTTATGAAGGGGGCGGTAGACAGGCAGGCGAATGGGACCGAACTTATTGGGGATCGGGAAAATACGAGAAAAAGGGTACGACCAATTGCCACTCACTACTACCATTCGTTCCTTCCATCCCTTGTCCGATTTTTCAGTATCGGTACAGATGCTGCGGCCGTGAAAGGGGAAAAGGTTGTATCTACCTCTACTCGCTCTGGCATTTTGGAAAAAATAACAAAGGAGGAGGTCGGCTAGGCCTAAGTTCAGATCCATATCCCTATTGTACAACAGAAACATGGACATGATCCTAATACTGTTCGGGTTCAATTGAAGAGGGTGCAACCCTAGCATGAAAAACACATAGTGAAAAAAGGGATGAAGAGGAAACTTTAGAACCCTAAGATGAGATGCCGATAGCAAAATGCTACCGGGGGCTAGGCCCTGGCTCTGGGAAAAGTCTAGATAGCCAGGATAGGGGGACACATCAACATCCTGGGGAACTCGGGTCTCAGCCCGAAGGTGTTTCACGTCCACTTCAGGTCGGGTCCTCTTAAGTGGGGCCACTACAAATGGTTCAGAAGGCTTGGATTTCGCAGGACCGGTCGTTGAGGAACCCGGAAGGTCAGTACTTTTAAGAGTGGTCTTTTTAGGTCCTCTAGGAACAGGCTGGGGAGTGTCACTGCTAGTGGAATCGGTGCCTGAGGCAGAAGGTAAAACTACTTCCTCTACCGACCGGGTATCATCACTATCGGACATAACGTTAAGAAATGTAGAAGAGACAGAAGGAGGTAAAGGTGATAAATTAAAGAAAGAAGAAAAGAAGAAAACCGATCGACTTACTTAGTTGGTGAAGGAAGAGTTACAAAAGCTCTGAGTAACAGCAGGTTTCTACGATATCTGAGATGAGCGACGGAATGAGCAGCGGCAATGACAAAGAAGTAAATCCCAGTAATGAAGAGCTAAAGAAGACAGAGACGAGAATAGGGAGTTACAAAGTATGAAATGTGATGAGAAGTGAAGAAAGAAGGGGTTTTTATAGAAGGAGAGAAGGAAGCCAAAAAGGCTGCACGAAGTCCGAAAGGCACGCCAAAGCCGTCATGGTGCGGGATTTAAGGGAGTAATGGCCTCACGTTTTGGCATATCAGTTAATAGGCAATAATGACATGCCAACTCATTATCTTCATTTCCCATAAAAGCTATTAGTGTACATATACATAGGTATTTACATTTATTAGGTCATGGGCTTTAGAAAGAATGTCAAGCCCATAACCTCAGGGGCCTGTGTAATGGTTGAAATATTTGGCCCAATTATAGATGGGCCACTGGACTGATGGGCCGACAACGGATGGGCCGAAGACCTATGGGCCGGAAGACGGATGGGCTGAAAACAAGCAGGCCGAAATCAACAATGGGCCCATGGAAATTTCTAGAAGCTAAAGTGTGGTCCACAAGGCAAGAAGTAATCCAATTATAGTATGAAGAGTCCAAAAAAGGTTAGGGTTTATCAAATCCCTTGATTTAAGGGGTTGATAAACCTGGATACATGGGTTTGACCCATTGATCACAATTTGTATAAATAAAGGACTTTGATTAATGAGGAGGGATCCAATTTTTTTTTATCTCAATTTCTATTGTGTAACTTTTCTGCATTTACAGTGAGTATTTGTTATCTTGCTCCATGGGGAGTAAGAGGGAATTTTCGTACATGTATATATATATATATATTTTATGGGTAATTTTCATAAAACCCCCTATAGTTTCATGATTTAATCAAGAAACACCCTATAATTCCAAAAAATCATTTGATTTGAATTCCGGTTACAATTACCCCCCATTCCAAAAAAAGCTCCAATTTACCAGTATTGGAAAGGTGAAAAAACTTAAATGCCCATTAGCTTAAGTGAATATATTTCAAGGTAATTTTTATAAAATCCCCTGCAGTTTCATGATTTAATTAAATATAGGGTTTGTTTTTACTCAAGTCCTACAGTTTTGGGGGGTAATTTGACGTCGGTCAATTTTTAAAAACTTATTTGACATTGGTCCATTTTTAAAAACTTAATGTTTGGTAAATTACACTTTCACATCCACTTATTTCAATAATTACACTTTTACCCCCTCAAACAAATTTTAAAATATAAAATGACTAAATTACCCCTAAATGTGTGTGAGGACCTATTTGTCCATCCATAAAGATGTTAAAAGACCAACCTACCCTCCTTTTATATATATATTTTTGGAAATATATATATATATATATATTTCGAAAAAAATGTAGCTCACAGTCATTTCGAAATATATTTTTCCAAATATATCTATTTTTTTTGAAAATATATTTCTATTTTTTTAATATATATATTATTGAATATATTTTTCGAAAATATATATCTATTTTTTGAAATATATATATTATTGGAAATATATATACTATTTTATATATATATTTCCAGTATATATATTTTTGCAATATATATTTTTCAAAAAATAGATATATATTTTCGAAATATATGTATTTTTGGAAAGATATATTTTTTTGGAAATATATATATTTTTTGATTTTTTTTTTTTAAATACATATAAAAGGAGGATAGGTTGGTCTTTTCACATCTTTATGGATGGGCAAATAGGTCCTCACACACATTTAGGGATAATTTAGTCATTTTATATTTCAAAATTTGATTGGGGTGAAAGTATAATTAGCGAAATAAGTGGGAGTGAAAGTGTAATTTATCAAATATTAAATTTTCAAAAATGGACCAATGTCAAATTACCCCCAAAACTGTAGGACTTAAGTAAAAAAAACCCTTAAATATATATATATATATATATATATATATTTCGGAAAAGATATATATATTTTGGAAAAAATATATATTTCAAAATATAATATATTTCAGAAAAAAATATATATTTAAAAAAAATACCTTATTCTATGAAATATATATTTTTCCAAAAATATATGTTTCGGAAAAAATACCTTATTTTGAAAAATACATATTTTTTCTAAAATATATAATTTTTCCCGAAATATATATATTTCAAAATATGTATTTTATTATGAAATAATATATATTTATGAAATATATATATATTTTCCGAAATATATATATATATTTTCGATTTCCGAAATATATACTTCATCCGTCCCAAAATAAATGTCAACTTTTCTTATTTTACTCGTACCAAAATAAGTGTTCACTTTGAAAAGTCAAAGCACTTTTGTTGATCAATTTACCAATTTAACTTTCAAACATTAAAGTTATAAAATTTATATAATATAAACATTAATATCACTATGGTGAGATCATGGGTAAAGTTTGTATTTCATCCACTAAAACTATAATAAAAGTATATCCTTTTAAAAAGTTGGATTCTCCAAAAAGGACTTATATATATATTTTTAGGACGGAAGGAGTATATTTTTTATGAAATATATATATATTTTAAATATATACATATATTTTCAAAAAAAAAAATTCCAAAAAAATATATATATATTTCAAAATATATGTATGTATATATATTTATTAAATCATGAAACTGCAGGGGATTTTATGAAAATTACCCTTGAAATATATCCACTTAAGCTGATGGACATTTATGTCTTTTCACTTTTTTGGTACCGGTAAATTAGAGTTGTTTTTGGAGATGGGGGTATTGTAACCGGAATGCAAATCAAATGGATTTTTGGAACTATATGGAGTTTCTTGATTAAATTATGAAACTGTAAGGGGTTTTATGAAAATTATCCTATATTTATTAGTGTTGTATTATTACCTTTATATATATATTATATTTAAAATTATAAATTATAAATTGATATGGGTTAATTAATGTTATATTAATATGTATTTACAGTATATCATAATAGTCTTCTCAATTTGTATTGTAGAACTATAATTTCATTTTGTATGTGAAAATGTGTAATTCATTACTGTAATGATTTTTTTTTTTCTACTAAAATATTTTCTCATGAACCAGAGAGCTTATAGAAAAATGTTAATTAAAAATTATTATATTTTTAAAGATGTTTAGCTCGGTGTCCTCACAAAAATATACATACCAAATTGGATTTGTTTGAATACATAACAATACTTTGTTCTAAGGTGTTCAATTGTATGATTTTCTTTTATTATTAGATGCAAGTGTTACTTTGTGTTTGTAATAATTAAAGATTTAAAATACTCTCTCTAATTTAGTTTATAGTTATATTATTCTTTGATATTTAGTATTTTTTTATTCTACCTTAGACTCTTGATGAATAAAATATATAGGGGTCACGATTATGTCATATTGATTTATTAGTGTTTTGCATTACATGTCAATTTGAAACATGACATGTTTAATGATCGAGTCAATGACTACTTTTCTGTTTACTAAACATATAACATGACTCGTATAACCTGTTTAAGAAATATGTCATATAATGACCGAACATGTTTAATGATATATTTAACCCGTTTAACTTAAATGAATCATGTAACCCGTTTAACAAAAAAATAAAATATAGATTATAATAGAAAACTAAAATATTACACTTCTATATATATATGTAAAAGAGCATAATTGTTAGAATAAAATTGCAAATAAATGTCAAGTATAATATAAAAATTAAATATATATATATATATATATATATATATTATAATCGATTAAAACATGTTAATAGTCAAATAAATTGACCTGACACAATTATAATATAATTAATTAAATGAGTCTAATCGAGGAATCTGAATTCCCTCCATTGATTCTCTAACCGAAGGCCATCAGCCTTAGGAATTGGAATCCCGTCCATTGGTTCTTTTACAAAAGTTGTCTATTACGCGTCCATCAGATGAAATATACATAACTTATGGTGCTCTTATTATTAAATGAAATACACGAGGCTAAACTAGTCATTACAAAAAACTGAAGTGACATAATTCAAACACTTACATGCGAACTTGATGGCCTCCGGTGAAAAAATCAATGGAGGAAATTCGGATTCCTAATCGAGTTAAAATTATTAAATTTAACTATTTTTATATAATTATCTATTTTTGAATACTCATATAACATAACTTGTAACTTTATATCCAAGTTTTAACATCTTGAAACTCAATTGTGATATTGCTTTTGATGTGGTTTCTCTTGTAGCAGGAGGATGATTAATTCTTCGAGATCATGGAGGTAAACCCATCTTGGTGCATTCATTCTTCTTCTCTTTTGTCTCTAATGCAAAGGTGACTGAAGCTCTTACATTGAAAGAAAGCCTCATATTTTTACTTGAGCAAGACTATTCAAAAGTGGTTGTGGAATCGGATTGTAAATGTCTAACTGACATGAAAGCCTCAAATGAATATCCTCCTGCGTGCTGGATAACATCATTTTGTTGGCCGACTCTTTTGTGGATATTTAGTTTGTTTGGGTTCCTTGTATTTGCAATTTGGTTATTCATCGTATTGCCAAGAAAGCTCTCAAAGCTCAAGCTGCTGATTCAGACCGGAACATTTGGGTTTCTTGGCTTGTTAGTTCTATTCAGAATGGTTTACCTTCTTTCTCCTCTTTGTAGGCCCTGTTTGGATTGATTTTTTAAACGTTGCTTTTAGCTTCGTAGAAAAAAAAATTGTTTTGAATGATGTTTGACAAAATTTTCAGAAGAGCTTTTGGGCATTGGAAGAACGTTTTAAAGAAGTTGGGAATATCAGTTTCTCGAAACAGCTTCCGTTTCTCCTTTTATTCTACATAAAGCCAAAAACAAAAGTTATGCCAAATAGAACCGTAGGGTGCGTTTGGAAACTAGTGTTTTCGTTTTCGTTTTTTATCTCTTGAGAACAAAAAAATTTCTTGTTCTTGTCCTAAGGGTAATCTGAAAACAAAAACACGTTTGGTTGGAAATTTTGTTAAAATTTTTTTTTTTTTTGGAGGTTGAAGATGGAAGTTAGGGTTTGGAGGTTGAAAATGAATGTTACGGAATCTGCAACAATTAATTTTTTTTTTTGCTAAGAACAAACAGTGCCGAAAACAAAAAAATACCATTTTGGTGTTCTCAAATTTTGAATTAAGGGTGAGAAAACGCTTTTTTTACTGTTCACGAAAACAAAAATCATCAAAGGCTCCAAAACGCGTTTTTGTTCCCGTGAACAGTGAAAAAAACAAGAACAAAAACGGAAACACCCCTATCCAAACGCACCCGTAGTTTCTTTTCCTGTATTTTCGTTCTTTGTTTTCTTTGTATGTCAGGATTTATTTTTTTATTTTTTATCCTTCAGAGTAAAAATTATTTTATAATAATTAAAAATACAAAACATTTAAAAGAAAATCTTAATGGTGTACGGATAATATAGTAAAATATACTGTAATAAATTAATTACTTCGAAAATCATAATGTCAAAATACGTATATATACATCTGTATATATAGACACACACAGAGAGAGGAGCAGAGAGATGGCGGGATTGCTAGCATGGGCAGCGGATGTAGTAGGAGGAGGTGGCCAAATCAACGACGAAGACGAAGTCCCCATTTTTTTCAGTCCCGATCAGCAGATCTACGTGCGAGGTCTTGATCAGAAAGTGGCTTCTCTCAGCCGTTCGATCCAAGATCTACGGCTCAGACTCCCTCCCTCCCACATCTCTCAGCGTCTCCCTCACCTCCACGCCCACTCCCTCGCCTCCAACGCCGCCCTCTCCCTCCAATTGAACTCCCACTCCGCCACCAAAGAACAGGTTTTCTTCAAATTCGCGCTCTTTTCTCTTTGATTCTCATTGCAATTGCTGTTTTACCTAGTCAAATTTTGTGGATTTTTGGATTTTGGTTGCATTGTACTAGTATTCTTCCATGTGTAAAACAGGTTTAACACTCTTTTCTCATCTGGGTCTTCCAATTTCAATGCTATTGGTGTTTTACATGATCAAAATTAGTGGATTTTTGGTTTTTGGTCGCATTGTACTAGCATGTGTGGAACAGGTTTTCACACTCTTTTCTCATTTGGGTCTTTCAATTTCAATGCAATTACTGTTTGACATGGTCAAATTTTGTGGATTTTTGGTTTTTGGTTGCATTGTACTAGCATGTGTAGAACATGTTTTCGTCAAATTCGCACTCTTTTCCTTATCTTGGTCTTTGAATATTAATGCAATTATTGATTTACATGTTCAATTTATGTGGATTTTCTGAATTTAGAACATGTTTTCCTCATTTTCACCGTCTGTTCTTATCTGGGTCTTTCAATCTGAATGCAATTACTGTTTTACATGTTCAATTTTATGTGGGTCTTTGAATTTTGATCACATTGTATTAGTGTTCAGTGTTCTTCCATGTGGAGAACAGGTTTTTCCTCAAAGTCCCACTATTTTCTCATATGGGTCTTTGATTTTGCATTGTACTAGTGTGTATAGAACTTGTTTTCCTCATTTTCTACCTCTGTTCTTATCTCGATCTTCGTCTCTCAGTGCAATTACTGTTTTACGTGTTCAAATTGTGTGGGTCTTTGAATCTTGGTGGCATTGTACTAGTGTTCTCATCCGGGTCTTTCAGTTTTAGTGCAACTACTGTTTTCACACTATTCTCATATCTGTCTTTCAATTCAATGCAATTACTGTTTTACATGTTCAAATTTTTGTGGATTTTTGGGTTTTGATGGCATTGTACTAGTGTTCTTCCATGCGTGGAACAGGTTTTCTCAGGTTTTCACACTATTTTCTTATATGGGTCTTTAAATTTCAATGCATTGACAGTTTTACATGTTCAAATTCTGTGGATTTTTGGTTTTTGGTCGCATTGTACTAGCATGTGTGGAACAGGTTTTCGTCAAATTCACACTCTTTTCTTATTTGGGTCTTTAAAACCTAATGCATTTACTGTTTTACATGTTCAATTTATGTGATGTTGTACTAGAGTGTATATGGAACATGTTTCCTCATTTTCCCACTCAGTTATTATTTGGGTTTGCGATTCTCAGTGCAAGTACTGATGTGCGTGGTTTTGATTAAAATCCTGATTTTCTAACCACTAAACCTTATAACTAGGCACAATTGAGAGAGATTACGTTGCAAGAAGAAAATGTTGCATTCGAAAAGGCTATATCAAATTGTGAGAATAAAATACAGGAGAAGCTGCAGGAGGAGGATCACCTTCGAAGCAAGTTAAAGGTCAGAGCTGGATTTCCAAACTTAATTCTTAATCCTGCTTTTGTATTTGCCCTATGTTTGAAAGATGTACTGCCGGTCGCAAAATAACCCCTATATACTTTTACTTTTATAACATAGCAATTGTCATATGCATGTAAAGGAACCGGATGGTAATGATATCATCTGTCCTGAAATGGTTTTTCTGCGAAGAGGGACCTTGGCTTCACACATTCTTTTTTCTTTTAACTAATCAATTATAGCATCATTTTTTTTTTTTGAGACCAATCAATTATGGCATCATGAGTCTACCTCTGTCCCATGATAATTTACTTATTTATTTTTACTTTTTGAAATTGTTCTGAACTTTTAGTTTCTAAATCCTAGCATTTTTTGACTGTTTTTAGGAGTTTACGTTGGTTTTGTTCGAGTATCCTGTTGTACTAGATTGCTACACTTGCATCTTTCCTCTTTCTTTTATTAATTCCATTGTTGCCCCTTTTCCATTCAGTTACTTGTATCAATTGAAAATCTTTCTTACACTCCACGCGGGGAGTTAGGGCTAAAATTATTCCAACACCAATTTCTGTCTCACAAGAACTGCTTGCCAGATCTTTGTGGTGTCAGCTTAGTGAAGTAGAATAATTATGAACTGGCTGGAGTTTTTCTTGCTTTTTTTTTTTCTTGTTCTTTTTTCCCTTTTTATTTAGGATTTATTTACATGGATGTGTGTGTGAGTGTGTGATTTTTTTTTTTTTTTTTTTGTGTGTGTGTGTGTTGGGGGGGGGGGGGGGACAGCAGCCCATCGGTAACAGCACATTCTTTGACTGAAATGTTGATGGGACTGAACGCTTTGGATTGCCGTGAAAATTGTATTTCCTAAAGAAACATCTGTCTTCTTTTTTTTTTTTTTGTGTGTGTGTGTGTTGGGGGGGGGGGGGGGGGGGGGGGGGGACAGCAGCCCATCGGTAACAGCACATTCTTTGACTGAAATGTTGATGGGACTGAACGCTTTGGATTGCCGTGAAAATTGTATTTCCTAAAATTTCTTACATCTGTCTTTACATTGCTTCAGAAACCTTTAGCTTCTGCTAGTGTCCGAAACTAAAAGGAGATGGAAAAAATAGAATAAATTCCTTAGAGATTAAATCAATTCTAAAGTTTCAAACTCGCAAGTGATCTCGAAGCCAAGCTAGATATTGGTCCTGCTTCACCTGAGTAGGGAGATTTTTTTGCTGCTTTGTTCGTTTTTTCTCCCTTTTCCTTCTTGTGCTTCTTCTTATTATCATCAGCTTTAAGTTCACAGCAATGTATGGTCTGTGCTGGATGCCCGACCAAATTTTTAAGGTTAATTGGTTTTTTTATAGAAGCCTTAGATTACTATACTAATCTTGCTTGCAAATTGGTTACTGTTTATCAATTGCCTGAATGAACATTCAAGTTTTAAACCCCACTACTTTAAATTGGCTAAATAATTTGTTTGATTGAAAAATTTCTTATAAAGAAATGTTAAATTACAGGAACTAGAATTGACTGAGAAAGATCTAGAAGCTGAGTTGCAAAATGCAAAAATTGCACCGGATGATAGCCAAGTTGGAAAATCTGGAGAACATCTAAGTGAGTCCAAGATGACAGCTGAATCTATAGAAGATACAGAAGCTTCGAAATCTGCTCTACTGGATAAGTTAGAGAACAAGAAAAAAGAACTCGTATGATTATTACCTCAACTTGATATTCTTTTGTTTTTAATTTCCTTCTTTCCTTAGTTCATTAATCTTTCCCGTTCTTATTTTTAGTGCTAAAGATCTTCTATGTTATCAGTGTTCAGCGGAGGAGCTTGTTCAAGACTTGGAAAAAAAGTGGGCACAGGTTCAGGAGAATGCACTGAAGCAGCCTTCTCCAGGTATCTTACACTATCTATTTGTTTATTTTTATTTACTTTTTGGTAAAGAATTCATTGGTGTTTTTCTTCTTTTTTTTTGGGTGCATAGCATTAGACAATGTGTGCTATGAACATGGCTCCTATCTGGATGTCTCATCTTATAAGTATAGAATGGTTATCGATTTCACATTTAGGATGTACTTGCTGCGATTTATTTAAAGCTCCTTTTTTGAGAATAAAGTGACTGTCTTCTAGTGGACATCGAGAAAATTTCAGGAAGAACAGTACAATTGTAAAATCATATCGAATAGACTGATTTTTATGTATAGATTATCACTACTACCATCAGTCATAGCAACAAAATCAGGTTTAGTTTGTGAATTACATTAGTTTTTTGAGAAAAAGGAACGGGCTTTTTGAATAATCTCAGTAGCTGGCGAATACTGAAAATATGGTTGCAAAGTATTAGAAGCACTTTTGGGAAGCGCATAAGTGTAGTGATCCTCATTCTAAAGTGCACTTTTGGGAAGCGCAAAAGCGGAACTCCCACCTTCTATTTGTTCTTCTGTTACTATACTATGCTCTTTCTTTATTATATACTATGAAAACATTCGACCTATTTCTTCCTGCTTGATTTATGTGAAGTAGGACTATGAAATATCATTTGCAATAATAATAGCTATTCACTTTGGGGGTAGTATGTGGTGACTTAATTTTTTTTTTCCCATGCATATTTTTAGTTCAGAGAGAGAAAATATTGGATAAACAGCTCCACAGCCTAATTGAACAACTAGCTGCAAAGCAGGTTTGATGTTCATTTAATTATATATTCTTTGTCAGTTAACTACTATATTAAGGGTTTATTTTCAGCCCCGTGATTAAAATTCCTCTCTCGATATATGCCATTGCTTATATTTAGACCCAAGCGGAAGGTCTTTTCGGTGAAATTCATCAGAAGGAGATGGAGCTGGAAAGATTAAATGGGCTGTGCAAGAGGTTCGGAACCAACAATGGTGAGGGGAATGCTGCTAGGAACCGGTTTGGAAGAATCAATTCGGAGAAGGGTTCGTTTTCCTCAGATTACATCGTTGATTCTCAACACAAACTTCCTTATCACATGGGTGGTCGAACTGAGAGCCAGCAGAGGCTCATGCTACTAAGGTCGGCTTTTGTGCTGTACATTTTAGCTCTGCACATCTTAGTTTTTATCAAGCTTTCATTCTAAAATATATTCCCGAATATGCTTTTTCTGTCAAAATTTCTGAAGTTCTGTTACCCTCCACATTTTATTTTGTTGTATCTTACTTCTGGTTGTACAAAAACATGTCTTGTGTATATTTCATGAAACCTTAATTTCAATTTCATTACTCTTTAATTGGGAGAATTTTTCTACTTTGCTCCTATCATTTTTATTGTTGAATACCCTTTTTTAGATGTTAAGAGAAGAGATGAAGCTAGGTTTACATTAGAGTGTGCTTAAAACATGTAGTCTCATCCTCATTCTTTCTTTAGTGTTTTAATTTTCCACTAAAGAAGACTTGCATACACAAATTTGATTATGAAAAATAAAAAATAAAAAATAAAAAAAATCTAACTTTCATCCTAGATGGCTGGAACTCGTATAAACAATGAACAATGTAGTTACGTCCCCGTAAATTAAATACAAAAGGAATTATTAGTTTGCTTGTATGAAATCTATCTGGTTTCTGTTAAGCATTCATTGAAGCTTCCCTATTGATCCATCACTTTCCATCTTCAACATCTGAAGCAAAAACTCATTCCAGGTGTCGACGGGTCCCGGCATGCACCAGTGGACACAGTCAGGTATGGTCTTGTTCTCTTGTGGCCAATGCCCATAATGACTAGGGTGCCCATCTGGCCTTAGGACCATTGCTTCAGTAGTATCTAGCTTCCTGAATAAAAGCCCCCTCTTCTTCCCTTCCTCTTCTGCTGCTTTTAGCTCCTCCACCTGAGTCATATAAACCTGCAAATTATACCCCTCTAACTTCATTTCCTGCTTTGTATATGGCCTTGTTCTCACACAATTCCCCCCTTTGTTCCAATCCCCATTCTCAAAATGTGCCGGCGAAAATGTCCTTAGAAACGTGAGTCCGGTGAAATTTTGGAGGTTTAGGAGTGTCCTAAAGGCTGTTCTGAAAGCCATCTTGTATCCGTAGTAGAACGGAAGGTCTGTTACGTTCTCTCTCTGGCATTTGTGGCATCCCACAACTGTGTTGTTTTCGTAGTACATGAATGGTCGGAAGAACCATTGTCCGGCTGAGAGGATCACTATGTCGGCCTTCTCAACCTCAGTCGCCCACGCCTCATCAGGCTCGTCTAAGTAGAGGCTCATGAGGCTGTCCATGGAAAAACCGTTAGGGTCGGATTCACGGGTTTTAACCAGGAGTGGAGCCCAGAGTGCTGCTATGGTGAAATTGTAATCAGGGTAGAGCCAGCGTCTGAATCTTGTGTCTTGTCCATAACTAACATCTATGGGAGTGGCAGTCTGAAAAAAGATATATATACATATATATGTCAAGTTGGGTGATAGGGTAACTACAAGTTTGAAAGTGAAATAGCTTTACTTAACTTGGTTCTGTGTCATAAAATCCTGTGCGTCTACCATTATTACCTTGATTTCTAGGAATAGGAAAGAAATATAGTAACAAATCTGAAAGGTTTTACTTTATGAAAATCATTATACATTTCAAATTAGTGAAAATGAACATGTGATGTTCTAGAACTTCAAATTTATTTTATAAAGGGTAGTTAGAAGAGAAGCTCTGGGAAGTACTCTAAATAATTATATATATATATATAATTTGTCAGAACAGAACTATACATCATACTGCTGGTAGGAGTAGTCAAAGGTCAAGATTGTAGGGACAAGGGAGACATATGACCTAACCAATCTTTTTATATAGGGTAAATTACAGTTTCACACCCTATTGATAGTGTAAATTACACCCGCACCCCCTCTATTTTCGCTAATTACAGTTTCACCCCCTAAAACCCATATCCGTGACCGGATATGTGAAATTACTCTTATACCCCTTTTTAATATTTATTTTAAATAATTAAATATTCTTTTATGTTAAATTACCTATTTACCCTTTCATCATCTTCTTCATCTCACCCTACTCTCTCCTAAAACCCCTCAAATCAAACCCTAACCCTAAAATGAACTATCAATTATCAAACCTCAATTCCTACCCATACTCAATTAATTATCTATTTTCAATGACAGAAAAATCAAAACAAAATGACATATATATCTATATATTTCTCTATCTCTATCTATCTATATATATACACACATATATATATCTATCTCCATCTCTATATATATCTAAATGGGGATAAAGGCGGAGCCGACCTTGGTGTGGGAGCGGGTGTTTTTTTTTTTTCTCCATTTTGGGATGAAAAGAGATTTTTAGTTAGATGATTTTAGAGAGAGAAAGAAATGGATACCCATTTCTCCATTTTAGAGAGAGAAAGTAATGGATACCCATTTCTCTCTCTGTTTTTTCCCCCTTCCTTTCTAGGAGATCTTTCATGGGTTTGTTTGCTTCAACTATATGAACCCTAGTTAAGGCTTTTTTGGGGTCCGAGGAGGAAGATCAAGAAGATACATATTAGGAACTTGTAAATATACATCTCTATATTTATGTACACATACATACATACACACACATATATATATATATATATATATAAGGGTAGTTTAGACATTTCACATCATTTTGAAGGGGCAAACAAGTCTTTACACACATATAAGGGTAATTTGGTCATTTCGCATCTCAGATTTTGGTTGACCCGGTTTGACCTCGCCGGAGAATGAGTTGAGGGGGTGAAAGTGAAACAAATAGGGGGTGAAACTGTAATTAGCGAAAATAGAGAGGGTGCGGGTGTAATTTACACTATCAACAGGGGTCAAACTGTAATTTACCCTTTTATATAAGATTCTTATTAGGATATCTACCTGTGTAATATTAAATAAATAAGTTTGCATAGGGATTAAAACTAACTGAGATGAAGTAATTAAAAATCACTTTGAAAAATTAAATGTCAGAGGCTACTTATTATAAAATAAAATAGAAAGAAAATCAAATCATGTGACAGATCTCTTTAATGTCTGATAAAAGAGAAGGAGGATGATGGTTTGCAAAAATATCAGACATAGAAAAAGGTCCGCCTATGAAAAAAGTTTCACAGAAGGATATGGTAAAAAGAAATTAATTATCTCTGTCCCATTCATACTAAGTATATCTAGGATTCTATAGTTCTATATGTAGTTCTATCTATCAACCATCATTAGATCCAGTAGCTAGGAACATTTCTTTGTTGAGTTGATCATTAGCCATTGCTGCATATGGCAAACACATAATTAGAGCTATATATGCATATACATGTATATGCATGTATTATGAGTTATTGAGCACTTACACTAGCCAAGAGGCACACTAGTGATTGCATTTGGTTCCTTCCTACTGAGTCTCCCAGAAATGCCAGAGTCTTCCCTCTAACAAGCTCCAAGAACTGCACTCCATCAAACATAGGTAGCTCACACTCATCTGGTTTCCACCTCCACTTCATGAACTCCGTGTCCGGCCTACCGAACTTCATACAATTCTGTCGATCTTCGATCACACACTCAGTTTCGTTCGTGTAGTATGGTAATCCCTCAGGGTACGGAATCCAGTTCCCGTTGAATATGTTACATTTGTGCTCTAAACTTATGCTCTTCGAATCATTTGACGTGTCAGTCGTATCTCCAGGAGACAGCAATGGTGAGAACGCGATGTTCTCCTGATACGAAGGGTTTGAGTCGTTGACAGGAGGGTCTAGAGAGCGCAACGACGAATATGTGTTGTTGTGGAGGAAGGTGGGGATTGAGGTGAGGAGAGCTAGGGTTAGGAGTGGTATGATGAATTTTTTGCAGCTGTTGAGGGGTGTGTTCTTCCCACTGGGAAACTCTTTGGCACTAAACTTCATTTGAGACTATGAGAATAGTATGAATGAAGCAACTTCACTTTGGCACTATATATATACATATATGTGTGTGTGTGTGTAGATTCAGAATGGTATTGTGCAGTGTATGGTGGTGAAGTATAAGCCAAAGTTGTATCATTGCATTTTAGATGTCTCTTTTATGGTTAATTCTGAGTGTAGCTGGCTAAAGAAATAGTTATTATGATATATCATTAAAGACAAACATGGAAAATAAAATAATAACTATCATCTTTCCTTATCGACCCTTTATTTAAAGGTGTTTGTTATACTGAATATATGTTCTTCATTATTTTAAGGATATTAGCTGGATAAATATTGGAAATTATCTGTCTACAATGATTAGCACATGATGTGAAGGTTTATATGGTGAGAATAATTTTTTGTTTTCTGTTATAATTCTTATGAAATACAGTACATAACGAGAATGTAATTTATGGTAAAAAATTGTTGAAGTTCAACATTTAATTTAGGGTAAATTATACTTCCACCCCATATATGACTTATTACAGTTTCATCCATTGTCCTTTGGATAATTACAATTTCACCCCTTAAGTTTGGACGTTGTACCAAATATCCCCCTGATATGAAATTCCGACGTGATCAAATCTGGTCAATACTAGGTGAAATGTCTAAAATACCTCTAGATTTATTGTTATGAACATTTTTGCTCCAGTTTACTACATTATTGCTTTATTTTACCCTAATTTGGACACACCAATTGGATAATTACGGATAAATCAGATAAAAAACCCAATTTTTTACACCATAATTGAGAAATATTTAGGGGAATATATGTCATTTCACTTTTTCAATCATCGGAATTGGGCTTTGATGACCTAGAGGGGGTGAAACTGTAATAAGTCATATTTTTTGGGTAGAAAAGAGTAATTTACCCTTTAATTTAACTCTGGTCTATTTACTAATCTTTGTTAATTGGTTATAAATTTGTAGGAGAAGCTTTGCTCTCAGTTTTAAATAATTTTTTTATAAAGCATTGGTTATACTTGTTGATTGTTTTTGAGTTTCCAGGAGAAGCTTTGCTATCATTATTGATTAATTAATCTTTTTAACAACCATCATATGTATATGTATATGTATGAGTATTGGAGTATTGTCGGTATAAGAAGCAATGTTATCATTTAAATTAATCTTTCTATCAGCCATAAATATATGTTTACTTCTGGTCGATGTAAAGCATGGTATCATTGTTAATTGTTTATTAATTTTGTAGGAGAAGCTTTGCTATCATTATTGATTAATTAATCTTTTTAACAACCATCATATGTATATGTATGAGTATTGGAGTATTGTCTGTATAAGAAGCAATGTTATCATTTAAATTAATCTTTCTAGCAGCCATAAATATATGTTTACTTCTGGTCGATGTAAAGCATGGTATCATTGTTAATTGTTTATTAATTTTGTAGGAGAAGCTTTGCTATCATTATTAATTAATCTTCTTAACAACCATATATATATTTATATACACACAGACATATATATGTATGTGCGAGTCGTGTATTGTCGGTGTCCAATTGGGTTATAATGCTGACAATCATCCACAACTCATATTTGTTAAAAATGTGATTAAAAATATGAATGTTTTATGCAATAAGAATAGTTTGAAGAAGTGTGGACGAAAGTCACTTCCAAAAAACATTAGGTATTACATAAAGTCTTTCACAAAAGAACTAAGGATGCGTTTGGAAAGCTTGTTTTTTGTATTTGTTTTCTGTCTTTAAATATAAAAACTGTTTTTGTATTTGTTTTTGTTTTTTCAGAAAAAAACTAAAAACAAAAAAGCGTTTGGATGAAGGTGTTTTCACCACTTTTATTTGGTGAAAATTGTATTTTATGAATTTGGTGTTTTCATTGTTTTTACCACCTAAACAGTGAAAAAACTCAAAAAATAACTAAAAGTTTGTATTTGGTGTTTTCATCACTTTTACACACTATTCACAGAAAACAGTTTTCTTGGGGAAAAAACAGTGAACAGTAAACGCGTTTGCCAAACGTGTTTTTTTTTTTAGTCTTGTGAACAGTGAAAAAACAAAAACAAAAAACAGGGTATCCAAACGGACCCTAAATAAAATGGATTCAAATTCATGTGAATTTTTTCTTTTGGATAATGACAAAATGATCTGATGGGATGTCCCCTTCATAACGTATGATGAAGACCTCATTTTCCACTTAAAAACCTGAGGTTTATACCCTAAAGTTTCACAATTATATTATATAATAAGAGCTTTTAAGTCGAACACATATTTTGTATTATACAATACTAGTGTTGTACTACAATAGGCAGACAGTGGAGATGATTCAATAGGGATTATTATCTCTGGTTCAAATTCTGGTGTTATATTATCACAGATAGTTAAGATTATTCACGATTCGGGCGATGTCAAGATGATTTACTAGTAATTATCATTTCTAGTACAAGATACAATTAAGATAATTCACACGTTTAAATGATCTGGCCGAAGTCGAGATGATTCACTAGTAATTATTATCTCTAGTACGACAGACAGACGGTTAAGATCATTCATTATATAAATGATCTGGACGATGTCAAGATGATTCACTAGTGATTATATCTCTAGTTCAAATCTTCTTAAATATAACGGGTGTGTTATATTACAACAGATGGTTAAGATCATTCACGCGTGTAAATAATTCTGTCGATGTATTGACAGTTTATTCTGATATATCATGTTAATGTATTATAACTGAAGAATCCAGATTTTTTACTGGATCGCTTGACACATGTCGTATAATGAGGGTGATTGGTGGTTATAGTGCACAAGTGGACTGGCGTAGCTTGGTGGCAAAGTAGCTGATGATTACAATGCTTTGCCATCTCTTTTTTATAAAGTCCATTTTTGATGTGGGAAATAAGAGCTAGGGATTTTTTTTTTTTTTTTTTTTTTGGCAGTGTGAGACTATGTTCATCATTGCCCAATGAAGCCATAGTTGCATGACATGTAATAGCTTAAATGACCCATTCGACCTCAAGTTTCTAAATCTTTTCTCAGAAGATTTGTCATATGTTTGATATGATGCACTATGTCCCTTCCTTGAAATTGAGTGAAATATAAATGCTTAATAGTTTTGCTATTTAGTAGTTTTTCTTATTCTTTTTATTTTTATTTTTTTTATTTTATGTGATTTAAGAGTGTGATCATCGTATAACAGATACTTAATACTTGACAACTAAGATCAGAATCTTCTAGTTCATCACTATCAAGTAAAACTATGATTTCTAAACAATTTCAAATCCACCTCTAATAATAATAATAATAATAATAATAAAGGGTAAAATTTAAAAAGTTATTATTGACAGTGATGAACTGGATATAGATGGTTTAGGACTTTGATCTTAAGACTTTAGGAAGCCTATTATTTTCCATTTGCTCTCTCGGTGACCAATTTTTCGTGAAAGATTTAAGGATCTAGATCTAGCCACTTGGCTGCTCGGATTTCACTCTATAATTTAGTGGAAATCATTCAAATAATTAGATTTGAACCCTTAGATCTCTCACCAAAACTTGTCCAATGAGAGAAAAATGGAGATAATAAGAATCTGAAACTTTTATCTCAACTTAATTACCTGGAAAGTTATTTGTTGAATTGATCAAGTTCCAAAGTTGGCTACCAAACTAGATTGTATATATAATATAGGTAACTGAATTAAGTGCATTGTTTGTATTCTGCATATTTTTATTTTCAAATCAGTAGGCAAGATGTCACCTCTCAAATTAAATGATGAGTGCAATTTCAAGGTGTTACCTTGTTCATATCATAATTAGTTGGCAAATAGACTTTTGTTCATGTACTTGTCAATAGTCTTAATTCTAATAAAAGTGTGGGTTAACACATCTAATCACTTATTTATTCAAGTAGTGATTGATAATGCCATCTCCAAAATGTTGTCACTATAGAATTGGCTTGACCTGCAAATTGCACCAATGAGAATATACAAATGATATTAGGGTATTGGTCATTTTTTTTTTTCGAGAGAAAATTTATGGTAAATTGTTACACCAATACAATAATAATAATTATTATTAATTTGTTTGACTAGAAATCCAAGAAGAGAATGATCTATTTCGAGCTTGTGTCATATGTTAAGTGCATTGTTTTTTTTCAATCACACTATCCTTATTCTCAAATAAGTGATTCAGTGTTCAAGCTTCAGTGGAGACCGAATATTTGTTTCAAGTCAGTGAGATATGGAGGTATGAGGGTTTTTTTTTTTTTTTTTTGAATGGTAAGAAACTCACACACCACACACCCATAATTTGGGGGATTTGGGGGATGAGGTTATACCATTGCAAATGAAAAGTGACTATATGCCTATGCTATATTTCTACATCAACTATGTGAGATGAAAATAAGGTTTTTCACATGAAAATGGCAAGTACTATAAAGAAGATGAAGGATATTGGGGAAGCATTATTGGAAAAGAAATACTTGAAAGATGTAGTGAAGCAAAAGAATATATATATATATATAAGATAAAACCATAAGTTTTTTCAATTGAATCATGAAGATAAGAAAGAATATTCAAGTATGATAACAACAACAATAATGTGACAAACCTAGAAAAACATCATCACGGGCCATAATTAGAAAAAACAAAGAGATGGGAAATGAAGACCTTCATTATATTTATTTTGAAGAAATTCTAAAGGATGCAACTTGCTCACAAAAATTATTATAGCAAGATATCATATGCAAAATTCCTTAAAATAATGGTATATTGGGCCATGAATGGAACCCGGCCCAAGCCCATTATATTTTCCAATAGATTCTGAGACATGCTAAACGGGCTTTCTCGTAAACTTCATGGTTGATGTTTATATAGACAACATACAATATGTGACAATATATTGAGTATTGTGTGACATATGTCACATGATATTTCTAATCAATCATTGAAGGAGGTGGGTGGTGAAATTCGCTCGTGTTGTATACCTCCTCAACTAATTGATCCGGATATCCATTAGTTTTTCAATATTTGATCTCCTCTCCTCGTGATCAAATCTCAATACAATTATTAATCACCAAAAGTTAGATGTATGAATAATACTTATTGTCAAATACCCCACCAAGGAACGAATTGAATGCTGGGATCAAACAAAAGCTACAGCACCGAATATGAATAGGCCCGGCCCAATTTCCAACTAATTTTACTTCTGATATAAATTGGTCGTATGGGCTAGGCCCATAAATCCATCCCAATACTTTGCAATGAGACTAATCATTTGAGGTTGTTACTCAAGATTTTTTTATTTTTTATTATTTGATGGCAAGAAAGTTAGTAGTTACTAGTTAGAGTTAGTAGGGTGCGAGTGCCTATCGTGAAAATAATTATTGATAACAAAAGGGAAGTTGATGAAATTTCATTCTACCGGAGGTTTTACTGGAATTGGTTCTGCAATATATATATATATAAATAAATAATTTTTTTCCGTGAAATGTAGTTTCCATACAAAAGAAAAACAAATACCAAAAAATAGTAAAAAGGACATGGCAGTCGACATATCTAATTATTGATATTAGTGTGAATAGTTTTTTAATAAATGAATAAGAAATCATTGCAATAAATTTAAAATATATTACTTCATTTTGTATTAAGGGACCCTAAACCAGGACATATAAAATTTATATTATAATTATACTATTCTCTCCGTTTCATATTAGTTGTTCACTTTTATCACTTTATCCGTTCCAAAATAGTTGTCCAGTTTCAAATTCTAATATAATATATTTTATACTTTATTAAATTATCTTTATTTATTAATTTTAAAAAATAATAAATCCCATAAAAAAGTAAAATTATTGTACATGTTTAAGAACAAAAATGACAACACAATAATTATAAAAGAATATTGATAAGTCAACATAGGATAAGTATTGCGGGACTGATGTACTAGTATATATTGACAGAATTGAGTGTGACACTAAGGCTATGTTTGGCTAAGGAGTGGAGTCATGGTTTTGGGTTTGGTTTCAAAAAATTGGCACCAAACCCATGTTTGGCAAATGGAGTCAAAATTTGGAGCCGACACTGTAGCTGAACCATGGTGCAACTTTTGTGAAGGAATGAGCCAAAATTTGGAACCAAATTTTTGAAGGTTCATGGTTTTGCTTTTGGTACCAACACTGTAGCAAATTTATTTTTGATATTAATAAATTTCGAAAAATTAAATATTCTGAAAAATTAAATATTTATGAAAAATAAATATTTCGAAAAATTAAATATATTAATATATTATAATATTAATATATTAAAAAATATTAATATTAATATATTTTAATATTATAATATTAATATATTTTAATATATTAATATTAATATTTATGAAAAATTAAATATTTCGAAAAATTAAATATATTAATATATTAAAAAATATTAATATTAATATTAATATATTTTAATATTATAATATTAATATTTTTTAATATATTAATATATTTAATTTTTTGAAATATTTAATTTTTCATAAATATTAATATTAATATATTTTAATATATTAATATTAATATTTATGAAAAATTAAATATTTCAAAAAATTAAATATTTTAATATATTAATATATTATAATATTAATATATTAAAAAATATTAATATTAATATATTTTAATATTTTAATATTAATATATTAATATATTTTAATATATTAATATTAATATTTATGAAAAAATAAATATATTAATATTAATATTTATTAATAAATAAAATGTGAAACCCATATATTAATATATATTAATAAATAAAATGTGAAACTCATATATTAATATATTTTAATATTAATATTTATTAATATATTAATATATTAATATTCAGAATTTCAACCCATACCAACTCTACCAAACATGGTTTGGTTTTTCAGCATCACTTTTTCTCACACCAAAACCATATGCACCAAATATGGTTTGGAACCAAAATAAAACCACACCAACTCCAACCACTCCAACTCCAACCCAACTCCAACCAAACCAAAACCAAAAACCAACTCCACACCCTCTACCAAACATGCACTAAAAGTGAAGTGAGTGGAGAACCCCACATCCTCACAATGGGTGAGTCACATCTTTTATTTTTTTTCAATTTAGAAAAACAATTGGGTTATTTCAACTTTTTAGCCACTTGAAGACGAATCTGAGGTGGGTCTTCCCAAATATATTATGGTTCTGTTTCCAAATGAAAAATGCCAAAGAGGTTTGTGATGCACAATATATATATATATACCTGGTTATTGAATGTCCTTTGTGATGTAGCAGTTACATGGTAGTGAAAAAAATATTTTCCATCTTCCCAAACAAACAATATTAGAGGGTGCCTTTTAGGTATCGATTGCGCATTGCATGACCACTAACAAATATTTTCCCGGGAAAAAAAATCCCTCCATTACGTCTTTTATTCGAAATCAATAATTTGACAAAAGTAAGTCTAAAATATCAAGATTTCATATGAATTGATGATGTGTCGATGACTTGGTGATAAACAATACATGTTCATATATGAATTGTCCAATTGGTCATTGGACATTTTCGAGGCCATTTTTTTTTTTGTCAATTATTTTTAGAATAGATATAGATATAGATTTTTAGGAGTGTTCAAAACCGGTTTGGTTCCGGCTAGAATCGGAACAGATTTTTTCGGTTCCTTAAAAATCGGAACCGGAACGGAACACCTAAAATTTTCAGTTTGATTCTAGTTCCTTCTATTTAAAATAAAATAAAATACCAAATATAAAAAAATAATATAATTATAAACTAAATTAAAGAGAGTATTTCAAAATTTCAATTATTACAAACCCAAAATTAATTAACACATATCAAATTATAACTTATAATTTTAAATATAATATATATATATAAATGTAAGAATATAACACTAATATATATATATATATATATATATATATAAACCGGTTCGGTTCCGGTTCTTACCCTTTTGGAAACGAAAGGAACAGGAACCAAACCTAAAATTTTGATTCTTTAATTTTTGAAACCGGAACTGGAACCGAACGCCCCGATTCCGGTTCTTGAACACCCCTATAGATTTTCCATAATTTACTTACTTTTTTTTGGTAAAGTTGGAGTATGTAATGTTAACTATCAACTACTCTAAAAACTTAAGTTGTTAGAGAGAGTGTAACTTAAATATTTATATCCTTCAACATGCCCCCCTCACGTATGGCAGGCGAGGTTCGAACACGAGACCTTTGGCTCTGATACCATATTAACTACCAATTACTCTAAAAGCTTAAATTGTTAGAAAGGTATAACTTAAATATTTATATCCTTCAACATGTAACATCAACTTCTCTTACATGATAGGTCCATGCAATAAGAGAATCTAATTAAATAATTTATATGCATGGATTTAAAGTCTCCATTAAGAGAAATGATGACATATATATCCAATAAAAGGACTTCTTTGAAATTTTAAAATGAAACTATGTTGGATGTATCTTGAATTAGTGTCTTATTAATGTTCATTCTTATTTAGCCACTCCTCTCCCACATATAAAGTCTCAATAAGAAATGATATATATGAATATATATATATATATCCAATGAAAGGACTTTTTAAATTTTCAAAATGAAATTATGTTGGATGTATCTTTGAATTAGTGTCTTATTAATGACCATTCATATTTAGCCACTCCTTTACCACATACACATACATGCGTATATATAATGTGTATACAGTGTGTGTGTGTATATATATATATCCCAAAAAAGTAATAGAACAAAAGACACCTTCCTCATAGTACATATTGTGTAAGATATCCACTTATGTGACACTGTCTTGAGTCACAAAGCTCTCAATGCAATAAACACATACTCCTTCACTTTCCACCATACTTGGATTATCTTCTTCCAACTAAAGGTTTCTCTTCTTTCCATTTCTATTTCATATGTCATTTTAGGGTTTAATTACTTATTCACTGGCCTAGCTTGATTGTTTTGCTTGCTATTTTAATTATCATTTTTTGTGTGTGCTTTTTTAATAGATTTAGATATGGTGATGATGGGATTGGAGAGGTTGGTGGTGACTTTGAAGTCGAAATTGAGCTCTCTGAAAATGAAGAAGAATTATGATAAGATTGAGAAGAGTGACAGCATGAGAGTAGAGATAAGGAGCAGGAAGGCTCAGAAGCTCATTGAGAAGACACTGAAATTCGCGGACTCGCCAAAGTGCAAAAACTATGTTATATGAATGTTTGTATTTTCCTCTCACCATGTTCATGTTCAATCCACCATGGTTACATAGAAGGTAGGTTTTTTTTTTTTTTTTTTTTTTTTCACTGTCTTTGAAACTATATCGATCAGAAACATATGGTGTATGTTGTTGCAATATTTAGCCACTGCAGAGACAAAGTGGTCCTTAATTCTGCAACCATGTGAAAAAATGAGTTGGTCTTTGTTATTTACAATAGGTTAAATTTGTCCTTATTCTAGTTTCAGTGAATTAAAATATTTGTTTTTCCATTTTTTCTCTTTTTCTGGAAGGTAAAGCGAATTCATAAAAAAAGAAAAATATACAATATCACTACACCCAAACAAAAAGTCCAATCCACACGAGCAACAGTCTAAAAATATTTATGTGAGTTGTAGAGAGTGAATTTCTTTTATTTTTGAGTTATACATACAGGCACTAAAGGTCGGGGAAGGGTACTCATTCATTCTCAAAACTAACGTTCTTAAGACTAAAGAATTGGGCAAAAAAGTGGGGAAAGCTATCCATTCCTAATTCTCTTAATAGCTGGATCCTCGAAATCACAAGAATCATTAGTTAGAATGGGATTCCAATTCAACACCTTTTGAATGAGATTTTGAGAAGAGTTTTCTTTGGAGAGTACAGTACGATGAAAGTTGTAAGCTGTGTTCAGGAGAAGATATTGTCTATTGTGGGTCTGGTGTGGGGCTAATAGTTTTCATTTCCAATTTCATGAAAACCCTTTTCACCCCGCTTAGCCTTACCCGCCTCTTGGGGTATTTTAGTGATAGGTTCTATAGGAACTAGACGAACTTATTTTGTCAAATACCTAGCGACAAACTCCTATATTCATTTCATTACGGTATTTCTAAACTCTGATTCGATCTGGGTACCAACCAATTATGGGAGAGGATCAATAAAAAAAATTTCGCTAGCAATTTATCATTCTCAAACGCAACATAACACTCTGTTGTACCGCGCTCTCCAAGTGTGCTTGTTCCCCCCTTCTTCCTTACCATGACAAGTCTTTGTGAAATATCTCCGATGATTGCAAATTAATCAAGTGCTTTCTGGGTCGTCTCAGTGTTGGGTGCGTATCGGAAGCAACAAGAGAAGAACATAAAAGAGCACACACTAAGAACAAATATAAGATTTACATGGTTCACCCTAAATTGGTCTATGTCCATGGATGAGAAGCGATTTCACTATAATCATGTAGAGATATTGCAACAGTAGAGAATTACCACGAATGGTAAACGTACACCTAACTCTCCCTCTAAAGTTTTCTATGTGTACCCCCTGACTCCTTCGCACGAGACTCATTCATATCATCGGTGTCTACTCTACGCAACCAGTAAACTCTCTCTACCCTTCAAAGCAAACTGATCCCCATGACACTACATCTTTCTCCTTCTCATAAGTCTCACCCTCAACCCTAGGCATCTATTTATAGAGTAAAAAACCAAATCCTTGTTGAATAATGATTACAATTCATTAGAGAATAAAACTTTTCTCTAATAAGAATTACCATATAAAATATGCTATATAATAAAAAACTTAATTATAATAGAAATTTGAGACACACTGAGACCTTGTGATTAGTATTTATCCTCCAACAACTAGTAATAGACTTTTTACATACATATACAAAGAGGGTTAATTGGTTACTAATATAGTCTAGCTTCTATTCTTCTTTACATCCCATGTTTCACTCCGATAGTAATGCATTTTCATACTAGTAAGTCTTTTAAGTAATTGAAATAGATAAGTCATAATAATATAACTATTTATAAATTTTAATAATAATAATTACTGTGTAACTAAACTTTAATTTGAAGAGAAAATTTGAATTCGTTAGATATGCATAAAATGAGTCAAAATGAAAAAGAGAAATTGTTTCCTGCCAATGCAAAGTCGATATAAAATTACAAAAAAAAAATTCACTCTCATGCAAAGTGTTTACTTCTTTAAATGTGTTTTCTGTTTTTTTGACCTAATTTAAGAAAAAATATATTCTTTCACATATTTGGTAGACTAAATTTTAGAAATACATATGGCCCCAAAATTGAAATATTAATGGATCACACTATTTAGTTTTTAAAAAGTATATATATATATATAAAAGAGAGTTCTTATAATGTCTTTCTCTCTTTTAATCAAATTCAAATGTATCATATTTATAAGTTTATAACTAGGGCTATTATCAGAAAACCCCTTATGATTTTTAAATTGTTCAAAAAATCACCCTATAATTTTCAATTTAATCAAATACTCCCTTACCCTTTATAAGTTTATGAAAATATCTTCCAGAACTCTAATTCATTCCATTTAAATCCCAATTTCAATCCAATTTCTTTCATTTATCCCAATTAAACTCTAATTCCTTTCATTTATCACAAACCCACTTTCTTTCACCCATTTACTCCAAAACTCTAATTCCTTCCATTTATCACAAACCCAAATTCAATTTAAATCCCAATTTCAACCCAATTTTAATTATAATTATATCTCTCTCTATATATCACTATATATATAATCATATATACGTACTTATTTATACATATATAATTATATATACGTATATTATAATTATATATGTATAAATAAGTACGTATATATAATTATATATATAATAATAATATATATAGAGAGATATAATTATATATTGAAATTGGGTTAGTGAAAATGAGATTTAAATTGAAATTGGGTTTATGATAAATTGAAAGAATTAGAGTTTTGGAGTAAATAGGTGAGAGAAAGTGTATTTGTGATAAATGAAATGAATTAGACTTGAATTGGGTTGAAATTGGGATTTAAATTGAAAGTGGGTTTGTGATAAATGGAAGAAGTTAAAGTTGAATTGGGTTAAAATTGAGATTTAAATTGAAAGTGAGTTTGTGATAAATGGAAGGAATTAGAGTTTTGGAGTAAATGGGTGAGAGAAAGTGGGTTTATGATAAATCAAAGGAATTAGAGTTTAATTGGAATAAATAAAAGGAATTAGAGTATAATTGGATTGAAATTATAATTTTAAAAGATATTTTCATAATCTTATAAAGGATAGAATATTTGATTAAATTAAAAATTATAGGGGAATTTTTTAAACCACATGAATTTTTTTCAAACAATTTGAAAACCATTAGGATTATCTATAAGTTAACTGATGTGATTGTTATCTATAATCACTACGTAACATCTATAATGTTATGTTACTGAAAAAACATAGCCACATATATATGTATATATAGAGTATAGCACATATACAAAAAGCGCGAGTATGTTGTTAAAATACCAAAGGCAAAACAGTGTGTGGATTTTATTTCCACGTGTTTAACCAGATCCTACGATTATTTATTTTGATATATTCCATCCGTCCCATGTTAATTATTTATTTATTTTAATTTTACTTTTCCAAAATACTTATATGTCAATACAATCTTAAATTATTTCTTTTCATTAACTTCAAAAAATAATCAGTCCCACTAAAAATTACAACTATATTATATTATCAAAGAGCAAAATTGAAAACACAAAATAATAATAATAAAAATATATTAAAAAGTCAAATTTGAACAACTAATTTGGAACAAAGGGAGTTAAAAGAAAGTTTGCATACTCCCTCAGTATGATACTTCACTTGATTAAATAAATATAAGATATTATTTATCTCATATATTAAATATATTTGTATTTATTAATTTTTTTATCTTCATTTTAAATAAGTACAAAATATTATTTTTCTGGTATAGGATCAAATTTTTATATTTATTAATTTTTAAATCTTCATCTCGATTATGGGTACAAACATTGAAATTACCTAGGAAACGGATTTATTGACAAATTAAAATTTAATTGCGGAGTAGTCAATTTTAATCCAATTATCTAACAAGCTAAATCATGCAAAGATTAATCTAAGTGCAGAAGATAAAGCAAGAGACGACACACGATATTTTTACATGGAAAATCTTGAACAACGCTCCAAGTAAAAACCACGGATATACTATGATATCGATGCACTATAAATCAAAAAAGTTTACAGACTCTATGAAGTTAAGACTTACAAATAACTCTGATTTGTTGTTTTTCACTCGACGTTTGAAAGTCTTAAATCACTCGCGCTACCATGAAGCTCTCGCTCCGATCTCCGTACTTTAACGACTCTGCTTCTCAACGGATCAAAGAACCACGAAGCTTCCCACTCCAACCTTCGTACTTTGACAGCTCCGTTTCTCAACGGATCGATACAACCACATTACACAAGGTGATGTGATGATTTTTCAGCAAGTAGACATTCAATTGTGCATAAAGATCACTCGTATTGAATCACAATTAAAAAACCCTCAAAAACTAGAGAAAACCTTGATATAAAATGATAAGCAATTTCTTATTCCATTTCTTATTCTATCTCTACAAACATATCTGATTTATGAAATAATCACAGAGATCTCACAAAAGGCACCCCAAAAATCTGTAAAAAATTCTCTTATTTATAGAGAGATGAATCTCATTTTAAGTAGACTTGTATCATTTTTTAACTAAGATTCTTACTTGAGTATTCCTCTCCTAATTGGGAGTGAATCTATCCAACCATTTATACATGTGCTAGGATATGTTGAAGTGTAGCCCAAGTGAAATTGCACAACACCTAGAATTTGCGTATTTGAGGTTGGTGATCTGCGCATACCTCTACGCATATGCATAAGTCAGGCTACGCATATGCGTAGCCGTATTCCAGGGTCTGCATATGTTTGCGCCAAATTGAACTTTCTAGCCATAGCTACTATCTGCGTAGGTATGCGTAGCAAAACCACTTTTTGCATTTTTCCTTCTATTTATACCCCTTTCATTCCTCTAACATGTTTCCCAAAATTTCGGCTTTGAAAAATGTATGTTTTGCCCCTGGAATGCATTTTCGTGATTCAAACTTGCTTCCTTTTCATTTTTCTTGTATTCTTTGCTACTTTAAGCTTGATTTGAATTTGACGAAGTTTGTCGATGTCTTTGCTTGACCACTTTAATTTTCCTAAACCTATCCGACCTCACAATTCACTCAACCTGATTGTCTACAACATGTCAAAAATAAATAATAGTAACAAGTGTTCTTACAAACATAATTTCGCATAATACATCATATTTATTATAAATTACATATACTGTAGAATAATATACAAGTTTTTTACAATTTAATTTTTACTTACTTTTTTTTTGTTAAATAATTTTTAGTTACTTGTGTATGTATGCGTTTAAATTTACAATTCAATACCAAACATTCTAATTATTCTCGAATATTGGAAACCATTTCAATTTGATTCTCTTTGCCATAAATTTACTGTGCCATAAATTTACTGGACTTAATGGGTCATCGTTCTCCCTCAAATAATAAAAAATTTATGAGTAAAAAGAAAATGATAACCAACATATGACTCCAACACAATGGTTAATTCGATATTTAGTTTTCTCCCATATCTTAACTTGCTAAAATATTCTTTTCCTGCTACTATAATACCCTTTCATCACTTATAAAACCTTTAAACAATGAACTAAATACTTCTTCTCAAAATATTATAAAATTTATAATTAATCCTCATGCAGCCATAATTAGTCATACACTGCAACCGCTCATACTATCATTGTGCTTCAAACTACGTCCATCATAAACTGAGTATGAACATAGTGGATTGCATGACTCAGGTCTCACACTTTTGAAGTGACATTACATTATACTTCATAACATGTTTTTGTATTATTGAACTACCATACTTGTTATTTAATTTACATTCAATTTGATTCTTAATTTTTTTTTTCTTTAGATTATGTCTAATGTTCCTTTTTATAATAGAATTTTTTCTATGGACTTTGTTTTTAATTTCATAATATTCTATGAATAGAGAGGTTCACGTAATCTTTTTTTTTACACAATACACTCGTCAATACACACTATTTCTCTGGCTTGCAATGATACGAAATAGTTATAGTATAAAAGTAGTGTAAAATGAAATAAAATATATAATGTATAGTTAGAAATTGAACCTGCCCTTTGGTTCTCAATATTTGTTCTGTAACCGTGGGGTCACCACAAATTTTTTTTTATTCGCTAAATAAATTGGTCACCATATTTTTTATAGGGAAGATCTTAAACATGAAAGTTAAAAATCATTTAACATGAATCCATTGAAATGAAATTTCTGAATATAATTGTTAGGGTCACACTTTCGAAATAAAATAATATAATCCCTAATGGCATGTTATAGCATTATTGAATTGCCATGGACACCTTAGGCCTTGCGGTCCGGTCCCATGTGGTCTGGTCTCATAATGGTTTTTTTGGGACCGGGCACTGTTTGACAACACGGTTCCAAAAAAACAAGGATCACTTGGGACCAAAAGGGGTAATTTGATACAACCAAAAATGATGGTCTCAAGTGAGACCATAAAATTTGAAAAATATATATAATTTGAAAATAATATATAAAATTAAAAAAATAATATAAAAAATTTGAAATAATGTATAAAATTTGAAATATATATATATAAAATTCAAAATTAATATATAAAATTCAAAAAATATATTTAAAATTTGGGAAAATAAAAAAATTCCAAAATAATAGAAAAAATAAAAAATAATGTATAAAATTCGAAAATAATATATAAAATTTGAAAAATAATATAATTTTTTTAAAATAATGTATTAAATTCGAAAAATATATATAAAAATCAAAATTAATATATAAAATTTTAAATATATATATATATATAATTTAAAAAATAATATATAAGTTTTGAAAAATAATATAATTTTTTTGAAATAATGTATAAAATTTGAAAAAAATATAAAATTCAAAAATAATATACAAAATTAGATATATATATATATATATTTGAGAAAATATAAAAAATTTGAAAATAATATAAAAAATAAAAAATAATATATAAAATTCAAAAAATAATATAAAAATTCAAAATAATTTATAAATTTTGAAATATATATTATTTTTCAATTTATTATATTATTTTCAAATTTTTTATATTTTTTCAAATTTTATATATTTTTCATACTTAATATATTTTTTGAATTTTATATATTATTTTTTTATTTTTTGTATTATTTTCCAAACATAAGACCAAACAACTTGAATAAGACCATAAGACTAGACAGTTTTACTAAACAGACTTTCAGAACACCACCCAGATAAGACCAGACCGGACCGCCTACCAAACGGGCCCAGAGGCCATGTTTGGTAACCGGTCTTTCTGGTCTGGTCCGGTCTGGTCTGGTCCGGTCCGGTCTGGTCCGGTCTGGTCTGGTCTAATCTGATCTGGAAAAGTCTGTTTGGTAAGCGGTCTGGTCTTACTATTTATTTATTATTTATTATAATATTTATTTATGTATTATTTATTTATTTATTTATTATTTATTCACTTTATAATATATTTTATTATTTATATTATTAAATTATTATTTATTAATTTATATATTAATTTATAAATATATTCTATTTATTTATTATTATTTCATTATTTAATTCATTTTATTTATTCATTTTTAATTATTTAAAAATATATTTTATTAATTTAATATTAATTTATTATTATTATACTCATTTTTTATTATTAGTATGAAGTATTTATTCATTATTATATTTACTTATTATTTATTATTATATCTATTTATTATTTATTATTATTATTATTTATTTCATTTTGTTTATTATTTATTATTTTTATTATATTTTTAAATATGTTTTATGTAATTTATTATTATTATTTATTATTTAGTCCATTTTTTATTATTATTATATTTATTTATTATTATTCTATTCATTTATTATTATTATTATGTTTTATTTAATTTATTATTTATATTATTAATTATTCATTTTTAATTATTTATAAATATATTTTATTATTTATTCATTTATTTATTAATATTATATTAATTTTTTATTATTATTAGGTATTATTTATTTCATTTTGTTTATTATTTATTATTTATATTTTATTTTTAAAATATGTTTTATTTAATTTATTATTATTATTATTAATTTTTTATTATTATTTAGTCATTTTTAATTATTTATAAATATATTTTATTAATAAGACCAGACCAGACCACCAGGAACCACCTTTTTTTTTGGTCTGAAATGAGGCCATTTTGGTCTGATTTGGTCTTACTTGGTTTAACCAAAAATTTGGGACCAATGTTACCAAACACGGTCTGGTCCCATAAAACGTAAGACCAGACCAGACCACCTGGGACCAGACCACCAACCAAACAGGGCCTAAATGCTTTTATTTTTAAAATGTTGGAGCAGGCGGGAGTAAAAACACAAATTTGGAAGCAACTTTAGACTTGTTTTCCCTTGCTCTGACCACTGTTCATTTGTGGGCCCACTAAAAAAATGGAAGCAAAATTTCATGGTTCATCACATGCTTCGCCCATTTGCTCCCAAATATTCACAAACCTACCTTTTCTCTCTGTCTATATATATGTATACTTTGAAATATTAATTATTAAAAATATATATATTTTAATTTTCAAAAAATATTCATAAAATAAGAATTTTGATTTTAATATTTCGACCTTAACGATAAGAATTTTGATTCTAAATTAATTTAATTTCAAATGGAATAAGACATTAGATATTAAAATGGAATATGAGAACCAATTGAGAGGCCTTGTGCAATACAAATTGATATTTATATTATAGTTTAGAAAAAAAAAATTTATTTACAGTATCCATTTTTTTATCCAATATTATAGTTCAGAATAAAAAAATAATTTATTTACAAGATTCATTTTTTGTATTTGTAGAATTAATTTCTTTTATTCAATGTATTAAAAAAAAAAACTGAATCTCAGATCATTTGAAGTCACCAAACATGTTTTGCTTTCAAATTTTGTGGAATCAACAGTTTCACCAAACATGAACATGTTTTGCTTGCTTCAGCTTTCATTTTTCTCAAATCAAAATCATCAGCACCAAACATGCTTCTGATTCAAAAAAAAATTGCAGCACATGCTTTACTATGCTTCGCTTTCCTTTTCTTTGAAAGCAGGAAGCAGAATTAGTTCCCAAACGGGCAAAAGTTATAATTGTGGTTATGATGAGTTAATTAAATAATCTGAGTTAATCGTGAAATGTTATTCCAAAGAAAAGAAAGCGAAGCGTAACAAAGCATGTGCTGCAGTTTTTTCTGAAGTGAAAGCATGTTTGGTGTTGATAATTCTGATATGAGAAAAATGAAACTTTAAGCAAGCAAAACATGTTTGATGGAAATGCTGATTCCACATAATTTGAAAGCAAAACATATTTGATGACTTCAAATGATACGAGATTCTATTTTTTTTGTTAATATATTGAATAGAAGAAATTAATAAGTTACCAATGGCCTTATGGTCTAATGATATTTTCATTTCTTCCCAAATTGGGAGAGGTTTGGGGTTCGAGTCTTATAGGGCTCATGTGTGGGTGGGTGAGTTCCTTAATATTAAAAAATAATAAAATATATTAGTTAATAAGTTCTACAAATTAAATTCCAAATATGAATATTGTAAATAAATTAAAAAAAATATGAATATTGTAAATAAGTTAATTTTTTTTAAACTATAATATTTTATACAAATATAAATTTTTATTGCACACAAGTCCTCTCAATTGGTGTATCTCACTTCTACCAACACAAAATATGATCTCATGGTAGTTACTTACTTCTATATCTTAAATTTGTATTTGTACAAATTTTCTTAATAATTATGTTACATGGCTCATAAAAAACAAATATTTTAATTATTATTGGCCTCTGTCTCAATTCTGCATGTTTTGTTGTTATTTCCCAGAATCCCATCTCCCGAAGAAAGAATTCAATTGCATAAAAAAAAAAATTAAATAAAAAAACTGGTGGAGGTGAAGCAGCTGTTCTGAAATGGGTCAAAGCATATAGTGGAGCTGTTCTCAAATTTGTGTAGCAAAAACCGGTGGGCCATGAGTATACAGTGGCCCGAACACGGAAAGCAAGTTTAGGCTTAATAGCATTATTGAATTGTCATGGACACCTTAGTGACAATAATTATTGTTTAACTTGCATTTAATTTAATTCTTAATGAAAATAATTGCTTTGAGCGTAGGGATACCAATGCGGCACTGGGTGCGCGGGTGTATCCTCCCCGCTTCTACAATCGTTAAGAAAATCTCATACCATTTTTGTCAAAATCGGATAGGAGGTTACCCGATTCTCGTTTCTGTCGAATTTTTTAAAACCCGAGGTACCTTGCTTTAAAATATGTCGGCCTAAATTAAAAAAAGCTTTGAGTCAAGGGATCCGGATCCTCTCCATTGCTTCTTCCCTCCACTGCCATGTGTCGTGTTATACAACTGACATGTGACGCACTAAAATTTCAGCCCATGTGATGGAGAGGAAGAAAGAGAAACTCCTATTCTCTCTTTTGTATCTTTCCAATTCACATGTATAATATTTCAATTACAATGAGAATAAATTATAATTTAATTATTTTATAAATTATAATAAATTACAATGTTGATATGTCAACTAGGTTAAATATTTTTTTAAAATATTTGTATTTAATATCCAAATATATTATATATTTAAAAATAAAAAATTTGGGACTGATAGTATAGTTGTAATTTTTAGTGGGACTGATTGTTTTTTGAAATTAATGAAAAGAAATAATTTGGGATTGTATTGACATACAAGTATTTTGGGAAAGTAAAATTAAAAAAATAAACAATTAACATGGGACGGATGGAATATATCAAAATAAATAATCGTAAGATCTGGTTAAACACGTAGAAATAAAATCCACACACTGCTTTGCCTTTGGTATTTTAACAACATACTCGCGCTTTTTGTATGTGTGTTATGCTCTATATAGATCCGAATAAAAACCAAATATATGTATATATAAAAAGTAGCACATATGCCAAAAAAATAAAAAAGAAGAGGTTTTTGAGGAAGGTGTTTAACCACAAAATTATTTATTTTAATATAAAAGGAAAGTTGGCATTCTCCCCACTATATTTGAGGAGTGATACTTTTTTTTATTTTTTTGATAAATATCAAGGAGTGATACTTCACTGCTTAAATAAGTAAAATTACTTCAACGTAAGGAATTATTCATTTTATACACTTAAACATAGTTATATTTATCCATTTTCAAATTTTCATTCTTTTGGATTATTGGAGATAGAAACATAATTTTGCATAACACCCTATATGTTACAATGCATCTAATTTACAATTTATTACTAAAACCAGCATTATGATCCACAACAATATGGTTAGTTCAATATTTAGTTTTCTCCATTATCTTAACTGCCTAAAATATTCTTCTGCTTGTACTATATCACTTTTCACTTATAAAAACTTAAACTGTTCAACGGCTTAATAGTTCTAATCAAATATTATAAGATTTATAATTAATACTCATTACTTGTCATGCACTTCAACAGCTCATACTATCATTGTGTCGCAAACAATGTCCATCGTAAACTGTGTATGAACATTGTGGATTGCATGACTGAAGTGTAACACTTTCGAAATTTATACTTCATATCATTTTATAGTACTATATTGAACTCCCATACGTGTTATTTAACTTATTCAATTTCATTCTTAATAATTTTTTCTTTAGATTATGTCTAATGTTTTCTTTTTTTACTTTTTTATTTTATTTTATAATCTCTTATGAATAGAGTTTCAAGTAATCTCTTTTTTAGAAATCACTATCAGTGACTCTTTCTCTAGCTTGCAATTATATGAGAAAAACTGAATTAGTTAAATATGCATAAAACGAGTCAAAATAAAAGAAAGAAATTGTTTGAGTAACTTAATTAACATATGCATATGAATAAGGTCAATTTTTTTTGGTGTATTCTGTTTTATTTTTTAAACTCATGCCAATGAAAAGTCTGTATAAAATATTAAAATTAGATAAACAAATTCACTCTAATGCAAAGTAGTTATTCTTTAAATATGTTTCCTATTGGCCTAGATTAAGATAAAAACTATTCTTTCACATATATATGTGGTAGTCTAAATTTTATAAATGCATACGGCCCCAAAATTTTATAAATGCCGAGCCGCCGAAGAGAAAAAATTATGTTATATGAATGTTTATATGAATCAATATCATTAATCCACCATGGTTACATAGACGTTTTTATTTTTTTATTTTTTTTGGGTTCTATTACTGTCTCTGAAACTATATCAAAAACATATGGTGAATGTTTTTTTGCAATATTTAGCCACTGTAGAAACAAAGTGGTCCTGAATTCTGCAACCATGTGAAAAATGAGTTGGTCTTTGTTATTTACAATAGCTAAATATTTACTTATTTATCTTCAGTAAAATTAGAAGTCTCCCTTTATTTTTTTCCTTTTTTGGAAAGGTCAAGCAAATTCATAAAAACAAAGAATAATATACAATATCACTAGACCGAAACAAAAAGTCCATGGGTACTCCATGAAAGTAGGCAGTGTTTGCATTGCCATATCTCGATTCTTAGCTCTAATGTTTCGTTCAACGCATGTTTTATTTATGGAGCCAACAAATCAGTTGATAGGAGATCTCTATGGACAAATATTGTTAATCATTCCTCACTTTTTTGCTAGCCCATGGGTACTTTTGGGGGATATCAATGCTATCACTAGCTTGAATGAGAGTCATGGAGGGCGTGGGAAGATGAATTCTTCCATACAAGAGTTCATTGAATGCATTCGACATGCCGACCTTGAGGATCTAAGATATAAGGGAATTTTTTACACTTGGAACAACAAATGTTCAGGCCTAGCCAACATAGCCAGAAAGTTAGATAGAGCACTCATCAATCCTCAATGGAATCAATCATTCCCATGTTCATAATGTAATTTCCTACCCCAGGGCGAGTTGGATCACAGTCCTATCATTGTATCTGTTACAGAATCCGTCAAGAGGAAAATTCCTTTCAGATTTTTCAATTCTTGGGCATCCAATCCTCAGTTCCATCCTATTGGTGCACCTACATTGAAGGGACATCAATGTACAGAGTTGTTCAAAAATTAAAAATTCTCAAAATTCCATTGAAACACCTTCGTCACCATCATTCCTCTAACCTCTCAAATGAAATCACCACAGCCAAGCAGAACATATTCCATTGTCAGGCCTCCCTTGACCACAACCCCACTGATGCTAACCTACGTTCTCAGGAATTTGCTTTTTTGCAGGTTTACTCTTCCTTGAAGTGCTCTTATGAAGAAGACTTAAAACAGAAATCAAGGATTAAATGGCTTCAACTTGGTCATTGTAATTCATCGTTCTTCCTTAAAGCCATCGGAGCTCGGGCCAATAGGAAAAAAATAATTTCCTTGCTTGACTCTAATGGAAACACTATTCAAGGATCTGCTCTTGTTAAAGAGGCAATTTTAGCACATTTCCAGTCACTTCTTGGCACCAATCCTCTTAATTTTCCGGGAAGAAGCTTGCTCATTCCATTCATCAATAAAGCTGTACCAGCTCATCTTCTTGAGGCACTTTTTGAAATTCCTTGTGATAATGAAATTCAGTCCTATTTTTTGGCACTAAGCAGAGAGAAAGCTCCAGGCCCGGACGGTTACAATGTTTTTTTCTTCCATCAGGTATGGAATATTGTAGGGAGGGATGTCATTCGAGCTATTAAATAATTTTTCCACAATGTGAAATTGTTGAGAGAGATTAATTGTTATTATATTGCTCTAGTTCCCAAAATACCAAACCCATCCATTGTTCATGACTTTAGACCAATATCATGTTGTAACACTATGTACAAGTGTATTTCAAAGCTTCTAGCTAATAAGCTAAAACCAATGCTACCATCCTTTATTGATACATCTCAGTCTGCCTTTATCCAAGGTAGAAATATCAGTGATAGCATTCTTATTGCACAAGAACTCTTCAATGGCTACCATCTCCAGTCCAAGACACTAAGATGCGCCCTAAAAATTGACATCCAAAAGGCATTTGATACTGTGAATTGGGACTTCATTCTTGAGGCTCTTAATCTGCTATGCTTCCCTCAAAAGTACATCTCATGGGTCAGATCATGCATTACTTCACCCTCATTCACCATTGATATTAATGGCGAGTTTCATGGCTTCTTTCAAGGCGTTAAAGGGTTGAGACTAGGCGACACTCTCTCTCCTTTTTTATTTGTGATTGTAATGGATATACTATCATCTGTTATCTCTATGCACACATCCTCTGATCCCTCATTTAAATATCACTGGAGATGCAAGAAGCGTGCAATCACTCACTTGTCATCTGCTGATGATTTACTAATGTTTTCCCATGGTGACACTCATTCAGTCTTTATCCTTAAGAATGCAATTGATGTCTTCTCAAGCATGACGGGGTTGAATATCAATCAGAGTAAGTGATATGTTTTCTACAGTGGAGTGGATCAAATTACCCAAACTGAAATCAACAACATTCTTGGGTTTCAATGTGGTTCTTTACCCATCAAACACTTGGGTGTTCCTCTTATTACTTCCAGATTGAGAGCTCAAGATTGTCAGCTACTTATTGAGAAAATTACAAGGAGAATATCACATTGGACCTCAAAATTCATTTCCTATGCCGGGCGACTTCAGCTTATCCAATCAGTGTTGTATAGCATGCAATTATATTGGGCTAATATTTTTATGCTACCTAAATCAGTGATATGCAATATCAACAAGTTATGTAGGAATTTTCTTTGGTCCGGTTCTGATGTCCAAAGTAATCAAGCTAAAGTGGCATGGAATTATATATGTTCACCAAAGGAAGTTGGTGGTTTGGGTCTTCCCAACATCACAAGTCTAAACAGGGTTGCTCTCCTCAAACACTTGTGGAATATTGCTTCCAACAACACTAACAGCTCTTGGGTGCTTTGGGTAAAGGAGTACTTGATAAAACATCGCTGCATTTGGGAATTGAAGATACCACAAAAATGCTCACATTCTTGGAGAAAGGTCATGCAACTAAGACCGGCTGCTCAGAACTTGATTAAAACAGAGATAGGTAATGGGATGTCTCACACTTTTTGGCATCACAACTGGTTGGGAAATGGCCCACTTTGTTGCAAGTACAACCTTTTGCATTCTAACTCCTCGGAGATTCTTTCCGATGCCTTGGTAAGCTCTTTGATTGACCCAAATACTGGAATTGCACCACATTCACAAGCATTCTCTATATTAGTTCCTAAAATTCAGTTGTTGCCTTGTCTTAAAAACCTCCCAGACGCCACAAAATGGACATTATCTCCAGATGGGAAATTCTCATTAAAGCACACTCTTGCTTCCTTCTATAACTCTCATCAACCAGTTTCTTGGTATCACCTAGTGTGGAATTCAATCTCTGTTCCTTGGCACAAGTTTATTTTTTGGCTTGCCATCCTCAATAGACTTTCCACATTTGATAAACATTCCCTTTCTAAATGGCATTTTCCTGATCATTGCTCATTTTGTTTATCCTCCAATGAGACAATAAATCACCTTTTCTTCTCCTGTTCTTTCACCAGACCAATTTGGAACTACTTCCAATCTCTTTGCGGACTCCACATTCTCCCTCCATCATGGAATGATCTTGTCAATTGGGCATTTCATCATTGGTACACAAAAAACATCACCAACTCAATAAGCAAATTGGCACCTTCAACATCTATTTACCATATTTGGATCGAGAGAAATTCACGTATTTTTAGAGGAGTGTGCTCTTCCCAACACTCATTGTTAACGAAAATACGAAATTCTATTCGTGAAAAGCTCCTCTCTTGCTCCTTTAAGAATGGTTCGGCTGCTCAAAGTGCCCGTCGTGCTTGGGATCTACCTTCATCTATTATAAGGCCTCCGCCACGCCCTCCAGATAATTGATTGTTGCCTTGTTCGATGATAAGGCATTGTTATATATTTGTGAATCGATTGTCATGGTGCCTTTATGAGCAACATGTTCTTGGCTTTTAGCCCGTTCCCACTTAAGGTGGAATTTGTATTTGTATTTTCGTATTTATTTATAAAATTTGCTTAACCTTTCGGAAAAAAAAAAAAAGAAGTAAAAAATATATTTGTTTAAAAATATAGTCATCATTAGTTATGTGGTATTTTAATTTATGAAATCTATAGGATTTTAATTCATAATAACATACACTTTGATGTTTCTCTCTTCCCATCCAAATTAATTCTAAAGTAAATAAATTTCATGATTGGTGCATATATATGATATGGTTCGAGTTTGACCACGTAGGCCAAAACATCGTACTTATAAATGGAATTTTTTTTTGGTAAATCTTATAAATGGAAATTCAATGTTTGCACCCTGGTGCATAATATTGTCTTGAACCATTCGGTATAAGCAACAAGTCAGTGAGTTTTTTTTTTTCTATAAGATTCTATCCTCTAAATGAAATGGAATATCTGTATGTAATTGTTAGTTTCTATAGAACTATAATTTTTCTTTTATTTTTCTTCTATTTATTTTCTAAAAGGAAAATAGGGTTGAAATGCAGATTTATTTTCTTTTGCAAAATGAATTCAAATACCAATTATTTTATAATGCTTGTGCATATCAATTAATTTTTTAATAAATGAATTTAGATTGAAGTGAGTTTTACTTTAATGAGATAGCTAAAAATAATTTTAAATAAACGTTATACAAAAGGTTTATACAAAGTTTCTTTTCCTCTTATTAATCTACTAAACTACATAAAAAAATTAAAAAAAAAATGGCTTGATACAAAGTTTCTTCATTGTGGTCATTAATCTCCTAAATTTAGGGCAAATTTCAAGAAAGTTAAAAAGTTGATTATTTTAGTTTTGATGATACCAACAAATATCATCCCTATCAAATTTTATAAATTTGAGCAGAAGAATAACAAATATATGATACAGAAGCATGACTTGCTTGAATATTTAGCTTTCTCCCTATCTTAACTGCTAAAATATATATTTTTTCACTATGTAGTTTTCAATTTTTAGATCAACTCAAAATTTTATAACATCATTATTTATAAGCCTCAATGGAAACACACTGCAATCGCTCATACTATCATTGTGCTACGAGGATTGCATGACTAAAGTGTCTCACACTTTTGAAATGAAATCATATAATTCTTAATAGTATAACATTATTGAACAGTATTTTTTATAGTAGAACCTTTTAGGTTTTAGGTTTTTTATAACATCCCATTTCGATCTCCTCAATAAATAGGGTTTTATATAATCTCATATTTACAAGCTTTGTCAATACAAACTCTGCAATATAATATATATATATCTCACATCCAGTTTTTTATATAAACTGTAATATACATCACGTACAATATACATACAAAATTTTAAGAATATATATATATATATACACACACAAATTTCAATCCCATTTGCACTGAATCCTATGCAGGTGCCTGAATTTCCAATTTAGCACCAAACTTCCCTCCATTCTCCTCAAAACAAAACTTTGTACCAAAACATAACAACCAAACCTTTGCCACACATTCTCACTAGACACACCCCTATACTCTTCCACTCTTTGGACTCTCCCATTTCTCTCTCCCTCATCACCCCACCCTCCTCTCTCTTGCACCCATCTCATTTTCTCAACAATGGCCAAACTCAAACCAACACCCACCCTTCTCCTCCCATATTGGTCATAAACCCTAAACCACATAAACCCATCATCACCATGTCTCTCTTCTTTCACACCTTCAATACCGTACACCATAACCTCTTCCCTTTCCACACTTACGTTCACAGTCATGGTATCGGTTTCTGTATTTTCACATTCACACGAATATATCTCCTCCCACGATACCTCAAGCCTCATCTCGTAAAGCGGAGACGTTTTCATTTGATCCTTGAGCTTCAACTCCTCCTTCACAAACATAAATGGACAATACCATTGTCCGATAACAACTGTACGATTACATGGTACACGAGAATTGTCACTAGAGAGACGCAATAGTTGAGGAAGGTTGAGGCCTTGAGCTTCTCTTGGTTGAATAGGGAATGAAGTAGAGGTATGGACTTGCCATCCTTTTGTTCTTAGAAACTTTGGAGGGAAACCATCACGAGCAATGGACTTGGCGTAGAAACCACCATTGTGATGGCGGTGAATCTCAATTTGTTGGTATATGTCTCTGTGATCAAACGGTCTTGGTTTTGCATCTATTATTGCTTCACTAAAACAACATCTACCTATGTCATCCTCACTTGAACATGCCCAAACTTTCCTGCAAAATGTTGCTACAAGTTAGTCTACAAATTCATATAAATATATATATATATATATATATACATTTCATGTATATATGTAAATGATATGGTGTATACATATTTACTCAAAGTACTTTTTGTAAGGACATTTTTTTTTCGTGACTAAACATTTTTTTTTGGGTAAATAAATAAACATTTTATTTAAACACCACGTACCCTTTGTATTTCCCTTTGGCTCTGATAACATAGTAGAGGTTGGATGAGAGTGGTTGATCAAGAACTGGAATGAACCAAACTTTTGTAATTGTCCCAATGGATGCATCTCCATGGTGTGATGAGTGAACCACCTTAAGCATCTGATCTTGAGGAAATGGAAGCCTTGTAACCCGCTTCTTCTTCCAAACTCCCCAACAAAAAGTGTATTGTGCTTCTGATTCTTCATCTCTAACAACTATGTAGCCTGAAGATGGAGCCTCTGGTGCCATCATTGATACTGCATGAGGGTATTTCCGGTATAGGGAAAGAGGTCTTGTCATGTACATCTTCACCACTCATACAAACACACAAGTAATACATAATTATACCCGCACACACACACATATATATACATTTAGGACCTTTTGTATAGTGTAGTGAAACTTTGTGTGATTGCTTCCTTATGAACGAAGAAATAAAGGTGTGTTGTCTTTAGGAACTTTGATCCTACTTTTAGCATATTATTAGAGGAGAAATGATGGATCCAAAGAGATTTTATATATTATCCAAGGCTAGCCAAGTAACGAATCAAAGAGACTTGAGACATTTTTTATTAAGTAAGGTGAGTGGTGTGATTACTCTATATTTAACGTTTAAATCTGAATAAATTTAGAATTTTTTAGTTTTTTTTTTTTAGGAAATAAGTAATTTTATAGAAAGAAGGCTAAACAAAGCCAAACACAGAACACAGGAGGGAACCCATGCTCATTACAAGGTGGTACGTTGTTCAACAAAGCCCCAAACCCACCAAGTTAGGGACTCCCAATCCTCAATACCTAACAACTTGATACTGGACTGCATAGACAAAAACCACAGGAGCTGAAACTGATGTTGAACATGGTACATTTTCCAAACAAAAAGATTAGAACAAAAAGCACAGACAATGAAAAGAGGCTAAGCAAGTAGACCTCTTGAACAACACGATAACTCATCACAAATAAAAAATAGAATCTGGAAATCCCCATAAGTTTCCAATAGTAGTGTTAGTTGCAGACCTCTTGAAATTTTGAAGAGAATGGCCCTTGAAGCTGATGGACTAAGTGATTTCCCTTTGAAGTACATGTAAAGGCTTCGACTCCCCCATATAGAATCTCCTATTTCTCTCCATCCAAACTGCATAGATAGTAGCAGCAAGACACCATCTAGCAGTGATGGCATACAAACTTCTATTTCTGAAGTGGATGTTGCACCAGTTGATCATCTCTTCCCAATTTCTGGTAGGACAGAAGAATCTCCCTTTACTACATATAACAACCCATAGAATAGAGGTTTCAGAACATAGGAAGAATAGATGGTTTCTGGTTTCAGTTGGTTCACAGCAGAACATACATTTGGAATGATCAAGCAACCCCATTTGCATGACTCTAGCTTGGGTGTTGAGTCTATCAAGAGTAGCCAACCATGCTATGAAAACGTGTCTAGGGATTGATTCTTTAGACCATATGCAAGAAGACCAGTTTACATTGTTGAATTTAGTTCTCATTACCTCCCAAGCAGAGTTGATGCTAAAATTTCCTTTATTTGGAAGCCAAATGAGCTTGTCATGATCAACTCTATCCACCTTAAGAATGTCCTCCCTTAGTTGAACCAGGTCACTAGTAGAGGCTCTTGGCAATCTCCATGTCCCATTTTGGATGATAGTAGAAACTTTAGCATGAATTCCCAACCCAGAAGCTACAATGCATCTGTCACCCAAGACTTGAGCAATAGGCAGATCGTAGACCCAAGGGTCATACCATAGAGAAATGTTGCTACCAGTACTCATATTGAATTGAAGCAGCCCTTGCATCTTATCTCTAAGCTTGAGGATTTTCCTCCATAACCCAAAAATGGTTCTCCTTAATGAGCTCTTTATTTGCCCATTTAGCCCATAAGCTAGGAGAATCAACTTGCAGAAGCCTCCAAATATGCTTGCACATTGCAGCCTTGTTCCATTCCTCAAGGTTTTTGGGACCTAACCCACCTTCCTTTTTAGGAGCACACACACTATCCCAAGCCACCTTGCCTCGTTTCTTGAAATTTTCATCACCTTTCCATAAGAAGCTTCTCATAACTGCATTTATTTGTTTCATAACAAATTTGGGAAGAATAAAAGAAGTGGACCAATAAACTTGCACTGAAAAAACCACTGCAGAAATAAGCTGTAATCTGCCTGCAAATGAAAGAGACTTGGTGCTCCAATTTTGAACTCTTCTAGTGATCATGTCCACAAGAGGTATGTAATCAGTGGGATTAAGTTTGGTAGTAATGAGGGGAACCCTTAGGTAGATAATAGGCAAATGGCCTAAGCTGAAACCAGTGGCTTTAATCATGTCAGAAACAATGTCTTCTCTTATACCAGAAGTGAAAATAGAACTCTTGGAGGAGTTGGGGGATAGCCCAGAAAGAACACAAAAAATTTTCAAAGCTTGCAATAAGATATCAACAGATTTAATCTCTCTAGCACAAAATAATAACACATCATCAGCAAATAGAAGATGGTTGAGCCTTAAGTTCTTGCATCTCCAATAGAATTTAAACTGATGTTCATTTACAGCCCTTCCCATGTAACCAGTTAAAACCTCCATGGCTAAAACAAATAGATAAGGGGATAGAGGATCCCCTTATCTCAAGCCCCTTTCACTCTTGAAAAACCCCTCCAAACCACCATTGATAGAAATGGAAAACATGGGGGTGGTAATACAAGTCATGATCCAATGAACTAAAATATCAGGAATGGCAAATCCTCTTAACACTTTTTCAATGAAAGACCAAGATATAGTGTCATAGGCCTTTCTCAAATCAATCTTCAAAGTGGCTCTAGAAGGAGAATAATTTTTATGGTAATGAAGAAGGATTTCTTGGGCAAGGAGAATGTTGTCAGTGATACATCTACCAGGAATGAAAGCAGTTTGATTAAGGCTAATGCATTGATTTAAGAAGGGTTTAATTCTGTTAGCTAGAATTTTAGAGATTCATTTGTAGGTAGTATTACACACAGAGATAGGCCTATAATCATTAACAGAAGAATGGTGTTGTACTTTTGGAATCAAAGTGATGGAAGTGGTGTTGATTTCTCTTAATAATTGACCAGAAGTGAAAAAAATCTGAATAGCATCAATAACATCATTGCCTATAGTAGCCTAAGAGGATTTGAAGAAAAGAACATTAAGGTCATCAGGCCCAAGGGCCTTGCCATCTTTCATGGAGAACATAGTCTTCTGAATCTCTTCATTTGTAACAGGTCTACACATGGTCTGAGAACTTTGACTAGGTAAATGAGAAGCAATGAGATCTGAGACCTCCTCTATCATATCAATTTGATTATCAGTAGAGAACAACTTTTTAAAGTAACTCACAATCTCATTAGAAATCATAACAGGATCTTCTATTCTGGAACCATCGTCTCTAGTAAGGGATTTGATGTTGTTAATGGCTTTCCTATGTTTAGTAATCCTATGGAAGTATGCAGTGTTTTGATCACCATCCTTAAGCCATTGCACTCTAGATATTTGTCTAGCGAGATTTTCTTCAGCCTTGGCCAACTGGTAGAACTTGTTGTTGCAATCTTTTTCCATAGTCTTCAGATTCTCATTAACGGGGTTAGTATCCACAAGTTGCTGGATATTGAAAAATTCTTTTTTGGTTTCAGTGACTTTACAAGAGAGATCACTAAAATTCTTAGTGTTAAGCTTTTTCAGACCAGTTTTGATGAGTTTCAGCCTTTTAATCATAGAGAACATCTTAGTACCTTCAACTCATTGATTCCAAGCCTCAGAAACCACAGGCAAGAAATTCTTATGATTCACCAAGTGGTTGTTAAACCTGAAAGGTTTTATAGCTTTCCTGATCTCCATGTTAACCATAAGGGAAATGCTGGCATGATCAGAGGTACTAGAGGGCCTAAACACAACTTCAGAAAAGGGGAAGATTTCAAACCATCTATTATTGACCAGACATCTGTCCAACTTTCTAAAAACATGGCCACACTCTCTCATACCACCATTCCATTTATTTGAACCTCCTACTCTTTCATGCATGAACCTGATAGCATTAAAATCACCCATCACAAACCAAGGTTGGTTCTCCCAAAGCCTAGCTTTCTGGAAAAGCTCATTCCAAAGATGCCTTCTAATCCCAAGTTCATTATCACCATATATAAAAGATCCAAAAGCCTCAAAATTAGTGTCTTTCATTTTGATATGGCAATGAACATACTAATGAGACTCTCCCAAACAATAAACTTGAACTTTAGAAGGGTTCCAGAACACAAAAATTCTTCCCTACTTAACACGGTCATGATTAGCAAAAAAAATCCAAGTAGGACAGATTTTATTCAACACCTTGTTAGCATTAGCTTTAAGAACCTTGGTTTCAATAAGATAGATGATATTGATATTCATAGAGTTAATCACAGTCTTCACCTCCTTTTGTCACACCATACTATTCAACCCCCTCACATTCCAAGAAAAAATAATCATTGATGGGTAGGAGTGGTGGTATTATCCTTCACAGCCAGAGCTTTTTTAGCAGCTCTTCTAGTTTTGTATTTGGCACCTTTGCCTTTAGAAGTAACAATAGCTTTAGTAACACTATTAGAAGGGTTCTCATAGTCCTCAACATTTAAGGCACTCAGGCATTGGAATTTATTAGGACTATTTTCATAGGGAGTGGTAACATTAATCCCAATCACAGGGCACGCAACCTCATTTTGAATCAAAACATTCTCCAACTATTCATCATTAGGCTCAATAACAAGGTTAATAAAGATGTTAGGATTACCTTGGCTGTCATCACATGGATGGGGTGACTCCAGATCCTCAGGCATAACCAGCATTTTGTTAATAGCCTCACCAGAAGATGTTATGGCCTCAGTGTTCACATTAGTTACAAGTGGGTCAGTCCCAACAACCTCAATAGATTTAGTGTTAACTTCAATTTGTGGTGCAGTAGCTTTGTCAAGCTCTATCACCTCTGATTGTGACAACTTCTTAGCTCTATTGACAACCACCCATTCCATTTTCCCTTCTTGCTTCTGGTCTTGAGTTTTTCCTTTAGACAAGGCAATTTTCACTTTAAGCTTCTCACATTGTTTGATATTGTGGCCAAACACCTTGCAATGGGTACATTTTTTTGGGGGGGGGGGGACCATTGGTACTCTACATGGATTGGAACACGCCTTCCTGATGGGAGTTGAATATAGTACAGATCCCGAAGCTCAGTTTCAACATTGTTTGATATTGTGGCCAAACACCTTGCAATGGGTACATTTTTTTTTTTGGGGGGGGGGGGGGGGGGGGGGGGGACCATTGGTACTCTACATGGATTGGAACACGCCTTCCTGATGGGAGTTGAATATAGTACAGATCCCGAAGCTCAGTTTCAACATCCACCTCACTTAAGTTGTGGTAATATTAGATGGTGTTTGATACATGTATTTCAACATTTAAATCTTATTAAGTGCATTTCATAAAAAAATTGACGATCACCGAAAATATTAAGTACTGACACTTAAAATGGGATAAAATTTTAAGTGACAAGATCACCACTTAACACTAAGTTTGATTATATATAATATTTATAAGCACCTTTAAAAATTTTAGTTATTATTTTTTTATTTTTTCAAACAACACAAAGATCACTTGTCATTGAAGTTTAATTAAAATTCAAAAATTTATACCGATAGTAAAAAAAATTAAGCATTATTTAAAACTTTTGGTATTTAATGCTAAATTCTTAAAAAATTAGTACTTAATTTTTTATTTTATCAAATAACACCTAAGTGGAAATGATAGTGATGCAAAAGTTAATATTTATGTGGTGATTGGAGCCTTTGTTTATGGTGGATATGGGGATATTTTCTTGTTTTGGTGAGGTATGCCCTAAGTAATTTGTAATGGGTTTTTCGTTGAGATTCTTAATATACTTACCTTTTAATATATATATATATATATATATATAATTAATATTGATAAGAGCTTTATAAAAATTAAATAATTTTTAATATCCTGCCATTCCTCATATTCTTATATACTCTCAAATTAACTTCTAGGAAGCATAATATGTTACTATAAAGTATTATTTTTCGTATCATATCTTAAAGGTTATCTACAGTGAAACCCTTTGAGGTTTGCTTAAATTACAACTAAATGCAACGTTGCATTTTACAAATGTTTAATCCCTGAGGTTTCAAAAAGTTGACAAAGAACCCCTTAGAGACTTTTAAGCCCATGAATTTTCATTTTTTGCCCTTGATAAATTATTCAATTAGTTGATAATATATTTTATATTTAAGATGATTGTAATGATCTTCTACTTAAAAACCAATTTTTTTTTTTTAGACACTTTTTTGTAGAAAGAATTTTTATTTATAAACTAAATTCATATATCTATTTACATATATGTATATATATTATTATTATTAAATTGAATCCAACTCAAATAAATTAAAATTTAAATGTGCATGTTGCACTATACTATTAATAATGCTAAGTGTTAAGTGTCTAGTTAAATCTCGAAGCACTCCGCATGCTAGACTAATTTTAATCAATAATAATTTTCTTTTATGTATCTAATAGTTTTTTTTACTATTTTAATTTTTATAGTAAGTGCATGCTTATTAAACGAAAAAACAATATAGTAAGTGCTACTAATGTGTATATTTGCATACATCTAGAAAAAATATTACTTTTATTATTTTATTTTTGGGAAGATAACTCTTGAAATTATTTTAAAACATTATTAATAGTTTTTTTTTACTATATTAATTTTTATAATAAGTGCATGCTTATTAAACGATAAAAAAAAATTAGTAAGTGCTACCAATGTGTATATTTGCGTACATCTAAAAACATATTATTATTATTATTTTTTGGATAATACACTATAGTACACTAATAGTTTTTTTTACTATTTTAATTTTTATAGTAAGTGCATGCTTATTAAACGATTGAAAAAAACTATTAGTTACATAAAGTAAAAATATTATTGATTAAAGTTAATTAGTCTAGCATACTGAGTGCTTCGAGATTTAACTAAACACTTAACACTTAACATTATTAATAGTATAATGTAATATACACATTTAAATTTTAATTTATTTGAGTTAGTTTCAATTTAATAATAATAATATATATACATATATGTTTATAGATATATGAATTTAGTTTACAAATAAAATTTATCACAACAAAAAAGTGTCCAAAATAATTTTTTATTTTTATTTTTACGGTCACTGTCATATGTAAGTAGAAGGACATTACATTCATCTCAAAGATAAACTATGTTATCAACTAATTGTGTAATTTATCAAAGGCAAAAATGGCAATTCATGGGCCTAAAAATGACTAGGGGGTTCTTTGTCAACTATTTGAAACGTCAGGGAGTTAATCGTTCACAAAGTACAAATATTGCATCTAGCTATAATTTAAGCAAACTTCAGGGGTGTCATTGTAAATAATCCTATATTAAAACATGCGGCTTCCTAATATTAAGTACGTTCAAAAAATAAAAAAAGTAAAGCCTCTGAAATATGTGATGTTTTGTTAAACACACACACACACATATATATATATATATACACATATAAGATATTTTTCAAAAATAATTTACTAATTTTACTCATTTTATGTTACATTATTTGTTATTTTACTAATTTGTCAATGTAATTTTATTGTTTAACGAACAGTAAACATTCACTTGCATAAACTAGCCAACTCTGTATGCTCAATATTATATCAGGAGTATTATAGTATGATGTTACTGATTATAATTTAGAAGACTAATTTTTGTGACCTTTGATTACCCTCTTCCAATTCAACTCGACGGAAACAATCATAAATTTGGTACTTTATCTTTGCAGTTTATAGAAGCTACTTTGAGGGCTTTTCACTTTCCTGATCATCTTATTCATCTCATCATGTTTTAATTAAACATGATTCTATCCCTGCTTTACACATGGATGGCCCCTTTTGGCAGAGATCAATGTTTTTTTTTAACTATTGTTTTAATAGTCAATAATTAAAACAAAGCATTACGATTGTCCATGCGGATGCTCACGCAATGTGATTTATGCCAAAGTGAAAAAATTCAAACAAGCGCGAGTAAATGGCGGGAGTAACTATGACTCTCTTAAGGTAGTCAAATGTATCGTCATCTAATTAGTGACGCGCATGAATGGATAAACGAGATTCTCGATTCAATCAAAATAATTATTTATTTATTTTCTTTTATGTTTAGTAGATTATAAACAACAAATCAATCAAATTATTTTTAATATAATTCAATTTATTAATTTGTGATTATTTGAAATACATATCTTTGTGGACTATTATTTGAATTTGTAAAAACTGCGTTTATCTCTTGGTACATTATTGGACATCGCTAGCTAAGTGGGAAGGATCTGAACAAATCGAACAGACTTTTCTCTAGGAGAAGAAGGATTTATAACCTTCTAAATAATTATAATATAAAAATCCAACCTACAAGACTTTAAATTACACTGAGGAAAAGAAGTTAGTTGGTTGAATATTTAGTTTTCTCCTATATCTTTAGTATTATTTTTATTTGACAGCAGTTTTCAATTTAATTATAAGAAATTGAAAAGAACCTCAATCTCAAAATGTTATAAAATCATAATTTATACTGATGCGCCCGTCAATAGTCATACACTACGAACCTCTCTTATGAAAGAGTGGGGATTGCATGATTAAAGTGTCTCACACTTTTGAAATGAAATAATATAAACCTTAATTGCATGTTATAGCCTTATTGAACTACCTTGGACACTTTAGTGTCAATTCTTATTATTTAACTCGCATTCAATTTCATTGATAATGAAAATATTTGGTATAAAAATTTTAAATTACATTTTACTTCTTATATTAGGATTTTCATCACCTTATTTTTATTTTTATTTTTTTGTATTTATACAATTGGACAAACACATAAAAAATTTATGTTATAAGAAACTTAAAATTTTAAATTAGTTTTAAGTTTCTTATAACATTCTATATCCACACCACCCACTATGTCAATACAGAATCTTCTCCAACTTGCAATTATATGAGTAAGAAAAATAAAATCTATTTTTTTAATGCTATATATATGGCCCTGTTTGGTTTTTGTTGTGTTTGTTATTGTGAAATTTTGAAAAACACAAACACATTTGTGTTTGTGAAGTACTGGAATCTAAAATAGAAACATGTTTGGTATTGATATTTTTTGTTGTAAATATATAAATATGTATATGTGTTGTTTTGGGGCAAAGGGAAATGGTGGTGGTGGTGGTGGTGGTGGTGGTGGTGGTCGGAGGCGGTGGTGGTGCTTCAGGGCAAATGGAAGTGGTGGTGGTGGTCGGAGGCGGCGACGGTGGTGGTGGTGGGCGGCGACGGTGATGATGGCGGCGGCAGTCGTGGTGTAAATATATACATCTATATTTTGAGTGAATAGTAAAAAAAAAAAAAAAAACACATTTTTATTGTTTGCAAAAAGGGATAAAAAAAACACAAACGTTTATTACTATTTAAAGCAAAACACGAGAGCCAAACATGCTTTTGTTTGGAAAACAACTACAGTGGCAAATAAAAAACAAAAAATATTAAACAAAAACAAAAACCAAACAGGGCCTATATAGTGACGGACCTAGAATTTTACATTAGTGGGGTGTATTTGTAAAAAAATTAACAATAGGGGCAAATAAGAAATAGACTAACTTTTAGTAGGGGCATAAGCATAAAATTAGAATTTTAGTGGGGGCATAAACAAAAATATAGTAAATTTTGGAGTATATAAAGGCAAAAAGAAATTATGTGGGGGCTGTGGTCTCCATGTAGGTCGGTGCCTAGATAAAAAAAATGACTTCAATCATTGTCATTTTTCCACTTAATTTTCTTTAAATAAATCAAATTTTCTTGTTAAAATAATTAATACTATCAAGAATCAAAATATTATTCTTTGCACTTTTACCCTTGTTTAAATTAAAATATCATCTACCTATAAATTCAAATTTGAAATCTAAGTAGATGAGTTGCTCATTGGAGTGATACTCATGTACTGACTAACAAATAGTAGAATTAGGAGGGAAGTTTCTACATAAAACAGATGGATTCAACACACAGTCAAACCTGGTTGATATCCATCCCAAGCATTGCGTGTATATATCATCCCAAACACTACTTCAACAAGAAAGTTATATATATCTCTATATATACATATATACACATGTTTTGAAGCTTTCCTAACAAACCAACGTGGCACTATATTCACCCTATATTACCCAACTTTATCTCTAATCCCTCTACCGTCAAACAAACTTGTTGATACAATCCCCAAACACTACTTCCAGTAATTCATGTGTCACAATTTACCATTCCACCCACTAAAGAAGTTAAAACTCACCCATATTTTCACCCTATATATACACACACTCACACGACTTGGTAAAACACTAAAAAAAAACACATACAAAAACACACACACAACAAAAAAAAAAAAACGCCCTGTTGATGGCCACCCGTGTTGCACGTCCAAAGCTCCTCCACAACCTCCGCTACTTTGTGAAGCCTCTCAACTCTGCTCCGTCGTCCACCACCGCCGCTCCGCAGCTGAATTTCGCCGGAAAACTGACCCACACCGCCACATTGCCACCCGCATTGCCTCAAATTGACTCATTTTGTGATTCAATTCTCAATCTTGACGATGCCAAGGAGCTATTCTCGACGGTTTCGAGCGGGAAGCTGGTGAGGTCATTGATAACGCTGGACGTGGTGGCAATGGAGCCGGTGGTGGATATGGGGATGCGGGTCATGAATTCTAGGCTCATGGAGGTGCCTGGTTTGAGGGAGATTGTGATGAGGACTGTGAAACACACGTTTTTCGAGCATTTTTGCGCGGGTGAGTGTCCTGAGGCGGCCTGCCGGACTGTGCTCAAGCTCCGGGAGGCCGGCCTCATGGGAATGCTGGATTATGGTCTTGAGAACGCCACGGATAACGAGGCGTGTGACCGGAATTTGGAGGGGTTTATTCAAACTATTGAATCGACGAAATCGCTTCCGTTATCTTCTGTAAGGATTGAGTCTTAATCGGACGCATTTGGTTCAGTTTTATGAAAACAGTTATTATATATATATATATATATATAAAAAAAAGAAAGTTAAAACAATTGAGAAACATTAGATTGTTTTTCGATGGAAAAAAAAAACTAGAAAATCTTTGAAACTTCTTTCTTTTCAATTTTCATGAAAATTGTTATGGAAAATTGAACAAATTTTTTTTTCTTTCCGAAACTTCATTATTTTTTATCGAACAATTGTTCATTTCTTGACCTAAATTAACTTTTATTTTCAGAATTTACTCCATTTTCGAGTTTGGAATGAGACTGAATTTGAAACTTTTAGTTGTGGGATCTACAGGCCCTTCTTGCATTTTTTGAAGTTTACTTGAAAACACTTTCATTATTTTTATTTTTAAATATATTGTGAAAGATGTATATACTTAGCATGAACATACAATTTAGTACATGAACTTGTGAAAGATACATAATTTCAAAAAAAACAAAGATGAGAAATTAATACTCACTTTGTTGGGTTTACTAATGATAACTTTTTGATTAGTTGACCTATTCTGAAAATATTTTCTAAACGTTTTTATCAAATCGATCTTTTACTTATATTCTCAGTAGACTAACTTATATTTTTTAAGACTGTTTTTCGAAATACAAACCAATCAAACTTTTTGATTGTTCAAAAACCCTAGAAGTTTTTGCATTTTGTTTTATACTTTACATTGAAAATTTCACCAATGATTGATGGAAGAGACCAATTTACCCCCACAGGTTAGCTTTGTGATAGTGAAGATGACTGCAATTTGCCCTCATAGACTGCTCAAAAGAGTGAGTGATCTACTAAGATGGGAACACAAGGACCCTTCATTTACTCTTCCATGGAAGCTCAACACCCTCCCAATCTTCTCCGAATCGAGCCCTCTCTACCACACCCTCGAAAAGCCCAAACCCTTAACCCCCCAAGAAGAGCATGACCTCCACTTGAGCCATGAGAGACTCCTAACCATTTGTAGAAAATGCCTAGAAGCCAATGTGCCCTTGACCATTGATGCTGAGGACACATTGGTCCAACCGGCCATCGACTACTTCACATACTCAGCCGCGATCAAGTACAACAAGGACAACATTGCCATTGTCTACGGGACGATACAGGCCTACTTGAGGGATGCAAAAGAGAGGCTTTTGAAGGCAACTAGGGCTGCAGAGGAACTAGGGGTGCCTATGGGGTATAAGTTGGTGAGAGGGGCTTATATGTCTAGTGAGAGGAAGTTGGCTGCTTCTTTAGGTGTTGAATCACCAATACATAGTACTATTCATCAAACACATTCTTGCTACAATGATTGTGCTTCTTTCATGCTCGAGAAGGTGGCTAGTGGTACCGGGGCTGTGGTTCTTGCTACGCACAATGTCGAATCAGGTAGAGAGATCGAACACTTTGTACGTCGAACTATGTTAATGACATTGTCAATCGTAGTCAATAAAAGAAATAAGAATTTTAGTGGCAGTCACAACGACCACTAATAAGGTAAAAGCGACTGCTGTAACTTTTAGTCGCAATGGAAAATAAATTGTCATATATTATGACGTTAATAGTCCTTTTAGGTTATGGCGGGAAAAACTGTCATGACATTTTAACCCTTCAGATAGAAAAAACAACTTTTGTACTATAGTGGCTTTCACTTTTGACACTATTGATTTTTTATTTTTTTTTGTGAATTATTGGTTTGATAAGAAGTTTTTCGATGGTGATAGGGAAAATGGCGGCGGCGAAAGCGCGGGAATTGGGGATTGAAAAGGAGAATTTGAAGCTGCAATTTGCTCAGCTGTATGGAATGGCTCAAGCATTGTCTTATGGTTTGAGAAATGCTGGTTTTCAAGTGAGCAAGTACATGCCATTTGGACCTCTAAATCAAGTCTTGCCTTACCTTCTAAGGAGGGCTGAAGAGAATAGAGGGCTCTTGTCTACTTCAACCATTGACAGACGACTCATGAGGTATATTAGTTTGCTAAACAAGGGTATAAGATTTATAGGACAATAGTTAGATATATATATATATACACACATCTATATATATTATTATTTTTTTCGATCAATGGAGTGTTGGAGAGACTTGATACTTCTTGAGGCATATTAATTCGGGTGTTTTTGTTACTTGCAGGAAGGAGTTGAAGAGGAGATTTAAAGCTAAAGATTCGACCGGAGCAAGATCAAGCCTCGCGATTAATCAAAATTGTACATGATTAGGGACAGAAGCTTCAAGTATGTTTGTATCATTTTTCTTTCTTTTTCTTCCGTCATTTTTCTGGTAAATAGTTTTTATTTGTATCTGGTATGGTAGTACACTTCCCCAAGTCTTCTAAATCTGCAAATCATAGTGAATTGGTCATTCCATGAACATTTACCAACAAAATTACTTAGCCTTGAGATCATGAAATTTAACCCGGATTTTCTGCACATTGTGTGGTTAAAGATTAATTCTTTGTAGCAAGGGGGTGATGAAAGTGAATAATATGTAATAATTAAGTTCCATTTTGATGAACTAGTTGACTCATCAGCTAGTTTACAAACTGATAAAATATGTTTTTATGTTAATTAAATGAGATCGGCCTAAAATAAATAATTAACATAAAAACATACAACAATCGCATACAACGGTCTTAATAATCTGTATAGATGTAATTTTATTAGTTTGTAACTGTATGTGTAAAAACAAAAATGGGACAATGCTTGGGTACCATTGATGACCAATTTGGTTCTCATCCCTTATTTGGACCAATAGAATTAAGACATATGATCAATTTTAATTAAAATAATAATAATGGATTAAACCCAAATCTAAAATATTTAATTTTTTTCCTTTTTCTTTTTTCCTCTCCAACATCTCTATCGTTGACACACATTCTGAAATCTAGGATTAATAATTCAACTCTTTTCACCGTAAGGATTGTTATTTTATAGTGAGAGTTTTCCATGAGGAGAGCAACGCGCCACATACGGAGCTCCGGTGGTGGGCGAAAGCCATGGCTATAGTGAAAGAATTTGAGGACGATTGTGGGCCCCTATCCCCAAGCTATGACAGGTTGCGGACGCCATGACTGTAACAGTGTAGTGGAAACTTGATTTCTCACAATTTGATATTGCATAATACATGTAATTATTAGCTTTACAAATTGAACCCTTACCCTCTTTTTTGGATACACTACAACAAATATTGTTTTTAGCAACAATTTTAATTGTTCCTGTAAGTCAAGAAATTGCTACCATAACTTCTTAGCAGCATTTACATGCAGCAATTTTAATTGCTGCAACAACCAGTGTCGCTATTTTATAACAGCAATTTTAAGTGTTGAAATAAAATATAGCACTTATATGTAGCACTTAAAATTGTTGCAATAAATAACAAAAAAAAGGCAACAATAACACTTAAAATTGCTGCAATAAAGCGCAACAATAATAGCAATTGTTTGCTCTATTAAATCATTCACAAAGAAAAATGAAATTTTTTTTAATCACCATCAATTCAATTCATTCATAAATCAAATTCAATAACAAAATTAACTCTGCCACAACATACCAAAATAAAAAAATATGAATTACATTATTATAAGATCCAAGATAGAGTGTTATTATGTCTCAATAATGAGGAAAACAACAATATCTAAAATCCTTGGAATTCATAGCAAAATCATTACAAATCCTTAGAGAAAAAAATAATTTTTATTACAACGAAAAATCTTCGACTCCATGTATCATTCTCAAAATCCCATGTACAATCCTCCAATCATCTCCAATTCTATCTGCAACCTGAAATAAAAATATAAACAACTATTAAGTCATGCTGATACAAACCTAATTGGTTTGATTATATACACTTAAAATAATTGTGGGACCAATCAATTTAACAAACTCAGGCGACATTAGAATCAAGAAAGGGAGACTCATATCGGGTACTTCTAAGTCCTCGATTCCCAACAGTGAAGGAAATTAGATCTTCACACATACTCATGGCCTTGGGAGGTAGAGGAGTTGGACCAGTATATTCAATTGCATCAAGTTCATTGCCTCAGATTTCATTCCTCAACCCACTAACCCACATCAACTAAAGAAAACCATAGAGATGAGGAATGGAAGAACATCAAAGTATTAACAACTACAATGGAGATCAGTGTACACTGTATTATTAGACCAATATTGAAGAACTCGAGAAAAATAGCTTCATTCACCAAATAATTATTTATCATCTTCCATAAACAAGCATAAAGGAAGAAAGTGCACAAAATATTTTGAAAGTAAATAAAACCATTGTCAAAACCCTTCAGCTTAGCACAAAAATTATGCAGGACATCGATCACATAATTAAGTTTAAGTTCAAAAGCTAGAGGTATAGCAATTCATTGGCATCATCATCACTACCTTTCCTACCACCACAATTCAACCACAACTGTTATGTAACATATGGGTGCAGAGATATGCATGATATGGAACACATTGTTTCCATCAATAGTAGAATCTATTGGCTGTTTAAAAGCCACACATTGATAAATCCAAGTTGATAATAGTTCGATAAAACATCAGAGAACAGATTCCTCAAGAGAAATCAGTTTGTTTTACTTGAAAAGGAGTTGTTGGAACAGATGAGAAAACTAGCCTTAATTCCCCCAAACTTCAATCTTGGATAGTCCTTCAAACTACTATAGTCACTACCATATATGCTGCCAAACAATAAGAGTTTAGTTTTATGTACCATGCTCGCGACTTCATGTACAATCCTCAAAATCATCCAGTTATCATTATTTTCTATGTGCAACCTGATATAAAAAATTTACAAGAAGAAAATGACATGAAGTAATCTTTAGAAATTTACTCACATAAGATGAACAGAGATAAAAATAATAGAATGACAAAATATATGAAGATATGTACTTACATAATCTGAAGGCCAAGAGACAGTAGCTCCAGCTGCATCTCCAATAGTTTTGAAACGTGTAGAAGCTACAGGTAATGGTCCATCTCGCATTATTGGCACAGTAACACATACCTCCCAATTTCTTCCTAGACAAAGTGGAAAATTGTATATGACTAAGGAAGAGGAAAAGGGCATACCCTTGTTTGCACAGCTTGCAAAAACAGAAGCTAAATACTTTGGAACTAGTGTAGAAGACTCCAAAATTACAATGCAGACCACCCACAAAGAATTATAATAGCAAAGCATGAAAATTAGTGATATCTGCAGGTGATAAACGAGGAAGATGAAAAGCAAAACTATGCCTCTTTAACATAATGAAATATGAATATCTTGATACATGCAACATAAATGATCCATATGTTAAAAAAAGGAGACGGAGGGGGTGTCTTGTTAGTAAGCACAAATTCCCATTACCTTTTTATTAGTCCGTCATCAACCAAGGAACTGCTAATGCTCTTGAATAGTTCAAATAGTGCTTCAACTTCACTAACACCGACTGAGGAACCACAAATCATGAATTAATAAGTTATCCTTAGGAAGACAAATTGAAAGTGTAAGGAAAAAAAATTGTTCTGGTTTCACTATTAAGCAGAGATTAATATCAAAGCTTTAGCCAATATAACAACCAATCTTCAGATGATATTTTTAAATGAGTAAATTCTCAAAGCCATCAAAATAATCCAAAAACATAAATTTTCAGTACTTGCATTATTATTTTTTATATAAAAGATATAAAATAATGAACCAATAAGTTGTCTGTGAAGCAAGAACTAGGGGGTCTTTGTGTCCAGGAAATTGTTTAACCTTCACCGCACTATATCATCAAATTTTCTATATTCTTTTTGAATTTTCTATATTATTTTTGAACTTCAACTTCACTGCACTATATTATCAAAGACATCTTAACCTTGCAAATTACAGATCCACATTCAAACACCATCATACAAAACAATCAGTAAACAAGAAAAAGATCAAAGCCAAATAGATTTACGAAATTGCCAGATCACTTACCATATAAACCCAAAACATCAGAGACAGAACCATACCTCTAAAATAACAAAAATGACTATGAATGTGATCACTCTAACCAAGTAAAGACATACAGCAAGAAACCAATAAGAAGAGCCATTTAACGAAATTGATTTATTAATACATCTATTGACCAATGGTATGGACGACTCCCTAGCATTATCCAAATGGGTAGAATATCCTAGTTGTAGTTGAAAGCCGAGTACTCTACCTAAAGGTAATTAATAACAGATAAGATAAAAAGCATTTGTTAATCCACAATTAACAAAAACAACTAAATTATATTCAAATCGTTAAAACAGGAAAGCAAACGGCTACAGAGCTATAACATATACCCATAAAACAAAAACAAAAATCTTACATTTTCTCTGCAGTAATAATCGTTTTGATGTGCTGCACACCTATCCATATACAAACAAACAACACAAATTAGCAAGAAAACACATCAAACATGATTCTCTTATCTCCATATACATACATATATACATAACGCATCATATATAATATCAACTTTCATTACAAGCATGCAAAACATCACAAAGAAGGTAGAACCACAACCTGATAACAAGCAGCAAGCAATAAAAGCCTGAAATACTAAGGACAACAAAAATTAAATTAAATAAAATACTGAAGAGCTTTGTATAGTATATGAAGTTTATGCATGGTGCAGCAACTAACTAAGCTTTGTAACCATAACAATATCATGTAGGCATTTCATCAAACAGTTTCCATGCATTAATGAAAACAGCTAAAAAACCAAAAAAATAATGTACAATCAAATGTTACAAATCAAATATGACAAAACTCAATAACATCCTGACCATTTTGTAGGTCAGATATACTGAATAGCAGTAGATCTACAAGTTAGGGTTTGTAAACGAGGATTTCACTTCAATCATTGAAAAAAAATCTAAATAGCAGAAGATAAGTACAAAATTTCTAAGATTAGGTGATGAACATAAAACCTGACAACTTCAACCAGTAGAATTTCCGGTGAGATTTGTGAGAAGTCAAGAGAAACTCCGATCCATTTCAACTCCGGTGAGATTCGTGAGTAGACGAGAGAAACTCCGCTCCGTTTGGACTCCGGTGAGAGATATGTGTATGTATATGTGTATATGTGCGTGTATATGTGTGAGATATGAGGAGAGAGTAGATCTGTGGGTGTGAGAGATGAAGAGAGAGAGTAGATACGTGAGAGGTGGAGAGAGAGAGTATAGATGACAAAGAGTGTGAGGAAGAGAAAGAGAGAGTGTGAATAGATTGTCACGTGTTTTGTGTTTTTGTCTTAGTAGCATTTTTAAAATTAATTTAGTAGCAAAATAAATAAAAAAATGATGTTAGAAATAAGTGTATGACAACATTTATTTTCAATTGTCACTAAATAAATGCTGATATATAGTAATTTTGTTGTAATGATATTTATATCTTGCAAGTCCACTGTAACAAAAGGGTTTTCGCATTTCGAATCACGCAATATTAAGAATATATGAATTGTAATATTTTAGAGAGAAATTGGGTTCAATCCTTCCTTATACTATATTCATGTTTTTAACAATCCCTGCATTAATAAGAATCATATATGATTTATTTTGACATGTTTTTGTGATGATTTATTTTCGACGGTTGTAAGCCTGTAGTGAAAAATCTCGAACAATCAAGAATAATTATGTTTCTAGCCTTGGAATTGTTTGGTGATCATTAATTTTGGTATATTTAACATTAGTAGAGCTACTAATTTTTCTTTTGTCAATTGTGTTAGAAAAGAAAAATGGAAAAGGAAAAAAATTCAAGATTTTATATTCGGGTTTAATCCATGATAGTGGGTAATACCCATTGTTTAGGACCCAAAACATTATCCAAAAAAATGTTCCTCTTATGTCACTTGTTTCATTTGAGTGTACCTTTCCATAGATATACAAGATGGGGTGGACCTTAGGCTGATTTTTCCCAAAAGATACATGAAAGGGTCAGCTATTTCGTTCCTTTATCCTAACCCTAATCAAGGCCGGCCCTGGGCATAGGCGATCTAGGGCCCCCGGTCCAAGGGAACCCAATTTTATTTTAATTAGTACTGATATAGGTAAAAAATTAAAAACTAATTATCTTTCAAGCCTAATTTGAATTAAAACCTATTCTAATTCTACAATTTTAAGCCCCATTTGTTTTTTGTTTTTTTAAAATAGTACTACTATAGGCCCAAAAAACAAAAAAATATTTTCTAGCTCAATTCAAATTAAATTCTAGAATTTAAGGCCTCAAAAAATTATATTTTATTGAATAATACTAAAGGCCCCAAAAAAAGTTTTAAACTCAATAAAACTAAAATTTTATACAATCTAACAATTTATTCTAATTAGGGTTATGTTCCAATAACTTTTTCCTGATTAGGGCAAGAGGATTGTTGTGGATGTGTCGCACTGGGCACAACATTTCGCGACAACACTAGTGCTTTCACCAACTGTAGCACTCGCACAACGACAATAATTTTTCACGACACTACCGAGATGGAATTTATTTTCAAAATTTTTAATATTAATATATGTATTACATCTTTTTTAATGATTTTTTTTTTGTACTTATTGTATGTAAGCACGTGAAGTCTTATATACGAATGGTCTCACATTTGATCTCGCTTAAGACATCCACAAATTTTAGGAATCTCAGGACCGGCCTTGATTCTAGTACAATTTTTTGTTTATGCCCTTGTGTTTGCTTAATGAGCAAGACACAACTTCTTCCCGAAGTTGTCTGGGTCTTCGGGTTTACCTTGGTGTGCTATGCTTATGTCTTGTTTGAATTGAATTTTCAAACGCTACTTTTGGCTTCCTATAGGGGAAAATTGTTTTGAACGGTATTTGACAAAAAATTTAGAAGAACTTCTGAGTCTTGGAATAGTGTTTTAAAGAAGTTGGGGGCGTACAAACTTTTCAAAACAGTTTCTGCTTTTCTTTTTCTTTTGTGAAAAGTCAGAAGTAAAAGTTATGTCAAACATGATCTTAGTCCCGAAAATGTTTGTTCAGAAAGTAAACTTGTTGGGTCGTTTATTTGGGCTCCATTTCGATTGGGCCGGTTTTGTGGGCTAAAACATTTTTCCCCCACACTAATTCGATCATTCTTCTATTATTGGGAGCTCCATTTTAACTTGATAATTGAATGTATATCTCATGATCTTATCACACAAAAATCTAGCTGGAGCTGATGTATGTAATAGATTAACAGATCATTAATCTACTCAATTCATTAATGGCATTTCTTCCTCCGCTAGTACAACGATATGTCTAAATCTGATACTTCATTTTGATATGGCATCCTTATCCTCCAACACCATAGGAGGTTATTAATACACTATGATTGGTGTCAACGTTAATATTCTATGCTGATTATTGTCCTATTTGCACAAGTGGGTATTATACTATATTGTAAATTTTTTTCCCCGTAATTTACTATATTGTAATGTTGTTATCTCCAATCCCATTATTTTAGGCTCCATTTCATTAGCCATAAAATAAATGATCTCTGTATTTATAAATGATTTAATTCTATTTGTTTTTTAGACAAAATTATTAAATCGCTTACCAAATATATTTTCGGTTTAGAAACCAGACCAATTAAATGAGACAATTAGAAATCATATGAATGATGTATTTTATCTTTCATCGTACCATAAAATTGGAGAGGATATTAAAGAGAACACGTGTTAAGATAGAGAGCTACGATATGGTGTATGTGGCTTCACCGTGGTACTCCAAGTTTCATAGGTGGCGAGAGAAAATTATTTGAAAAGAAAAAATCACAAATTATTAATAATTAAATTTAGATTCATATTTTTTCAGAAACTAATTATAAAATTTATTATATAAATATGATTTAATTTAAAGAATGACAACTTTTAGAATTAATATCACAAAATATTTTTGGAAACAATTTAGGTTTATATTTATACCTATCCTATAAAATGTATAATTATTTTATTCAAAATTGACAAATAATTATCTGATTCGTGTAGAATCGTATTGTACGAATTTTATGAATTAATCGAGATACACGTAAGTTGATCCGGACATCATAGTTATCAAAAAAAAATTATCAAATACAAAATTATTTTTGTTCATCAGTTATTTTATAAATATTTTTTAAAATTTATTATTTTTGTACTATTCGCTCCAAAAATGATCGTGTTTTTAATTTTCCATTATTTCTCAACAAATAATCCAAACTTAAAAGAAGGGTATAATGGTAAAAGGACAGGCCCACTAGTCGAAAGGTTCGTGTTGGCTACAAATTGGTATAAGCGTAAATTCCTCCGAATTTGGTGGTAATCCCTTTCCCACCACGTTTCCTCTACCTATATATAGATCTCTCTCTCTATTCCTCCACACAATCTCAACCATCGCTTAACATAGACGCAGAAACTCTTTCTCTCTCCTCTTTCTCTCTCTCCATATATATCTGTTTCTGTAGGTCTCTACCCTTGGTCGAAAAGGTCCAAACTAGGGTTTTTCTTGCGTTCGTTCTGATTCCTGTAAGTTCTCAATCCTTCATATACCGATTGTTTCACAATATATATATATATATATATATATATGTGTGTGTGTGTGTGTGTGTGTGTGTGTTTATATATGTATTGTGTGTATCTGATTTTCTATGGGTTTTCTGATTTCGAAGGTTCAATTTTGCATTTCTTATACAATTGTTTCGATATATATTCTTATACATATATATATATATATATAGCCATATAGGTGTGTGCATTTGATTTTCTAGGGTTTCGTTGATTTCGAAGGTTCAATTGTTCGTTTTCTAGGGGTTTACTGATTTCGAAGGTTCAATATTTCGTTTTTTTTATACATTTGTTTCGATGTATATTCTTATACATTTATATTCATAGGATTGTGCGTATTTGATTTTCCAGGGTTTTGTTGATTTCGATGGTTCAATTGCTCTCTTTTTATACAATTTTTTCGATGTATATTCTTACGCACACACACACAGATATATATATATATATATATATATATAGGCGTTTGTGCATTTGATTTTCTAGGGTTTCGTTGATTTTGAAGCTTCAATTGTTCCTTTTATAGAGTTGTTTAATGTATATTCTTATGTATATATATATATATATGTACATAAGTGTGTGTATTTGATTTTCCGGGCTTTGTTGATCTTGAATAATACAATTGTTTTTGACTGTGTATTCACATATATATATATATATATATATATATATATATATATATATATATATCGCATTCTGTTATATATATATGTGTGTGTGTGTGTGCGCGCGCGCGCGCGCGTATATGATATTCTAGGGTTTTGTTGATTTCGGTGCTCTAATTGTTTCTTTTATACAATTGTTTTGAATGTGTATCCATAGATTCTTATGATTTTTCTTTTTCTTTTTGGTTTTCTAGGGCTTCATTGATCGAAGGTTCAAAAAGGATCAAAGAAAGAGTGTTTATTTCTGAAGTTTAGTTTTATATATCAAGTAAGTATGATGTTATTGATGTTTTGCGTTTAGATTCTTATTTTGTGAACGTGGCTTTGGAATTTTTGTTTCTCTTGATTTTTTATTAACTCTGATCTCTTAATAGCGTTGATTTTGATTTGAATTTTTCTGCAAACATTGTGTGTGTTTGTTTTGTTTCTCCCCCTTTCTAGCCAAGGAATCATTCATTTAAGTAGGTTATAATTCTGTAATTGGGTATTTTATTTAAAAAAATGTAAAGGGTATTTATTTCAATTCTTTAATACAATTTAGTATTGAGGAATTTATCTCTAGATCAAAGAAATAAATAATAACAATTGGTCATATTTAAATGGTAACAATAACAAAATTACTTCATGTTGTTTGAACAGTTTGTGAATTTGTCTTTTAAAATTTTGAAATATGAATTGAGCTAGATTATATCAAGTATTGTAATGTGGTTTTGCCCTCTGTGACTCAAGATTTTATCACCTTTGTTGCCAAATCTTTCAAGTATTTGCCTTTTATTTTAGCTTTTTCTTAATATACCATAAGCATAATGCATGTTGCTAATAACTCAGAACAAAGCCAATACTTCCTTCCTTTTGTTAAAAGTACACAACTAATGTTTATGAGAATTAGTTTGTGCGGTACCACTTATTGTTATAATTGAGAATGTCTTTGCTTATCAACTGTATTTTCACTCTTAGCAACTGGATCTGATTTTTTTTTTTGGTTTTCTGATGGTTAGAACAGGAAGAGAATTGGATGATCTAATGGAGTCAAAAGGTGGGAAAAAGAAGTCTAGCAGTAGTAAATCCATATTTTATGAAGCACCCCTAGGTTACAGCATTGAAGACGTTCGACCCCACGGTGGAATCAAGAAGTTCAGATCTGCTGCATACTCCAACGTGAGTTCTGTTTTAATCCCATTGATATTTCATCATGTTACCCTTGTCAAATTTCGGCCCCTAATACGTTTCATCCTGTATATGTGCAGTGCGCGCGGAAACCATCCTGAGATTCTCCAAGTTGCCACATAACCACCAGAGGTGGTTTACAGCCCAATATTCTGCTCTAGTTTTACTTTCTTTTCTTCTTTTCTCGTTGTCCTGTTAGCATTGTCTTTCATTTTAAGGCGCGATGGCCTTGCCCGTATCTGCAATCGGTTTTGAGGGGTATGAAAAGAGGCTTGAGATATCCTTTTCCGAGCCTGGCATATTTGTTGACCCTGAAGGCAGGGGTCTTCGAACTTTATCTAGATCCCAATTGGATGAAATCCTACAGCCTGCTGAATGCACCATTGTCGCTTCGCTGTCTAATGACCATGTCGATTCTTACGTCCTTTCAGAATCTAGCCTCTTTGTGTACCCTTACAAAATTATTATCAAAACTTGTGGAACTACAAAATTGCTTCTGTCAATCCCACCCATCCTAAAGCTAGCTGCTTCTGTTTCCCTCTCTGTGAAAACTGTTCGATACACGCGTGGAAACTTTATATGTCCTGGGGCTCAGCCTTATCCTCATCGTAGCTTCTCTGAGGAGGTTTCTATTCTGGATAGCTATTTTGGTGAACTTGGTTCAGGAAGTAAGGCTTATGTGATGGGAAATGCGGACCATTCACAGAAATGGCATGTTTATTGTGCTTCCACTGAAGCAAATACTACTGGTGCGGTTTATACCCTCGAGATGTGCATGACTGGTTTGGACACAAAGAAGGCATCTGTGTTTTACAAGACCAAAGCAAGCTCTGCAGCTGCAATGACTGAAGGTTCTGGTATACGGAAAATTCTTCCAGATTCCGATATCTGTGATTTTGAATTCGACCCTTGCGGTTATTCCATGAATGCCATTGAAGAGAAAGCAATTTCTACAATCCATGTCACTCCTGAAGATGGATTCAGCTATGCGAGCTTCGAAGCTGTTGGTTATGATTTCCAAGTAGTGAATTTGTCGAAGATGGTCGACAGGGTGCTGGCTTGCTTCCAACCAAGCGAGTTTTCTGTTGCGTTGCACACTGATGTTGTCGGTAAGGGTCCTGGTCAGGAGCTCACTCTGAATGTTGAGGGATACTGCTGTGGAGAAAAGAGCTACAAAGTGCTCGGCAATGGTGGGTCAGTCGTCTTCCATAGCTTCATGAAGACTGGTTGCTGCGAGTGTCCGAAGTCTACACTACAGTGTTGTTTCAGTGAGAGTGACGAAGATGAGGAAGTCGAAAAGAAGCCATTCTAGATCATCAAGAAGGATTGTTGCTGCCGAGTGTCTTTGAGTTCCATTATGCTCTTCTGCTGTATGAAAAGATGAGGTTGAGGAAAAGAAGTACTCTAGATCAGATGTTGTGGTCTGTTATTTTTGCTTTTTACTTTGATTTTATAATGTGATGAAAATTTGCAGTTTTGTGACTCTTTTATTATAATAAATAATACATGGTGTGTTTATGTTATTCAATTATCTTTGCGAGTTAATTGTTTAGCATTGTGAATTTTTATTCAATTGCATGGGCAGGTCTTTATTATTAAAACCAGTGGTGTTAAAACTTGATTATTCCTATAATACTACCAGTTTATCAAAATAAACTAAATCATGCACCTAGTATCCATAACCTTGTCTTTGTGTAATATGATTTAAAGATTTTAACAAACATCCCTATGAGGTGTGATCTAGCCCCGTGCATTTTTTTCACATTACACACAACCTTTATTCCGTTAACATTCTGTCAATGGAATGGTGTTTAATTAACATGAAACCCCCACTCATTAACATTCCGTCAATGGTGTTAACGGCAATATGAATTTACCAAAATAACCCATGAAACCCATATTGGTTTCAAGTTTTTAACAAATACCCCCTTGAGGTGTCATATACTAATTAAAAGTATACATTAATATATAAAAATCAAAATATTAGATTGGAGGTAATTTTATTAGAGTTTATTTTTTAATTAAGTTAAATAAAAAATATATAAATATATTAAAAAAGCCCCACACTTTTATAAATAGTATACATACATATATATATATATATATATTACTTAAGTATAAAATTAATAAACTAAAAAAAAATAATTGGCTATTGATCCGTCTCTCTAAACCAAGCCCATGTCCTCTCCCTTTCTTACGAATCCATTGAAGTATTTGTCTAGGAATAGACCATCTACTCCTAAATGTACCACCAAGAAAGTAAGGACTTTTATTACAAGCCATTCAGTTTTTTGTAATATATTATAATTTGTAATAAATTTTTTATAATATATTTTTGTAATATATTTTTCAATTTTATATTTTTTTATAAGTTGCCAATAAAATTATAATTTGTAATATATTTTTCGGATTTGAATTTAAATAAATAAGTAAAATTAAACAAAAATAATAATTTGTAATTTATTGAAAAATCTTAGTTTAGTTTCCAATTTTTTTTTTTTAAATAACATGTGTGTATGTCTACTTCAACAACTCAACTCAAATTCATTTAGGGGTATTTTGGGCATAAAATATCACTTTAAAGGTCACATGATTCGCATGTGACCTATTTACTAACACCATTGACAGAATGAGACTGTGTAAGATGAAAAAAGTGCAGGGGATTAAATGACACCTCAAGAGGTGTTTGTTAAAACCTTAAAACCATAGGGTTTTTATGTTAATAGCCCGATTTTTTTTTTCACGCGCTTCTTGTTAGTCCAACTTAAAAAGGCATACTAAAAATTAAAATATTAAATTTTAATATAAACAGGTTGGTTCAGGTTGGATTTTACATAAAATCCGAACTAGCCTCAAACTTGCTTCGGTTTTTTATTTTTAATACCAAACTCATTTAAAAGCTTACAAACCCGCGCTCATTAGGGGCGGAACGGGTCAGAACCCGGCCGAGTCGGACTAAATTGCCAGCACTACCCTTAGATTCTTAATCCCAGCCTTTATTTTTCCACAGAAAAAAAATGCTTTTTACCTAAAAGCTTATATTCCAGCTTTAGATTTCTAAGAAAGTCAAATTGCAAAGCTTCAATGTGTTATAAGCCATTGTTTTTTATTGAAAAGATGGTGCAACCTAATTATTTGTTCTAACACGATCTCAAAGAATGTCAAATTGCCTACACCCTCCATGAAGAATCTCTAGAAAAGCAAATTTGGTAAGGCTCCTTCTCAGCCATTCATTTTCACAAAAGAGGATGACACCACACAATTCTTTATTCTAACACCATCTCTAAAGCTGTCACATTGCAAAAACCTTCCACGAGTATTCACTCAAATGGTGAAGAAAAAAAAAAAGGCTCAAGCTGCAAAATTTGACCTGGAATATAAGCAGTGGTGGCTCACTTTGAATCCATTGCATGGAGATTCTAGTAGGTACATCTTTCTTTAAATTCATAACTAACAATCAAAAAAATTCTGACTCACCAACCCTTTAATTACAATCAAAAGCAAATTCAAGTACGATTTCCACATATTTCTTCTTCTTTTTTATAACCTTATGCCCTCGACTAATTCATGGGCAAGTACGATTTCCACATATTTCTTCTTCTTTTTTATAACCTTATGCCCTCAACTAATTCATGGGACTATGTGCAAGGCGACCCCCAAATACGTATCAAACACGTATCGGGTAAGGTTTGGATTATGTCATCAGTCGTGACCCTAATGAATTGTTTGCACATGGTAAGAATCCAACATCTTTTGAAGGATTGGAAATAGAACAAAATCTATCCTTGACCTTGCCAGGACCACCCACCCACAAAAGAACCCGATTCTAAATTTTTTTTTTAAAAAAAAAAAAAAACAACTGTTCAAGCGTACAAAAATGAGAAGAAAAAAATCACAGTATCTGCCTTTTAACTCACCATTCCTACAATTGTTCTGGTCCTTCATTCTGCCATAAAACAGACAGATTCGAGTTCGATTAGTGTCTCGTGCATATAGCCTACGATTCAACCAAGTATTTCTGCAGATCATCATTTATAACAGGAAATCATCCTGGATCACCTCTATTAGATTGAATGTAACCGTAACTGCTTTCGTACAGCAAAACCAAGGGGGGAAAAATTATTCACCATACTGAGCTAGTTATAATTGAAAATTTTACAAGGCGGAACAAATAGTTCACTCAAAATTGTTTGCATGAGTAATAATAAATTACCATAGCTGGCTTCAGATTTTTCTCATCTCCTCACAAAGGGTGAAAAAAGATCAAAGATTGTTATCTCACTGAGCCGTCTTACTTTCCAGACAGTAACAACTGAGATAACAGATGGGATATTTCAGTCTAGAAAGCATTCAATAGGGCCGAAACTTCCTTGCAGCTCTCATTTGCTGAATCCGTTTCTTATCCTGCTCGAATTTGCTTTGCAGCATCATAATCTCTGCAATAGATGAAGTGCAAGATGATGAAATAATGGCTAAAACGAGCAATATACAAATATATAAGACACCATTTCTCTTGGTTTATTAATTAAACATCGACAAATTGACAGCACAGTTGAGAGTAACAATTAAGAAGCAATAAGAAGGAATGACTTGGATGGTATCACCGCACTCAACATGGGAAACATACTTCTCTTTGCAAAACATTATGCTATCCCGAGTCTTTTCCTATTGAAAACCATTTAAACAATTTGCGGTAACAACATGCAAAATAGATTGTACTTCAATAATTTAGCTTACCAATATGAGTCTGATTAAGATATAGATATAGGAGTACATCAAAGGAACTCATTCAAGTGACAATTTATTCAGGATCCGAGTCCAAACCATTTCAGGGAAATCAGATAGTTGCGCATATGCAAATTAAATACTGAAATAGGTCTAGAAACCAAATGTATAAAAATTGTGGTACATGAAAATTGCATACATTTGAAGATGTGGATATGTGGTTAACAATAGGATTTCATATAGGTATATCATCACGTAAAGTAATAAATCAATTTACTGGCAGGAAAAAAAAAACAACTGTTCTGTAACTACATCTAAAGACTTAATCTAAGTATTTTAACTGAACTACCAACACACACTCACAATTGCAGCAAAATGATGGTAAAATATATTGATTAACAAGATCAGCATACCGTTCCTATGGGCATCCCTTTTCTGGAACCTGTAGAATTCTACACCAACTTCTTTAGTTTTCTTTTTAGCCATTTTATCCAGAACAGCAGCAGGGGCAACAGAACCCACAGTAATTCCACTCTCAGAATCTGCTGTCTTTTTCCTACCCTTGTGATGTGAAACGACAGTCCATCCGCCTTCTGCAGCAAGTTCTTCCCTTTCTTTCCTTGCCTGATACCATACAAATTCAATGAGAACAGTTGCGAAAAATAGCTTGAAAGAACATATAGCAAACACACACACATAACAACAACCCACACAAGAAAAACTTCCAAAACACAATAAATTTCAGAAGAGGGAAAATCCTCAATATGACACCATCAAACGAAAAAAATCAAAAACAAAAAAAAATTAAAATAGAGGAAAAAAAGTGGGATTCAACGATCAGCTTATGTTAGAAATAATAGCAATATCGATAGATAGGTGCATGAAGGGAGAGGGGGGAAAGTACCTTCTCCTGTTCTTCTTCATGATCAGTTATAAAGTCATCAATTCGTTGTTGCAATATCTTCAACCCTGGTCTACTCTGATAGTATCCCATAGTCCATTCTACAAGTCAAGAAACTTCAGTACGTTCTTATGGAAGTTGAACAATTTAGTACTTGATCAATTAATGAAACTGAGGTAAAAACACAAACAGAAATTCCGAAACAAGGACGTAACCGTGTTGATCAGTTTCACAAGCCTCATATTTTAAGAAAAAATGTTTTATTGAAGATGTCTTCAACATAGATAGGGAAAAAACAATTCACCTATATTGTAATAAAACAGACACAGAAGGCTGACATACCCTATTTTTTAATCGATTTGACCATTAGTAATTCAGAATAAAGCTGTTTTAGTATGAGTGGCAACACACTGAGTTTAGACTTACTAAAATTTGTCAGGCTTAGTGGACACATTTGATGCCAAAAATCATTAGTTGTTTATAACACATTATTAGCATAGGAAAAACAAGTACATTCTAAAAGCAACAGTTCATACTTTTCATTCCTCTAGAGCAGTCTTCATCCCCTGAAGATATCTGATAAACCTCATCTTGTTCAGTTTCTCCTCTCTTATCCCACAACTTCTCATCTTTCTTTGATGATAGAGGAGCCTTTGCAACTTTACAAGCCTTCTCTGAGTACATAAAAAATAATGCATCCCAATGAGGTAAATAACAAAAAGTAAAAAATAAAAAACACAATGGCAAATACTAGACATTTGACATTTCAATCATGTAATTTAAGACCGATTAAATACACAATTTCTTTTTTTTCTTTTTCTTTTTTTCTTTCTTCACATAGATACATCATGATGGAAACAAAATAGACAAAGGAACATCATACTAAGCTAATGCCGCCAAGTTCTTCTTCAAGCATCTTACTATTTGGCTCAGATCCAAAGCAATGTTTCTAAATAGTGAAGACATCAAAAAGTGGTATACCCTTTAGGACGGTATAGACTGTGCCCAAATATATTACTCCACCTAGAAGAACTGGGTTTATATTAAAAAATATATATGTATTTCCCTGAACTGGGTTTATGAAGTATCTGCATTGTTTGCTTCCTTTGCCATCAAAACAAGCTGCTAATAAACTATTAATACTACAGATGGTCCAACATATGCGACATAGCTGCTTTTTTCCCAAATTTTCAGTCACATGACTGAATTTGGCTTCGACAATTTTACCCCTATACAACTACATAGAAGGAAAAACACTATATGGCCTTCTGATTTTACATTTTCACTTTGCGATGCACAGGATAAAACATTGGCAATACATTTGCAAAAACAAAGAGAAAACTATATATGGAAATTCAAAATTTGAAAAAAGTAGAATCAGAGAAAAGAACATATCAGTTTCACAATAAGATGTAGGGGGCTGCCTACTTCAAATTTTCATACTTTAAAAACCCTTTTTTCTGAAGAATATAAGAAGAAACAGATCAAGACCATAATCTTCCAATCTTACCATTTTGTTCCTCATAGCCATCTTCAACTTTATCATACAGCTCCTTGCCTTTGACAATGCCAGATTTCTTTAACTTCTCAGTTTTTCGTTTCTTTTTCCTCAGTTTAATCTTTCCCTTTCCCCCAGCTGCATTTGCTGCAATCTGTTGATCAAAACAATCTTCCACTTCATTTTGGCTCTCATCAACATCAGCAAGTACGTCTGCATTTTTTCTCTTGTTTTTCCTCAGTTTGCTTTTTCTAGTTTCTCCAGCTGCATTAGGTCCTATATGATCATCAAAACCATCTTCCACTTCATTGTGGAGCTCTTCAACATCATGTATCTCTGCATTTTTTCTCTTCTTTTTCCTCAATTTGCTCTTTCTCTTTTCTCCAGCTGCATTTGTTGCTACCAGGACATCAAGACCATCTTCTACTCCATTTTGGAGCTCATCAATTTCAGCGATTTCAACATCATGTATCTCTTCATTTGTTCTCTTCTTTTTCCTCACTTTGCTCTTTTTATTCTCTCCAGATGCATTTGCTGCTAACAGTACATCAAGACCATCTTCCACTCCATTGTGGAGCTCATCAACTCCATCGATTTCAACATCATTTATCTTTGCACCTTTTCTTTTCTTAACCCTCAACAACTTGCTCTTCTTTTCTCCCATTGCTTCACCGGACTCCAAAGCTAAAAGCCACAAATGTTTACCCAAATAAGAATAAGAAAACAAAACCCAAAATTTTATCACCTTAAACAAAAAAATTAGTAGGTCAAACGTTTTCACCATTGATATTGATCTGATCGAGTTCAGCGGCTTCAATTTCTTTTCCCTTTTCCTTGTTTCTTCTCTTCTGCCCTGAAGATCTTTTCTTTTTCTTTTTTTCTTTAGGTTTAATATTATCCTCTAGGACAACAAAATGCAGAAACTTCAGTAAAAACTTCAAAGATAATTACACAGTTACTCAATTTTCATCTAGGGGAACAAAGCATATTAATACCAATTTGACTCACCAACTTACAAGAATGTTCCTCAACTAAATTTAAATTGTTGTTCTATAGATGGAAGATTACTTCTGAGTTTATGTCATAGATATTTCAGTCATAAAAATTCGGTTAAAGTTTCGGGGAAAAACGTATAGCTCTATCAGTACTAAACCATCAAAATTCACAATTTAACCAGGATATATTCCTCATAAAAATAAAAATAAAATTAAAAGTTGTTGTTCCAAGTGTGGAATATAATCTTTGAAATATATCATGAGTTTGTCTAGAGTTGTAAAATAGGGTTGAAATGTGACAAACTTGCAGAGACCAATAATCCATTAATTGGTGGGTTTTCAATTTTGGGTTTTAACTCAACATTCAACATCCAGAAATCACTAACACTACAATAACTGTTTATTTAAAAATTTCCCACATCAACAATACAATTACAGATTCAGTGCCTGAGATTTCATATTAGACCCATGAAGTAAATTTATTTGATGGCACTGAGAAATACCATGATTAAAGCTTATGCTACATGGATTGCCAATGTAAGATTGGTCTGAAAATACATATATATATATATATATATATATTATGCATATACATATACATATATAGACCAAAAACTCTTCCAAGTTCAGAGAAGAGAGAGAGAGATGGGAGAGGGATTACCGGTGAAAAAGGGAGGAGCTGCCAATGTTTCGCGGCGGTGACCGGTCATTGATCGGCCAGAAAAGGTAGGGTTTTGCTCTATCCTTTTCAGTGTGTGTGAGTATGTGATGAAGTAAGGTCAGTAGGGGTTGAAGTCAAAATTGGGTTTGCTGTTCGGCCCCCGACACACAAATTTCAAGAGATTCAACATTTCACTTACAAATCCTCAACAAAAACTATCAAACAATAGATACATTCAGCTTTCATATTATTCCACAATAAATCATGTGAATAAGGTACTATATGGTTTCATATCTGATCGAATGTGTGAGTTTCACCTTATAATCGTCTCTTCATAGAAAATTATCCAAGAACAAATAAATATATATATACTAAATTTCACGTTCTCTGCGAGTATACATGATATACATACAAAATTTATAAGAGACTCAATGTTTCACTTACAAAACCTCAAGCAAAGAAATCAAAGGTATTCAAAAGCTCCACAAGTCCATTTAAACAACGAATATACTTAGATTTATTAATAAATATGCTACAAAATGGTGCCATGACAATATATATTGCTGTATAACTTGATATTGGAAATTAATTTCAGTCTATAGAACATTTCAAACCCCGTTTTTGCTTTTTGCATATAAAAATCACAAGCTAATTTTCCATTATATTTACAGGGATGGATGATCCTAATAACCCCTTCACCTCTATCAAAGATGCTCTAAAGGACGAAAAGAGGATCAAATACCACAATGACTATCTCTCTAACTTGCTAGCTTCCATCAAGTATGTATACATTACCTCCTTATGTAAACATTCAAAAAGCTGTGTGTGTGTATATATATATATATGCATGAACAAAACATATTACTAAACTATTGTATTGCATGATCACGTGTACGGGCGAAAGAGCTAATATTCTTTGTTTTCGTTCGAAATGCAGAGAAGATGGATGCAACATACACGGGTATTTTGTATGGTCTCTATTGGATAACTGGGAATGGGCAGCCGGATTCAGTTCCCAATTTGGTCTCTATTTTGTTGATTACAAAGACAAGCTCAAGAGATACCCCAAGGACTCGGTTAAGTGGTTCAAGAACTTCTTGACTTCTGCTTGAAAAATCGGACACTGAGGCTGATGCAAATGTACAATACACGGCAATACACACACGCAAACACATTGTTATGTATTAGGGGCATTTTGGTGCACATTCTTTACATTGGGACTTCATTGTGACTGAATTGTTTCTGGATTAATCGATCATCATTCTCTTACGCGTGCAAGTACTCTGTGTTTGTTTGTTCCTTCTGGTGAAAATCACATCCCAGTTTGCCATTTCAATGCTGCATTTTCCACTATGTAACAGTAATACTAGTATATTATTGTTTCATATATGTCTAAGTATATGCATGATATTATTGTCTTATTGAGATATTACATGAACATGTCTAGCATCATGTAATTACATTTTTACTCAACATTCAACATCCAGAAATCACTAACACTACAATAACTGTTTATTTAAAAATTTCCCACATCAACAATACAATTACAGATTCAGTGCATGAGATTTCATATTAGACCCATGAAGTAAATTTATTCGATGGCACTGAGAAATACCATGATTAAAGCTTATGCTACATGGATTGCCAATGTAAGATTGGTCTGAAAATACATACATATATATATATATATATATATAATACTCATCAAGTTCAGAGAAGAGAGAGAGAGGGGGGAGAGGGATTACCGGTGAAAAAGGGAGGAGCTGCCAATGTTTCGCGGCGGTGACCAGTCATTGATCGGCCAGAAAAGCTAGGGTTCTGCTCTATCCTTTTCAGTGTGTGTGAGTATGTGATGAAGTAAGGACAGTAGGGGTTGAAGTCAAAATTGGGTTTGCTAACCCTAGCCCAAGCTCTTGTCGGCAGAAGATGATAGAGGAGACAATTTTGATGTATTCATTTTTTAATTTTGTGTGTTCTTTTTTTATTTCGTTTTTTTATTTTTTTTTATTTTGATTAAGAGATGGGCTGAGGTTTGGTTTTAGATGGGGCTGGTTTTAAAAAATCAAATGTCAAACCCAAATATGGTCTGCTCTTCGACCAACATGCCCAAAACCCAACTAACCAACCAAACAGACCCTCATAAAATTTATCAAATATATATATATATATATATTTTTAATACTCACTAAATTTAGAACATTATCTCAAGTTGTAGACTGTAGTCAACATTCCATTCCCTTCAATGTTCAATCGCTCCACTTCGAACTCGTTCAATAAAAAAAAAATCAAATTAAATTGTATGAAACTTTTAAAAGTTAATTTTTAGAACAATTTATTTATTAAAATAGCAAAGGAAATTATAAAAATACACACCATTTTAATTATAGTTAATTTCAATAAACTCTCCTATAATTTCAAAAAAGATCACTTTGTCCCTTTCCTATACAGAAAATCCCTCTATGATTACTAAAATGTATCAACTTGCCCATCTTCCTATAATTTTTGACCAAAATACCCTTACGATTTAATTAAATTAAAAAAAACATATAAAATTCAAATATATATATATACATAATTCAAAAAAATATATCAAAATTAAAAAATACATATAAATTTCAAAAATATATATATAAAATTCGTAAACAGTATATAAAATTCAAAAATATATATAAAATTCGTAAAAAACATATAAAATTTGAAAAAAAACATATAAAATTCGTAAAAAAGATATAAAATTAAATTAAAACATATAAAATTCGTAAAAATATATATACATAATTCGTAAAAAATATATAAAAATTCAAAAAAACATATAAAATTCAAAACAAATATAAAATTCGTAAAAAATTATATAAACTAAAATAAAAACATATAAAATTCGTAAAAAATATATATATAATTCGTAAAAAAAACATATAAAATTTGATATAAATATATATAATTCGTAAAAAATATATAAAATAAAAACAAATCATATAAAATTTGAAAAAAACATATAAAATTCGAAAAAAATAAATAAAATTCAAAATATATATATATATATATATAATCCTTTGGCACACTACAATAGTATATTCAAACAATATTATCCAAAAAAAAAAGTTAGGAAAATTATAATATTTGATTTTTGGGAAAATCATAATACAATCCAAGAAAGTGTTATTTCACTATATTTGAATATATTTTTTCAAAAATATTTAGATGTCACAATAGAGTACAGTCATAGTTTAAAAATAATTTATGGTGTTAAAAGTGTTTTTTTAGAAGTCAATTGTCTATTTTCCATTTTCATGCAATAAACAAAGTGCGGATTAAACTAACCCTTTTTTAATATGGAGGGTCCAACATAATCTACTCATTCATGTGATTTAATAATAAAGTTATATGATTTTATTCCTAATTAAAATTAAAATGATATTTATGTTTTCGAGATATTTTATTTGATTGATAATATGGTTTTTTCGAATTTTATAAGTTTTTAAAATTTTATATATCTTTTACGAATTTTATATATTTTTTACAAATTTTATATTTTGTTTTACGAATTATATATATATATTTGAATTTAATATATTTTTTTACGAATTTTAAATATTTTTTTGAATTTTATATGTTTTTGAATTTTATATATTTTTTTTTCAAATTTTATATATTTATTACGAATTTTATATATATTTTTTAAAAAAATTATATATTTTTTGGAATTTTATATTTTTTTTACGAATTTTATATATATATTTTGAATTTTATGTATTTTTTTAAGAATTTATATATATTTTTGAATTTTATATGTTTTTTTAATTTTTATATATTTTTTATGAATTATGTATATATATTTTATGAATTTTATATGATTTTTTTTAATTTAATTAAATTTCAATGGTATTTTTGTCCAAAATTATAGGAATGTGGCAAATTGATATATTTTGGTAATCATATGAGATTTTTTGTATAGAAAGAGGGGTAAAGTGAGAATTTTTTAAACCACATGGGTGTTTACTGAAATTAACCCTTTTAATTATTCTAACACAAATAAAGTAATACCCATATAGCTTCCCTCAATTAGGAACATGCTAAAATAGGCAACACAATACTCTGAAAAATATACCTTCAACAATTGCAAATTATATGCACTTCACATGGTGTTGATTTTGCTTCCTTCATGGCTAGTGTCAGCAATGAAACCCTAGTTCTCAAAACTGTATGTGCCATTGTAGTGAAGGGACATTGGGACAATGTTTTGAAGCCCAAAATTGTTTCTAGTATAATCACCTCAACAACCATAAACCACACACTGCTATATCTATCACCACAAAGGCCCTCACTTTCTTGGTCATTCTTCAAATGGGTTGGTGAATCCATTCCCAATTACAAGCATTCTCTGCAAATCTCATGGACCATGATTCACATTCTCACCAAACAGAGGCATTTCAGAACTGCACACCAACTGCTCGAGAAAATTTCCCTGAGAGACTTTTTGTCGTCCCCGCCGGTTTTGAATGCTCTGGTGAGGACCCATGATTGCCCGGATACGAATTCCCAGGTTTTGAGCTGGTTGGTGATGATTTACTCCAAGTTGAAGATGACCCAAGATGCAATTCAGGTGTTTGAGCACATGAGGGTTGATGGGTTGAAGCCTGATTTGCATGCTTGTACTGTGCTTTTGAATGCATTGGTGAAAGATGGGTTGACTGACATGGTGTGGAAGATTTACAAGAAGATGGTGAAAGTCGGCGTTGTTCCGAATGTTCACTTGTACAATGTGCTGATTCATGGTTGCTGCAAGTCTGGCGACGTTGTAAAGGCGGACGAGTTTTTGAGCGAGATGGAGCTGAGAGGTGTTTTTGCTGATCTTGTTACTTACAACACGTTGATTTCGTTGTATTGCAAGAAGGGTATGCACTACGAGGCTTTGTCTGTTCAAGATAGGATGGAAAGAGGAGGAATTTGTCCCGACATTGTAACCTATAATTCGCTTATCTATGGGTTTTGTAGAGAAGGTAGAATGAGAGAGGCTTTGAGACTTTTTAGGGAGATTAAAGGTGCTACACCAAACCATGTGACATACAGTACATTGATTGATGGGTACTGTAGAGCGAATGAGCTTGATGAAGCTTTAAGTTTAAGGGAGGCAATGGAGGCCAAAGGGTTGTATCCCGGGGTTGTCACCTACAACTCAATTCTCCGGAAATTGTGTGAAGAAGGCAGGATAAAGGACGCGAATAAGCTCTTGAATGAGATGAGCGAGAAGAAGATTGAGCCGGACAATATCACGTGTAACACATTGATCAATGCGTATTGCAAAATTGGAGATATGGGGTTGGCATTGAGAGTTCGAGCGAAGATGTTGGATGGTGGACTGAAGCCTGATAAGTTCACTTACAAGGCATTGGTCCACGGATTCTGCAAGGCACGGAAAATGGACAATGCTAAGGACTCGTTGTTTGACATGCTTAAAGCCGGGATTTCCCCAAGTTATTGCACATATTCGTGGCTCGTGGATGGCTACTGCCACGAACACAACGAAGAAGCAGTACTAGAATTGCTGGACGAGTTTGCTAAAAGAGGCATTTGCCTTGATGTCTCCGTCTACAGGGCACTAATACGAAGGCTGTGTAAGAGAGACAAGGTCGAGTTGGCTCGAAGAATATTCAATCTACTGCAAGAGAGGGGAATGGTGGGAGATAGTGTTGTATGCACTAGCTTGGCGTATGCGTACATGAAAGCCGGTGATATGGATGCTGCTTCAGACATGTTGGATGAAATGTACAGAAGGAGGTTGATGGTAACACTGAAGATCTACAAAAGTTTCAGTGCTTCTTATGCTAGTGACCACGCCGTCTTAGATATATTTTGGGATAAGGTAGTTGAGAGGGGCCTAATTTCGAAAAGTACAATGAAGCATATACAGCAGTTGAAATTACTGTCTTAGAAGAAAATTAGTGATAACTTAAAGTTGCAGGCTCAAATTTCATCATGTGTGCAACGAAAGTTTTGCGCAGATATGCATGTTTACAGAAGGAAATGGTGGAAACAGACGGAACTGGTTGGCGAAATGTCGTTCACAATGATCTTCTGGTTCCATGAGGATTGAACATTTTGTAATAATTCCTCTCTTGTAGGACAAGTATGATTACTCTGAACTGTGAAATGAAGGTTGATATAGGGCAGCATTGCAAAAAAGATTAAACCAGTTTTAATTCTGGATTTTGTTTTGGGTTTGGTTGCAGAAACCTTGCAAATTGATGGTGCAGTGTAACTATTGGAGAGTGGGGAGGTTCTACCATTGTTGTGAAGCACTTTGGTTAGTTAAAGAAACAAATAATAACAATAGATTAATAAAATAATTTGCGTTTATAAGATCATTGCGCATATATTATGTCTTGATTATATTGCATGTTTATTGTCGAGTTTAATTGTAAATATTATAAATCTGGAACAGATTATATATTCAAAAGGAAAGTTGATTTTTCTCTTCATAATTTGCCAATGATTGTTATATGTTATTTCATTTTTTTATATCAATAATAAATAAAATAATGGTCAAGACAAATTTAAATAATTGATATATTTTTTTAATATTGTACAAAAGATTTTGAGTTGATAACACCTAAACAATAGTACAAATGTCCCTGTTTGTTGTGCAACATTTCACTACAAAGTCTCTGTGGAATAACTTCATAAATTCATATATTTAATTTTGTTAACTTACCAAATAGAGAAAAGAAAGGAAACTATTAAAGAAACATTTGTAGGATATATGCAAGTGTAAAATCAAATTACTAGAAGAATTCTCCCATTGTGTTCTAAAATACATCACAATCTACTAAAGAATACTAGAGAACTCTTTTCTACACAGGCATAGGTGATTTTTTCCCCATTTGAAACTGTTCTACATTTGCATAGGCTACTATAGGATTCTCTGCATATGGGTTCTTATGCTACTGTTGAATTACTATGGGGGGAAATTGGTGACAGTTTTAAAGTAGCAGACTGAAGTTTCATCCTGCTATATGCATCAAGAAGATCTTTCCAAGCGCACGAACATTTTGGCTCACACATGATATACATAGACTTACAGATGTGTTTACAATAGGTTGGCAAAACATCAACTTCTGTTTCTCAGAATGATCTTCTGGTCTATGTAGATAATAGGGCAACACTGTAAAAGTAGAAATGGTTACAAACCGGTGCTCGAGCTGGCTCAAGTGATATTACAGAAACTGGCTATTGCAAGAAACAATGTTCAAGTTGTCAACTTGTTCAGAATGCAAGTAAAAATGGGTGGAGTTGGGATTTCACTAGGTGATTTAGCACACTTCATATTGAAGAAATGCTGTTTCTTCATTCGAGTGATTGAACAAAGTCAACTTGTTCTCGCTAGCCTTCCAGTATTTGTCACATATGCTTGGCACCTTCAAATGAAGATATATGTTACACCATTTCCACAAACTTGGATTACCAACAACAACAAAAAAAATAATAATAATAAGAAAAAAAAAAACTCACTAATTTGAGGCTAATTGAGAAATATTTCTTCTAAATTCCAAATTGACAAAATCAACAGAAAATTTTATCAAGAAATTTCATATACTACTTGACATCAGGAGAAAGGTTTGTAGCTATATAACAAGAACATGCTAATCTCTTTAACCTGCTCTGGACAGATGCAACTAGATAACAAAACTAGATACATAAGTAAAGACATAACTGTACAACAGTAATATAATCTCATCAAAACCATGTCTCAGAAGAATAAGGGCATACAAAAAATTCTCAAATCAGAAACATAGTCAAAAGCTACAGGGAGGTTAAACAGACCATGGTAAGTAAACAACTTTCAGTGGCTATTTACCACTCAATTCAATCAAAACAAGTACAAAACAATCCCAACCCATGTTATATCAATTTATTTGAACCATGAGTTTAGAATCTCCCATAAAGAAAGTGTCACATTCCCATTTCAAGATAATGCAAGCCATGTATGACCATCCAGCTTGCTACTATGCATGTGAAGCTCCAGCTTATAACTATTCATACACGACGTTTCTTTTTAAGTCGGCATCCATTGTGGGGTTTTCGCGTTGTGTCCTCAATGTGCACAATCGGATTTTGATCTCCTCGGCCATAGGTATAGCCCTCCCTAAAGCTCAAGATTGCTTGCTTTTTCTTCTTAAAGTAGGTAAACCCATTCACTTTTACTACAACCGACCTAATTCCCATATTCCTTGCGACTCGTCCAATGTGTTCTGCAGTTGCTTCAGCAGCATATCGAGAAGCTTTAGCCCCTCCTTTGTCTGATAAACTTCCTGTGGAAGCCTTAGCCTTTGTGTTACCCTTGGAATCAGTCAGAGTAACAAAGGTATTGTTCCGTAACATCTTGATATGGACAACGTCTGCATTTTGATCAACATGATACCGAGAATCCCTCATGTTGTCCTTCCCATCTTCCTCTATAATTCCTCTCACGAAGTCCATGGATCTAGCACTCCTCCCCATCTCATCTCCCTTCCGACTCTGGGTATGAATAAAACTTCTACAACTTATAGCAGATGGTGAAGAGGCATTCTCCTTTGATTTCACAAAACCCAACTTCATACCCAAATTTCCCAAAAAACGGGACCCAACCTTTGAGCTAGCTCCAACCACATCAGCAGCATGGCGAGAGGAGCTGTCTTTCAAGTTATGTACAAAACCTGCAAAAGCCATGCATATTCTGTTGAACGGACACGGTACATAATTTGGCTTTTTCAACTTATACATGAGGTTTCTTCATAAATAGATTAGCTTCTAACTTGTCTCTCACTAAGACACAAACACACGCACACAAACTCACACTTTCCTCATCCTCTACATTTCTGCACATAAGATAATGTGTGGAAGACTCCCAGTAATCCCTTTTGCTCAGGAAACAGACATAATTACACCCAATAATAAGCTATTTCCATCAGTGAACTAAATTCATATGGAAAACATTTACTCTCAATCTATGTTACATGGACTCGGGTACGAGTGTCGGACACGGGTATGTATCCGTGTGTCGGACGTGTCAAATATCTAATAGAAGGACACATGGACACAACTAAATATTTATTTTATTCTCAAGTGTACAACAATGTTTTTATCAAATATAGTGTTCAAACTAAATATTTTACTCCTTTGAATTAATATGATAGCAACATGGAATCATTTGGAGCTAAATTTAGGTAAATGTCCACCCATAAGTGTCGGACACGTATCCATACCCATGTCCGCCTTATAAATGTCGGACACGGGTACTTCGCCTACTTTAGAAGAGTCCGTGTAACATAGCTCTCAACGGGAGCCAATAGGAAAGAATCTTGGGTTGTAATCTCATTTCGGAGACCCATTTGGCATTTACCCACTTAATGCAAATGAAATCTAACCACATAAAATAAACAAATACATCTAGATTTGCTATGAAGAGAGATGTGAATGGAAAGAGAAGTTTAATATGACTAATTGAACTGACTCATTTTATATGAAATTTTATATACTTATATAAGAAGACATTAATGGTATGAAGTTGGCAACTGTGGGCAGAGTACAAGTTATGTTGGAAAATCTAAACAATGGCAAACAATTCTCCAAAAGGTGAACACATACCAACAACAAAGCCATCTCTATTTCAATCATCACTGGGGTTGGTGGCTTGAAAGCTGGCAATTATGCATAAAAAAAAGTTATTTATCAGACGAATGAGGGTCAATGACATGGCTTGAAAGTTGCCAAAAGTGAGCCTGAGAATTAATCTATTGGTGTAAATATTTATTCAGCTTTTGTATTCAATATTTGTGGAAAAAAGAGCAAAATCGGGGGAGAAATTTATATTATTATGTTCTGTTTCTGAGATTATTTGGACAACAATGTGAAGATACCATCTGAAATCGAATCAAGATGATAGTATTGTACGTATAACCACTCAAATTCCGATAACCAACTTCCTCATTTTATTTTTCCAATAAAAATCAATGAAGCTAGAGCCTTATCCCAATTACTTAGGCTGAAAGTATATTCTTTTAAGCTACTACGCAGGAAAAAGCGAAAATCGAGATTGCTAAACATAATAAAAAATTTAGCAGTAGTACAAGCCGAGAATGGTGAAAAAGTTCCCTTGAAAATAAGATCCTTCAAAGGTTAAAATCTGAAATCGTAATGGACATGTAATATATTCACCATCTATCTTCCTAGGCTTTCTTGAAATTCTCATTTTGCTTCAGCAGCAGGGAATGTATACAGACTTGCAAAAGTCAAATGACACATTGACTTGTCTAAGCAATTGGAACTAAGCAGAGCATAAATCCATATACAACTCACCCCCAAAACAATTTCCACCATCATCTCTCTACCCAAACGAACAGAACCAAAGTCAAAACAAGACATACATACACACACATCTATATATAGACACATCAAGCACATGCATACAAACTTACAGAAGTTACACAAAACATTACCTTCCCTAATAATTTAGATGCCCTCCAAAAATATACTAAACTGCACAAAAACCCTCGATACATTTTTTTGGCAACATTTCTCTACCAAAAGAAACAGACACAAACCCAATCCAAGATATACATACATATATACATTAGACACATCGATACAGAAAATTTCAAAAGTTACACAAAACAAAAACTAGCCCTGCAGAAATCACTCAAATACTAATCAAACAGAGCAAATACCCATATAAAAATCACCCTCAAGAAAATTTCCCATCAACAATTTTTCAATCTAAACAAACAGAACAAAAACTTACCCAGCAGAAATCCCTCAAAAACTAATCAAACAGAGCAAAAACCCATCTAAAAATCACCCTCAAGAAAATTTCCCATCAACAATTTTTCTATCTAAACGAACAGAACAGAAACCCCAACAGTCTATACATACACACATACCCAGATATATATAGATATATATGAACACACATCATTAACCCATTATGCAAATGAATACAGAATTGCAAGAAACATTACGAAATGAAACATCGACTTGCCTGGGAAATCAGAATCTGACTGTTGTGGGATGTGAGAGAGAGTGGTGGGTGAGAAGAGGGCATTGATGGGTCGATCGGATCTGGCACCGAAGACCCGAAATGCTTGATTGAAGAGACTGGAGTGGCCAGAGGATCGAAAGATGGATCGTTGGGCGATCATGGATGGGTCTTCTTGGATTCTAGGGTTTTGGAGATTTGGGGGTTTTTGGTTCTCAAGAAATATAGAGGGTTGGATTCAGTAATGATAAAACTTTATGGTGTGACAGTAAACACATTTCACCAGTATTGTGTCATTAATGATTAATATTTCAGGTGTTTTTTTTAAAATAATAATAAAAAATAATAATAAGAAGAAGAAATAAAAATAAGATGTGAATAAGTTATACTTCGATAAATCATTTGATGTGCATGTTACTTGTAATATTAAAAAAATAAAAACTGTATAAATTTAAGTATTATTGTCATTTAGGAATGATGTTCAGTTTTTCACATCTAAAGTTACTATTTATGGTAGATATACAAGTATTGAAAAAAGTTTGTTTTTGCATAATATGATCAAGGACAGGGTAAATTCAGATATTTTGACAAAAATAATTTTATTTACAAAAATCAAAAAGAAAAATAGTCGTGAGGAAATATTTACATCCAATAACCTTTTCCAAAAAACAAACTCCTATTTTTCTTTATTGTTATTATTTTATTGTAATACTCATGGCATTGAAATTTATTTTCTTTTTCTTCTCTCTCTTTTCTTCCACCATAAATAAAGATTGATAGAAAAAATGAATTGTACATGGATCCATATTCCGACCCCAAAAGAGAGCACAGAAGCAGAAGCCCAGAATAGAAAGAGCTAAAGTTATGAAAGCAAAGCCCAAAATAAGACCAACCCATTTTTTTTTTTGAATGGTACGGTATTCACACACACACTCCTATGTGAGCTTCATGGGGCTCGAACCCCTAACTTTTTATTTGGGGAGGAAAAGTGATATCATAATTGACTTACTCCCATAGTTGTCTTACTCTGTTAAATGATCTTGTCACATTTTAAATTCAGATGAGAAAATGATTGGGTTTATAAATGGGTGGATGTTAGGCTCACCAATCAATTTAAATTTTTTAGTCAAACCGCAAAACATCTGACCTATTACAATTGACATCTACTTGGTTCCCCACCACCCGAGTTGAGTCTGGGTTCAAGGCGGCTAGACATGATGGTCTGATCACAATGAATGCATTGCATAAATTCGGATGAAAGAGAATGTTAGAGGGTCATGTTCCACATTAGATCCATATAAAAAAAGTGATTGAATTTATAAATGAGTAGATGTTAAATTTATCTATCAGTTTAAATTTTTGGATCGTGATACCACGTCATTAACATTTGAGTAAATTACAGTTATATATATTACACTCGCATCCCCAGTTGTTTGGATAATTATAGCTAGACTCCTTTAAGTTTGTAAGTTGTAACAAAGACCCCATTTAGTTGAACTCACAACGTGATTAAACTCGATCAACGTTTACGTCATCACTTTTTCAGAGATAAAATATTTAAACTACCCTCAATTAATTACAAATACATGAAAAATAACTATGGGTAGATAAGTCATTTCACAACTCCTATCACCTGAATTGAACTCCGATGAATTAGAAGATGTGAAATTATAATTATTCAAATAACAAAGAATACGAGTGTAATATATCATATCTCGAGAGAGTCAAAATGTAATTTACCCTTAAAAATTTTCTTTCCCCCAACCCTTGCAATGAAACCTACCTATATATGGTAACCCATCTCTTGTAATCAAGTATGGTTTCGATACATATATCAATATTCCTATATACGAAAGCGAAATATGAAACTCAAACTACATAAATTATCATATATTGTGTAACTTTAATATGTAAATTCTTTAACATGATTTTTTCTGTTATTAAACAGGTGTAACAATTTTTAATATTGACAGTAGTGAAATTTGAACATGATACATTTAATTTTGATACTATATTAATGATCAAAATACTTCAAAAAAATGAATTTTTAGAGTAAATGGATAGTTAACAAGACTCCTTAAAAATTTCACACATAATTGTTAACCGAAATATAGTTTTAATTTTCAAGTATATATATAGATAGTAGTTCAAGTGACCAGTAAATCTTGGCTAGAAACAAGGTACAACAAGAATCACAGAGTGCTTTTAACACTAAATCAATTTAATTTGATAAATTTGGCCATTACTCTAAGTGATCCAATTGAATTTTCAAAGTTACTATATGGGGCTTAAGTAATCCTCTAATAAACTAACTGAAATTAGCAACTCAGTCAAAAGTCCTTTAAAACCTCCTTTGAATTGAACAATTAATGGATCTTCTCAACAGCTCCCTTGTCAAACGGCCATACAAGCTGCCCCAACTTCAGGGGAAATGTGTTTGTATATATATATATATATGTAACATGTCCACGTGTCAATCTACTAGTTGGTTTAAAAAACTATAAATTGTGGAAGCCATGAGACCTTCAAAATCACAATTTGAGTTTTTGAGCAACAATTGTTAATTTGGTGTATTCAAGTAGAGAAACAGAAAATATGGACTCCCAGAACGCGAATTACCAAGCTGGCCAGGCCAAGGGCCAAGCCCAGGTATCAGCTTTGTCATTCTTTCAAATGTATTCAATATATATATATATATATATATATATATATATTGAAGGCATGGGAGAGATATAGCCACATTACAAAATAATGTGTTTATAATGACAAAATCTTAGTCGCAGACACTATAATTATTTTTTATATTACAAAAAGTTGATTTTTTTATCGGGCAAATACAAGATATAAAACGAGTTTTACTATGGTCCATGCAATTTCCATGGTGATATATGCATGAGTGTATAGTGGTCTACAGACTACAGTGATATTTTATATTCTAATATATATATATATATATATATATGGATATGATCGTTTCAGGAAAAAGGCAACCAGATGATGGACAAGGCTGCAAATGCTGCCCAGTCATGCAAGGAATCAATGCAGGAGGTTTGGTTTTTTTTTTTTCTCTCATTTTCAATTTTTAAGCAATGATATGATGGTAATTTATTTCCCTATTGCCATATCAAAAATTCAATCTTCTAACAAAATTTTGTCTGAAAAATAAAATAAATTATGCTGCAACAAGAAAGACACGTACACAAATGTTATTGCATTAATATCTTTCACACACAATTGTTTAGTCTTTCCGGCATCCATAAACTATGATCATTGTTTATATGCACGTGATCTAATGTCCTGATTTATGACATTAGCGATTACGTGCATATAAACAATAACGTGGATAGAGCATATATAAAAATTATAATTTGTCGATTGAGTTTAATCAGAGATGACATTGAATATTAAAGGGGATGTGTTAGACTATATATTTATTCATTTATGCTAATCACTATTTTCTTCCATAAGCACCATACATATTATTACAATTTTCAATTTCCATATTTGATATTAATATTTAGTTATATGACATATATATATATATATTGTGTATATATAGGCTGGTCAGCAGGCAAAAGCTAAGGCACAAGGGGCAGCTGATGCAGTGAAGAATGCAACTGGCATGAACAACTGAAGCTGCATTGATTGATGCTTCTTGAAATTCATTTGAATTTTGCTAGTCTTTGAATTTGTTAACTCCTGTTTAGGAGGTTAATTTGTAGTTGCATTGTTTGTCATTTGAAGCAAGAAAGATAGCTCTCTTATGGAGTTGTCAATTAATTAATCAATTGACTATTAATTAATCATAAAATTAAATTCCTCTCTTCCCTTTTAGCTCTATATTATATATCTCTCAATTTTACATTGCAAAATTAATAAATTATTGTACAAATATTTCTTTTGTGTCCCTTGAAGTGATGATAAGGGCTACAAAAGTAACCTCAATATATATAACCACAATATTTCATTAGTCTGATCACTTAAATAATTCTGATCATCCTATATATATATGATCACAATTATACACATTCTATCTGATAATGCAATTTATCTTAGCCAAGTCTTGTGATCACCTTATATTCTATGTGTATTAATTAAGGAATCATTTGGCCCCTAAGTAGTTGGATTGTCATATTCATTATATATATATATATATATATATATATATATATATATATGTATTTGTGGTAGTGGTTACATGAATATGGGTTTATTGATAGAAGATTCCCTTGGCTTGTATGATTTTCTGTACATGATTAGCTGATTTCACATGTCATATACATACAAGTACTATATATATATATATATATATATATATATATATATATATGTTACACCAAAGTTTCTCTAAATGCGTTCAATATTGAGAATGACATGTCATTGATATCAATCTGTAGTTCTTTTTTGTTGCCATTTTTGTCACTAATTTCCTGGTGTCCATTACTGGTACAATTTTGGTGGCCAAGAAAGTCTGAATGAGACATTTCGATGAACGAAAATGTGACTAGACCAGCCATCTGTTACAAAAATTTTGTCACACTCCATAGTTTTTTTTCTCCTCCACATTATCTAAAAAATAAAGAGACTGTGAATATATATATATATATATGTATGTATTGGAGTCATACTCTCTTTCTGTGACATGTTTGGGAATGTAGGTAACAAACAATTTTACAACTGATGTGTTCCAACACTCAATGTGACAAAAATGTCATTATTTTGAAATAATTATATATATATATATATATATATATATATCACTGCAGGAGGCTTCTATTAAAACAGAATTATACTGAAAAAAAGGGGACCATGATCAGGAAAAGTTGTAGTCTCTCTTAAGGCTTATTTTCAATAGTTCAAAAGATCAAATCACACACACACACATACATATATATATATATATATATATATATATATGGTTTTTTTTTTTTTGAGCCATGCCAATAATTAAGTACAGAAGCTGTATTAAGTTTTGGATTGTGTTGTTCATTCTAATCCTACTTGTGAGGTCAGTGTTATATATAGAGAACAAGCCAATAAAATGATACTTATAATCTGATAATACAATTTTGTATACGTTACATATGTCTAATCTGATTCTAATCACTTTCAAGCAAATACAATTTTGTCACACCATGGGAATAGATTTGTTTGTGTTTGTCTTGAGTTACCCTTAGCAGGAGTCATGGATTGAAATAAAAGAAAATAAAATAAATTGATAGTTTGAAGCTTGAGGTTCAAAAATTGTATGAAACTTTACATTTACTTGCGGGAAGATAATCTTCATATTACAATGAAACAACCTTACATTTGCATTCATGAGATAAACTGAATTGGACTTTATGCTATACTATTAATTTGATTTACTCAGAGGATAGAATATGCAATTCATTGGTTATAATTTATCAAAAAAAAAAAAAAAAAAACATGATTCTCATATGCATTCTTATATTGACCTGAAATCCAAAAATTCTAACATATTAAAACCAAGACTATATATATATATATATATATAGACTGGTCCTCTCTCCTCTGAATGATCAGTCATCACCTGAAAACCAGGGATAGGATAAGAAGCAAAGTGTCAAATTCAAATAATGTAAAAAAAAGGAGAATCCATGTGCCAAAGAACAAATTATTATGCTTGAAGCATAGAAGGGTACAAAATCATGTTTAAATTGATGGGTCTTTAATCTTTTTTTAAAATGTTTTACATGTCATCCATTGCAGTGCTAAAGGTAGGACACCCTGTCCCCTGACACAAATCTTCATCCAAATCCAAGTTGGTACCCTGATTATTTTTCAGCAAGTAAATAATATATATATATATATATATGCATATATATCCATGTATATGGAGTATATTGAAGGCATGTTTATTGTTTACCTATTGTGGCCTTTGTAACATTTTCGGAAGGTGATAAATATTATTATATAATAATAATTTATTTTAAAATCGGTATTTTCCCAAATCATTATATCATAATTTAATATCGGCCAAAGTCATTATACTGTTATCCCAAATTATTAAATTATAAATTCATATTGGCCAAATTCTGATTCATACCGTTACCGCGATGGGGATAAGAATTTGCAAGAGCAAGTGAGCATTTGATTACTTTTACTTTCATTTCAATGACACACCCTCACTTTCCTTTTTCTCTTTCAACTGACAAAAAAAGTTGTTCAATTACCCTTTTTTAGGGGAAAGAAGTTCCGATCATGCTTTTGTAAAGAGATTTAATTCAAACTTTGTAGGAGGGTCACACACACACACAAAGTATCAATTGTCCCTAGAAAAGAAATTGCACCATCCACATCCACCATAGGTCCACAACATTATTACTAGTTCTATGATTATTTTTTCAAAGGTAAATTACATCTTATCCAGATATGATATATTACATATGTATTACATGTTGTTTGGATAATTATAGTTTTATTCCTCTAGTTGTGAAATAACTTATATGTGCATGACTATTTTTCATGAATTTAAATGTCTTTATATCTAGTTGAGAGTATTTTAAACATTCCATCTCTGAAAAAGTGATGACTAAGGGAGTATTTATTATAACTTACAAATTTGAGAGAGTTTAATTGTAATTATTCAAATAATAGGGGGTGCAGGTATAATATATCATATCTTGAAGGTGTGTAACTATAATTTACCCATTTTTTTAAAGATTATTCATATACTATAGCAATCAAATGATGAATAGGCATATGAAACCACTATAGCATTCAAAAAGACAAGTGTCACAAAAGCATCCCAAAGTATTATATGAGATGTTAAGACAAGATGGAGATGGGGTAAAAGAATGCACTTTTTTTTGGATAATTGGGATGATCGGTCAGCGGTAAATTTTTAGTGATCCAGACGAAAATTTAGTTGGGAAAATTTGAACCCAAAATCTCATAATAAGGGATCTAGAAACTCTTTCATCTTACCCACCCATTAACATTGCACTTTTATATAATAAAGAACCAAAAATATTTAGAATATGTATATATACACTAAAACATCATGTGAGAAATATGATGCAAATGTTTGGTGTACTTGGTCTATAAGTATACAAGTTAGATGCATCATGCCCAATGCATCTACAAAATAGCTCATGTGCCTTTGTGATCATACCATATTTTCTTTATGGAAAGGAATCAATCTTGCAATCAATGGGTGACTCTACTAACTCCATTTTTTTTTCTTCATTTTTTTAAATGAAAAATCAAACGTATCCAATGGGTACTTTAACTTTCGAAATAACTTTATAAAAATAGAAACAGATAAAAAAAAAATTCTAATCACATATGGTTCACATCAAAGTGCTGAGAAAGTATAGTCACAATATTTTTGTAGATCATATCTCATGTTTTGAGGGGCTGTCCAATTTTGTGTCTCAGCAATAGCTGTCACTACCCTATTGGTTTTGGCCTTTTTTTTTTAAAGAGGGTTAAATTATATCTTGGATGAATAACACTTTATTTGGAAGTATGGAATTGAGGGATTTGGGGGGATTTGGATTTTATATAGGATTTAAGTTATTTGGATATTATGGGATTATTTCAAAAAATGAATTCAATGGGATTTTGACCGGAATGTTGGTAGTTTTGAGAAATTTGAGGAAAATAGCTCGGATTTGGTGAAATTATTATTATTTTTTTTAACCGTTTAGTATTTTTCCCAAATGTCACTAACATCTTTATAGATATAGTTGTACAATGTTGTATTTGACTGCCAGTACTATACTACACACACCGTAAGAGCATCTGCAATGCAACGCCAAATGGCGTCTGGCCCTGCTATGTGGCGAATGAGAGAAGCTGGAGTGGGCTAGAGTGGACTTCGCCATTTTGTGGGTACCATCTCAAAACTTGCACTTACTCTCCACATATAGAGAGTAAAGTAGTCAATGGTGATTCTAAATGTGGGTCCCAAAAATTTATTTGTACTATTTTTATATGTTTAATATTTACCTTGTATGTGAAAATTTATTAATGTATCTTTTTTTATTTGTAGAAAGTAATATCTTATTTGTAGAAAATTTGATAATATTTTTTTATTTATAGTATTTAATGTACAATGCAATCTTTTTATTGTAACATTCAATTAATTAATTAAATAAATTTATTTTATTTTATTAATATTTTAATTAAATAAATTTTATTTTAATTAATTAATTAATTAAAATTTTATTAATATTTTAATTTATTTATTTTAATTAATTAATTAAATAAATTTATTGTAACATTCAATTAATATTTTATTTTATTTTTTTTAAAAAAACTCTTGCCTTTTAACTTAAATATTACAATATTTAATTATTCAATTTTAACAAAAATAATTATTTGCAGTGTGTGATGGTGTAATGTATTTTTTCCATATGTGTCAAATTATTTAATGTATTTTTTTGCATGTTTATTATTTTTCATGTGCGTTAAATTATTTTAATGTATTTTTATTTTTTGCATATTTAATTTTTATCTGTACAATATTTAATCTTATATTTTTTAAATGACATTTAATATATTTTTATATTAAATATTTTATTAATAATGAAATTTTTTTTATAATAAAATAATATAAAGTAGGATTAACTTCATTTACATCCCCTGAGATTTGTCTTATCTTCACTTTGACCCCCTCAGGTTTGCATATCTTCATTTACACCCCCTACTTTTCAATATTCTCATCACTTAGACCCCCTGAACGATGACATCAGCCTGATTTTTTTTTTAAAATCCCTAAACTACCCTTAATGTGTTATCCTTATTCTGTTTGGAAACAAGGATAGTGTTTTTATCAATTAGACCCCCTTCGATCATTTAATAATTTAATTTGTATTAAAATTTCAAAAAATATATAAAATTCAAAAATATATATATTAAAATTTTAAAAATATTATAAATTCGAAAATAAATATAAAATTAAAAAAAAATTGAAATTATTTTTTTTTTCAAAAAAACATATTAAATTTCGAAAATAAATATAAAAATCACAAAAAACATAAAAAATTTGAAACAAATATATAAATTTTTTAAAAAAACATATAAAATTCAAAAATATATATATATTAAAATTTGAAAAATATTATAAATTCGAAAATAAATATAAAATTAAAAAAATATATAAATTTCAAAATTATTTTTTTTTTCAAAAAAACATATTAAATTTCGAAAATAAATATAAAAATCACAAAAAACATAAAAAATTTGAAACAAATATATAAAATTTTAAAAAAACATATAAAATTCACAAATATATATTAAATTTTGAAAAAAATTATAAAATCGAAAATAAATATAAAATAAAATTAATTCTCTCTCTCTCTCTCACACACACACACACACACCTCTGCACGCGGCGGTAGAGGCAGACAAGGCCACGCCGACGACGATGCTGCTGATGAGGAGGCGGCGGAGGAAGGCGACTTCGAGAGAGGCCAGAGGTAGAGAGAGTGGAGGTGGCGGAATCCACCTAGGGCAAGGACGAATGAGCGGAGCTGCTGACCGCCGCCGCAGCCGGTGTTGGCCTAGTGCCTGGTGCAAATCAGCTCCTAGAGACGTTCGTCCTGTGTCGTCGTGTGTCACTGCTTGCTCACGGGGGAGGCGGTGGGAGGGGTTGAAAATGGTGTAGATATATATATATATATATATGTGTATATGTATAGATCTATATATATATGTATATGTGTGCGTCTGTGTAGTGTGTGTAGAGGTGTGTGTGTGTGTGTGAGAGAGAGAGAGAGAGTTGGGGTTGAGGTGTTTGGTTTGAGGGTTAGATTGATTCTAAGGGGGTGTTTGGTTTAGGGGTTAAATTGTTTTAGAGATTAAATTGATTTAAGGGGTGTTTGGTATAAGGGTATTTTAGACATTTCACACCATGAGAGGGGTGTAAATGAAGATATGCAAACTTGAGGGGATCAAAGTGATGATAGGACAAACTTCAGAGGTGTAAATGAAGCTAACCCTATAAAGTAAAGTGAATCATACAATCACATATTAGACAATACCCACGCTCCAAATAAAACAAAGAGCCCCACACTTTAAAAAAGTGACGTGGCACTCCACTTTATGAAAGTGGAGTGTTTAAAAGTGCATTAGCACTCGTGATGCTCTAAGATATAAACTATAATTTATAATCGTAATATTAGGGGACAATTGAAAATTTAATTAAACACATTTTTCCAATATATATCCAAAAATTAATGTACATATTCTAATTTATAGTCCTAATATAACCGAGATTGAAATACGAAACATTGAAACCGTGATAAGTGTCAAATAGGAACTCCTAGTTTTAAAAGATTAGGAAGTTACACCATTTCTAAATCGATAGTTTTTTTTTTTCTTTTTTTTTCTTTTTCTTTCTTTCTTCGATAGTTAACAAATAAGTTACTGATGATTCTAACATCCACTAATATCAATGACTTTCTATAATGTATGGGTTCGTACACTATTATACCACAAGCTTAAAATATTTTCAGATTTTTATGCAAATTTCTAAACAATATTATATATATATATATATATATATATATATTTGATGCGTATATTTTCAGAATTCTATACAATATTATAGGAGAATTTGCACTCAGACCCCCTAATGTTTTGGTCAATTGCACTCATATATTGGTCAACGCAAGTGGTGTTCCAACACCCCTTGAGGTTTCGTTTTTCTTGCAATGACACCCCTGGAGGGGTTTTTTGGACTTCAAATTACTCTTGTACTCCTTGCTTTAATGTAAAATATTTTTTGCTTCACTCTTGTAGCAAACAACCCTTCTCTTTCAAACCCTCTCCTCCAACTCCTCCGCTTCCACCCACGACCAATCTGCCACCGACCTCCTCCATTGTCGTTGTTCGTTCCAAAAAATAATCAGCCTAATAGCAGGGCTGATAATTTTTGTTTCCGTAGGGTGCGGGCATGCCAGAATCGGTGACGAAGTTCAACCGGTTCAAAAAGAATGAATTTTCGTCTCTTTTGAATGTGTGGAATATAATCAAACGATTTCTGCGAGAGAGAACTCAACTCACATGAATATGTTCTAATTGCCTCAACAAATAGGAATTTTGGGTAACCGAAAAAAATGAAGTACGAGAGAATTGAAAGATACTGAGAATGTAAATTTGGTATTGAAAGTGCAGATTGCATGGAATATAAAAGATACAATAAAAATAAAATCTAATGGAAAATTGTTATTGTAGTAGGAACATTTTTGTGGTGGTCGGGAACCCTGTAATTGGTTTACGTACATTATTTATAAGACTAAAAGATAACCTAGATACTTTAGAGATAAATAACTAATAAAATAAAATATAAATAACTTAATTCTAATCCTACCTAAACACTAATACCAACTTTAATTTAAATTCTTCAAAAGTGTTCAATATTCCACAAACTTTGTAATCTTTTAGCCTTGATCGACAATAATTCCTCCAATCAAATGGGCTTTGACAACTGGGCCGGAAATTCTTTTATAATAAATCAATTTCTTGGCCACTATTCTAGCCTTTTCCTTGGCCACTTTTTAGCCAACATTTTTGGCTACTTTCTAGCCAGTTTTCTAGGCCACTTTCGGCCCAACTTCAGCCAGTTTCTGGCCCATTTTTTGCCAAAATTGTACCCAAATTTCCAACCCAGTTTTGGCCCAGTTTGTGGCCATTTTCTTCCACATTTGCCTTGTCATGTGTTGGCCCATTTATGGTGCAAACAGTTGCTTTGTACCCACCACCACCGCATGTTCCTCATACGCCTCCATCTAATCTGCCCCCGCCGCTGATTTTTGGGTTTCAATTTCGATTTTGGTGCGTAGGTGTTGGAGAGTGTTCAACGACATGATGGATCCTGAGTTGCTCAAGCTCGCTTAGGAACAAATGAGTCACATGTCGCCCACCGACATGATCAGGATTCAACAGTAGGTCTTGCTCACGCCCTTTGATCTCTCTGTGTTTTTTTTTTTATTTTTTTGGTTTTGCATGGAATTTGGGGGTTTTGAGACAAACCCATGTTTGTTTGATGAAATTAGTATGTAATTAATTCTAAGATTTGATTTTTGGGTTTTCAATTGATGGTTATTTGATGCTTAAAACTTCACCTGGCATTTTAATTCACTTGACCTAATTTGCTTGTAATCATTTTAACTATTGGAGAAATAGGTATTTCCTGTAACATAATTTCTATTGTTGTCTCAACTTCATTATATTGATATTTTTCTCTCAATAACAGATAACCATATGCAAGGGCTTCAAGTTTTGATTGTTAAGTTTTCAATTGATGGTTATTTGATGCTTTAAACGTACAATTGGGTAAGGGGGTTAGTGATTATGATAATATATATATACACACAAATACACATATTGTCAAGTTTTCTGGGCATATGAGTTTATGATTTTTTATGTTTTTTTGCTTATCGTGGGAGTTTTAGAAATTTTTGGTATATTATTTAGTTGTAATTTTTTGTTTTACTTTCCTCCTTTTCTTCAGAAACATTCAAGAAGGAATATATTTTAAATTAAGTCAGAGCATTAAAAATAGAATGTAAATGGATAAGAGGAGGATGAGAGATTGAGAAGAGGGGGTGAGATTGAGAGGAGGCGACGGTGGTTGGGTAAGGGGGTGAGGTGAAAGGTTTTGGTTTAGGGCATGAACATTTCATGTCATATATTACTCACATTTAATAAGGGATACAATTAAAGGGCATTCTGGTCTTTTCACCCCTTCAGGGGGTGTCATTGCAAGAAAAATAAAACCTCAGGGGTCTATGCAAATTACCCAATATTATATATATATATATATATATATTTCCATTTTCACATATAAAAACACTTATATATATATATATATATTTCCATTTTCACATATAAAAACACTTAGTGAGATCATAGTGCAATCCATGTAGTCCATTTTGGTACCATTGTGAAACATCGTCTCCAACCACAAGAATACAAGACACAGCCTATAGAGTATGTGTTCCCTTGAGAACGTTACATATAAATGTGCTAAGGTTGTTGTTTTTTAGCTTTTGTACCGGCTTGGCTAAGAAATGGACGAGCAGATTTCAAGCCCACCCTCAATTGAGGCACGTGGACCACCCTCTCCATTAATTTGGTGAAAAATCATTCAGAAAATATTAAAAATAAATTAATTTATAATATTTTGAAAAGAAGGACTCATATTAAAATTTATACAGAATAAATAGTTGATTTAAAAAAGTAAAGCTATTTTTTGTAAATCTAATAAATTTAATGGCCAGTAGATGACATGAATTTATTAATACTTTAATTTTACATGATATCGACATAATATCAATGATACAATCAACCATATTCGTTGTTTGTATTAATTATTATAATTTGAATTATTGGCTAATATCATGATCACAATAATAATATAATAAATTCGGACAATATTGATTTAAAAAATAAATATTAAATTAATAATTGTATTAATTTTGTAAAAGTATTACAATACATACTATTCTTAATGATTCCACAATATAATCAAGAGCGTGGAAAGCAATTCATTTATGTGTGTGATATACATATATATATATATATATACATATATATAGATTGATAGATATGAGAGGTGGGAGTGGGGTGAGGCAGCTTTTGCTTTTAAAAGTGTAACTCATTTTGAACAGTTCTTTGGAATGACTGTCTGATGAAGGTAGATAGGCGTGTGAGTGTTAACTGACACTTTTGTCTCCAAATCCAATAAAGCAAAATGCCCACCTCTCATATCCAAAGTATTGTCCTTTTACTTTATGTAAAAAGAAATTTTTTTATGATATTGTATTAATGGAGATAAAATAATATAAAAGAATAAATAGATGTATGAATATTGTATTTTGTATATTGAAGTGTGTTTGTTATAATAGAGATGAATCCTATATATAGGAAAAAATATGTAGATAACAAGTAAATTTGGTGTGGGGGACAAATCAATATAATTTATGTACGAGAGTGAAGAACAAGATAATATAAAGTGGAAACAAGAAATCCTAATCGTAGTATAAACATGAGTGACCCATCTAAATAGGCTAAAATCCTAATTTACTATAATAATATAAAATATAATCTAACAGCCCCCCGCAAACTCAAGATAACATGTTGAGTTTAGAGATAAAATCCTAAAGGTGATTGTAGACAGTGTTGATGACGAAATAGCCAAAAGAGTTATTGATGTGGTAACTAATCGTTCGTTTCTGATTACAACCTGATTGTTAAGTCGAATTTAAGATATAACAACATGATGATGATTCCGTGGCTATATCAAAACAAATACTAGATTTGATCTTCGGATTGACTTATACGTTGAGCTGTAGATTTGAGATCACCATGATAAGGCGATGCGGAAGATCGTGATCATAGAGAGCTAAGTGATGGATCGGCTATGACTGATTTATTGCAAATCATAGTGTACTCTAGAACTGGAAAAACAAAGCGAATTTTGGTGGAATGAAAGATAAATACCAAAATTAACAAAAAAATAATAATCTTATTAAGCCACTAAAAATCATAGCTCTATCTCTCTCCTAATCATACCATGGTAGTGGTGGTCATGAAACAGGTGACCAAATCCATCATCAATCTCAATCCCCTCTTGAGATTCTAACCCTAAATTCCTTAAAAAATATTGAAGTTCGGACTTTGTGGAATGACCCAACTCAAGGAATGTTGGATTCTTTACCCCATAACCATATTATTGATTTTTAGTTTTTTATTTTGTTTTCTCAATGTATGAGTTTTGTTTATTACATATATATATATATATTATGTCAGAGAATAATTAATCTTCAAGGAACATTTTTGCATTATTCTCCAACTCATGTGAAATAAGGGACATATATGTGGAAAGTGAATTATTGAGTGCTTTTAAGACGTACTAAGAAAATTAATGATAATCTATGAGATTGTTCTGAATTTTATTTTTTTTGACATTTTTTATTTAATAGTGTAATGAACTAGCTTTTTTTATTTAAATTCCTGTGGTGGGAATTTAGAAAACTAATATCCCCCTTTCTAGGCAAATGCATGATTGATCCATCATGTGAATTTCCATTTCTACCCTTCACTTTTACCATTTCACTCAGATTCGGTTGTTTTTGTCTCCCATGCTCAAATACTATAATATATTCACAATATTCTTTTCTTTACTAGTTCATGACTCAGTGACAAGCATGCTAGTTCTCTTTATACTGCCCAAAGACACAAACTTTTTCTTGGGACTGACACAAATTTCAGAAAAAAATAATAATTTGGATTTCAAGCATGGAAAGTTAGAGTTGGGGATTCTGATCTAGAGATAACATGATTCAATACAAACCCTTTTGATTTCTTGGCTTGAAACTACTTCACAACTCACAATTTGTTCATTTTTAGGGTCTGTTTGGATCTTTGGAAATCCAATTCCGGGAAAAATGAAAAGAGAAATGGCTGCATTCTGGTTTTTCACATTTTTCTTGCTTTTGACTTCTGCTCATAGCTTGCTCTCTCCTAAAGGTGTAAACTTTGAAGGTAAAATCATATTTATATATTGTCTTTTGTGTTATTTAGATGTAGAGGTACTGTAAATAATGGAATTGCTCATCTGGGGTTTTTTTTCTTTTCATTTTTGATTCAGTGCAAGCATTAATGGGGATAAAAGAGTCTTTGGAAGATCCTAGAGGTGTTCTTGATAATTGGGATGGTGACTCTGTTGATCCTTGTAGTTGGACTATGGTCACTTGTTCTCCTGAGAGTTTGGTAATAGGCTTGTAAGTCTTACATAATTTTTTATTTATGTTTTGTTTAATTCAATACAAAACAAAGAGAGTTCATAAATTGAACAAATTTATAATGAGTATTGAAGTTTATATATATATATATATATATATAATGGTGATGTTGCAGGGGAGCTCCTAGTCAGAATTTATCTGGTACTCTTTCTCCAAGCATAGGCAACTTAACCAATCTCCAGATTGTGTGAGTACACACTGTCACACACACACACACACACACACACACTTTGGTTTCTCCTTAATTAGATTTCTGAATAATTATGGTTTTTCTTTTTTAATTACTTTGTTACTGATTTTAAATAGATGAGGTCTTTTGCAGGCTCTTACAGAACAATGACATAAAAGGACCAATACCAAGAGAGATTGGAAGGCTTTCAAAGCTTCAAACACTTGACCTTTCTAGTAATTGTTTTACTGGTGAAATTTCCTCATCTTTAGGTCACCTCAATAACCTCCAGTACATGTAAGCTTCAAAATTTTCCAATTAGAAAAAAATGCAGTTATATAGCTAAATAAATATAATTTTAGAATTTATTGATTCAATTGAATTCTGATTTTTAGGAGGCTTAACAATAACAGTCTCACCGGAGCGATTCCAATGTCGTTGGTCAACATGACTCAGCTTGCCTTCCTGTAAATTTCTACTTCTTCTTGCATCAGCCTCAATATATAATATCATATATATATATAATCAGTTTTTCTGTATGAAATGAGAATTGAAAGATTTTTTATTTTGTTTTTTGTGTTTGATGATTTCAGGGACTTGTCTTACAATAATTTGAGTGGTCCTGTGCCTAGATTTCCATCTAAAACAATCAAGTAAGTTGCTAATTTATCTCCTTATACAATTTTTAGTATCCTTAATTTTTGCAGTCAAAGGTTGTAGCCTAGTTATACTTCTTCGCCCACGAAAACGATTGGAAAAATAAAAATAAAAATAATTTTTTTTCTCTGCATTCTTCTTAATTCTGTTCTCTGATTATATAGCATTGTTGGAAACTCTTTAATCTGTGCGGGGTCAGAGCAAGACTGTTATGGAACAACACTCATGCCAATGTCCATGAACTTGAATAGTTCACAAAGTAAGAAATTTTTTTATTTATTTTTATTTTTATATTTAGTTGTTTATACTCTCATTGTTTCTCTGCTGCTGAAACAGCTTTGTCATCTGGGAGAACGAAAGGCCACAAACTTGCTCTTGCAATCGGGACAAGCATTGGCTGCGTGTCCTTGCTTATCCTTGGTTTCGCGCTCTTGCTATGGAGGAACCGAAGGCACAATGAGCAAATGTTCTTCGATGTCAATGGTTCGTTAATCGCAAACAAAGCTTGGCTAGTCCAATCACTAATATTCTATAACGTGGCTAATGTAGTCCTCCTCTACACCACACACAAAAAAAGTGTCCATAGTGACAAAAATTTAGTGGCAACAAAAAGTTGAATTTTATGTATGAGATCTAAGGTATAACTAGATCTGTTAATGGATCGGATCAATTAAATCCAAATCCAATTTGTTAAGAAATCGGATTATCGGATTCGGATCATAATCCGGTTATCGGATTTTATTTTCAATCCATATCCGGTTAATATCGGATTCAGATCGGACTCGGATCATAATCGGATTATTGATAGGTCTATTGATAAGGATGACAAAAACTCCCGATCCGCGATCCGAATCTGATAATTCGACGGATTTTCACTTAATTAATTCATATTCGAATTTCTTCATTATAGAATATCTGATCCGAATATCTAATTAAAAAAATATAAAAGTATAAAAATCAATAAATACTGAAATACTAAAATTATTCACACTTTTAATAATTGTATTTATGATCAATCATTATTAATAAATAATAAAATAATTAACAACTAACATTTATATACATGTATAATATTAAATATATACACATAAAAATATTAAATATATATTTATATATATATAAATATATTTGATATCGGATCGGGTTATTATCGGATCGGATTGAAATAAATCCAAATCCAATTTGTTAAGAAATCGGATTATCGAATTCGGATCCTAATCGGGTTATCGGATTTTATTTTCAATCCATATCCGGCTAATCGGATCGGATTCGGATTCAGATCAAAATCCGATCCATTGACAAGTATAGGTATAACAACAGTTTTTACTGCCACTACATCATAAAAAAGATTTTAATATTGGAACTTTATGTGACAATTTACAATCCGTCGCTAAAAATTTTAACTTTAGTTTTTACCTCTTTTAGCGGAGGTTATGAGTGCCACTAAAGCCCTTATTACTTGTAGTGCTTAATTAATGTGTGAATGTTTGTATAAAATTTCAGACCGGCATCATGAGGAGGTTTCGCTAGGGAACTTGACGAGGTTCCAGTTCCGGGAACTTCAGATTGCAACAGACAGTTTCAGCAGCAAGAACATCCTAGGAAAAGGTGGCTTTGGCAATGTCTACAAAGGTTATCTCCGCGATGGCACTGCCGTGGCTGTGAAAAGGCTCAACGACGGCAGCACCATGGGAGGGGAGAGACAATTTCAGACAGAAGTAGAGATGATCAGCCTAGCAGTGCATCGCAACCTCCTCAGACTATACGGTTTCTGTATGACTGCTACTGAAAGGCTTCTAGTTTACCCCTACATGTCCAATGGCAGTGTTGCTTCTCGTCTCAAAGGTATTACATACACATATATACTATATACTTGTGTTACATGGACTCAAATACGTATGTCAGACACGAGTGGGTGGCGAACGAGTCAAATATCAAATATAGGGATACATGGACTAAGCTGAATATTCAGTATATATCAAATAGAGTAGAAATGTTTTTATGAAATATAGTGTTCAGAATAGATATTTCACTCATTTGAAACTAAAATATAGCAAGGTTTATGTCCAACTAAAAGTGTCGGACCTTACTACTAGATGTCTAACGCTGGTACTTCACCTATTTTGGAAGAGTCTACGTAAGATAGCTATATACGTCCATGTACCATATGTAAATTGCATACCTAGAGTGCTGATTTTTCGGGTAGCTGAGTTAGTACTTCATTCGATTTCTTACAGCAAAACCAGTGTTGGACTGGGGCACCAGGAAGAGAATAGCCTTGGGAGCAGCAAGGGGGTTGTTGTACCTCCATGAGCAGTGTGATCCAAAGATAATTCACAGGGATGTAAAGGCTGCGAATATATTGCTCGACGACTATTGTGAGGCAGTGGTGGGAGATTTCGGGCTGGCAAAGCTTCTGGATCACCAGGATTCGCATGTCACAACCGCCGTGAGGGGCACTGTAGGGCATATAGCCCCCGAGTACCTCTCCACCGGACAGTCTTCCGAGAAAACAGACGTTTTTGGTTTTGGGATCCTTCTCCTTGAATTGATGACAGGACAAAGAGCCCTAGAGTTTGGCAAAGCATCTAATCAGAAAGGAGCAATGCTTGACTGGGTTAGTACTCTTTCTCTTGAGGTCCTTAACTTGTATATATATATATATGTAGCATATATTCAAGTTTACGCCGAAAGAAAAAAAGTAAAAATAAATAAATTTGTAGAGGTATGACTGCGTACATTTGACCTCCCCAGCCAGACCATGTTGGTGCTGAGCTATAGTATACTCTCTCAAGTCCTTAACTTGTCTATGTCTATATATGTAGAATATATTGAAGTTTACAAGAGAAAAAACGTCTAAAAAAAATGTAGAGGTAAGATTGTGTACATCTGATCTTCCCTAGACCCTGTCAGGGCCGAACTTGACTTATGTTCGACAAATTACTACAGATAAAGAAAGTTCATCAAGAAAAGAAGCTTGAGTTGCTAGTTGACAAGGACTTGAAGAGCAACTATGATCAAAATGAACATGAGGAAATGGTCCGGGTGGCGCTCTTGTGCACCCAATACCTTCCGGGACACAGACCTAAGATGTCGGAAGTGGTTAGGATGCTTGAAGGGGATGGACTAGCCGAGCGATGGGAGGCTTCTCAGAGAGTCGACACGACGAAGTATAAGCCCTATGAGCTATCCTCCTCAGAGAGATACTCTGACCTCACTGATGATTCTTCATTGCTTGTACAAGCCATAGAGCTCTCTGGTCCAAGGTGAATTAGTTGCATTCTTTAAGTTAATTAGTATAAAGATCAAGATTTCAGAAATTATAATAGAATAGTTATGTTTGGTTGTATAATAGTTGTATATCAGAGCTCTAAAGGGCTTTGATTTTATTTCTTTATTGTACAAAAAATGATCAGAGGAATTACATGAGTTTAGATTGATCTCATTTTTATAAATCAAGTTATTTACTATTTTGAATAATCCCGAAATTCGAAACTACCTGGTTAATGAATTAAACTCCAAAATTCTTAATAATAAACCAAAACACCACCAAAAATCCTTTTAATAAATAGGAGCACATTTCAACCAATTTGCAAAAAAGATAAATTTGGATAGAGTTGAGAAAATTATTGGGATGTCCACTTAATTCTTTACTCAGATTAGAATTTATTTTTTTAAAAAAATAAAAATTAGTTGCTTAAATAAAACTAGGATTATTGGAGGAAATGCATCTATTAGTTTTTTTTTTTATTATTATAAATAGTTCGCAGTTCTCCTAGATAATTGTATAGAATAGGTCTTCTATAAGGAATTAAAGTCAGTTGATTAATGAAGGTTAATGATGTAAGTTTAAGCATAAGCTTGATGATTCACATTAATTCTTTAAACATTCCAGCTTTATAATATATGGTAAAAGGACATAGCAATCAAAATAAAGATGAATATTTGGGAATCATACCAATGCCTTTTATATTTCACTTCATATATATATATATATATATATATATATTTCAATTTACAACCACTTGTTTAAAGAGACAGACAATGAGATATACTTAATACCTTTTTCATGGACAGTTGTGAAGGGTCCATTTCATCAATCACAACACTATATACTAATTTCTAAAGTGAATCCAACTGTCTGAATGTACTTTTCCAGCAAGTGCAAACCAAAAAGAAACATCCACTTTCTTTCAAAAAAAATAAAAAATAATAATAATAACATCCACTTTTCTGTGACTCAAAATAATCGCAATTACATTTTTTCTCAATTTTTCTTGTAAGTCCTATTCCATTTTTTTTTCCGGTGGTGAATATCCTTGGTTCCCAAATGAGTGACTTTGTATCCAAACAATATAAACAAGGCATTTGATTATTATTATTTCTGAAATTGAACTAAGATTTGGTACATTGGCAGAAAGTCACCATGACCGGACCAAAGTGACTCATAAATTCAAGAGTTACTTTGAATGAAACAACGAGACCTCGTGTCTTAGAAAGTATTAAATCTTGAGTTTGATTTTAATTGGGTCCTGATTAGACTTGTCAATGGATTGGATTTTGATCTGAATTCAATCCGAATCCGATTCGATTAGTCGGATTTGGATTGTAAAAAAAATCCGATAACCCGAATATGATCCGAATTCGATAATCCGATTCCTTAACAAATTGGATTTGAATTAGCCTAATCCGATCCGATAAAATATACATATATATATTTATATATATGTGTATATATTTAATATTGTACATGTATATAAATGTTAATTGTTAATTATTTTATTATTTATTAATAATGATTGATCATAAATACAATTATTAAAAGTCTGAATAATTTTAGTGTTTCAGTATTTATTGATTTTTGTATTTTTTTAATTAAATATTCGGATCAGATATTCTATAATGAAGAAATTCGAATATGAATTAATTAAGTGAAAATCTGTCGAATTATCGGATTCGGATCGCGGATTGAGAGTTTTTGTCATCCTTATCAATAATCCGATTATGATCCGAATCCGATATTAACCGGATATGGATTGAAAATAAAATCCGATAACCCGATTAGGATCCGAATCCGATAATCCGATTTCTTAACAAATTGGATTTGAATTTAACTGATCCGATCTGAATCTGATCCATTGACATGTCTAGTCCTGATTGCAAATGTGGTCATGATCGCAAATATTGTCGTCACCCAATTATTTCAATTCCTGTTAGAGACTTTAGTCTATACAAGATCACAACTTTTGTTCATACAAGTCTACAAGATCATAACTTCTGCCACAGCCTGATAAATGCAACCCGAAAAACACACGCATTTACAAGACAGATTAGGCATCAGTTGCAGTATTAACCCCAAAGACAGTATAACAAACTCAAAATATATCAATCTTAAAATACAAATGTTAGACATGTATTGCTGTTATATATATTACAAACCGGACAATATGTAACGATACAGTATAACTCTCTGAATATTTACTGATATGGACACTGGGCAGAGGGCAGAAAACCAGTATGTCAATTATGTCCCAAAGGACAATTAAAGGGGTCATTGGTCAGCCTCCTTGTAGTTGTGGTTACCAACTTGTGGTGGAGGTATAATCCTCCATCTATCAACTTCTTACACGTGTCCCTATTCTATTGGCTACAAGTACTTTACCCTTTTTTCACAGTCAGCTTTCTCTGGCCCATAAATGAATGACTCAACCGCTTCCACGAGAACACTATCCCCTTTTGCCTTCATCCAAAGCAAGAAAGCATGTGAGCACACAAGACAAGTCAGCATCCAAGTTGGATGCTTAGGTGTCACAGTTTTGGCCCCTCAATACTCAACATTGTTTGATACCACACAACAAAATTTAGATCACACACAAAAAAAAAAAAATTGGTTCAAGACAATATGCATACACAAACCTATTTCTTCTAAAATCTGATTTGCTTGGTTTGTATTTCTGAAAATTTGAGAATTATAAAAACAGAGAACAATTTTTTGATAAAAATAAAATGAGTTATCTGAAAATAATCATTTTTGTAACTAAATTTTTAAAAAAACTGAATCAAACAGATTTTTTTACAATTTTTTAATTTTTAATTTTCGGTTTTCAGAAAACTGTTCTCATTAATACAAATCAAACAAGCCCTCAACCACAAGGAGAGGAGCATTACGTTCATGGTTATCTATATAGGCCCTATTTTAAGGTAGCTTCATCTGTATCATGTGATTGAAGATGGTTTACTGTGGTTATACAAAGTAGTTAAAAGTTACTGAAGTGATCAGATATAGAACCAAAGATTAAACAACTCTTAGGTTGCCTAAAAACAAGGTTGTGTTCAACTTGATCAGGTCAATAAGCTATTCTGGTAGTAGTTTCAACAGGCCATCATCCAATGTGGTCTCAATTAACCATAGACCTAAAACTCTAAATTTTAATCACAAGGGCAAGGTGCAAGGTCAAGTCAATGGAAGTAAATGGTATTTTTAGTAATCCTTAACAAATTCTATATTAGAGTTGGTTTTCGACATAATGCAAATCTGTCTTTCAAAGGACGATATTTTTCTTAATGGTGATGTTTACTAACTGGAAATATTTCTTGTTTCTTGTTTTTATTTCCTGAAATGAAGAAGTAAAAATAAAATTTTGTTTACCAATTTATTTTTACTTTTACCCTTTAGGAAACATTTCCTCTAATTATAAAGAAAAGAGGAAACAAGAAAAATTGTACTTCCTCTTTTTGTTTCCTCTCGTCTTTAAAATGACCAAATTTCAAAGTTGTAAAATTGGGACCTTCATGTCTTTTGCACTAATAAATTTAAATCTTATATATAAATAATTAAGAATAAATAAATTAAATATTTTTATAAATTAAAAAATATTTATAAATAAAATAAAAGTAAATGAATAAATAATAATAAACAAAATAAACAATAATAAAATAGATTAAATAAAAAATAAATAAAAAATAATTATGATAAATAAAAAATAAAAATAATAAGAAATACAAATAATAAATAAATTAAATATTTTTATAAATTAAATAAAAATATAATAAATAATAAATTAAACAAAATATATTTATAAATTAAATAAAAATAATGAATTAATAATAATAAAAATAATAAATTAAATAATATACAAAATTAATAATAAATAAATAAAACTTATGATAAATAATAAACATAAAAAAATAATAATAAGAAATACAAATAATAAATAAATTAAATATTTTTATAAATTAAATAAAAATATAATAAATAATAAATTAAACAAAATATATTTATAAATTAAATAAAAACAATGAATTAATAATAATAAAAATAATAAATTAAATATATTTATAAATTAAATAAAAATAAATAAATAAAACTTATGATAAATTAAATAATATACAAAATTAATAATAAATAAATAAAACTTATGATAAATAATAAATATAAATAAAAAATAATAAGAAATACATATAATAAATAAATAAAAAGTAAGAACAAAATTTTTTTAGTAAACATAATTTCTGTTTTTTATTTTTGTTTCTGAAAAAAATCAAAATTTAGTAAACAAGATTTTACTTTCTGTTTTTCTTAAGGAATCAAAAATATAATTCTACTTCTTCAGGAAACGGAAATAAGAAATATTTTCTGTTAGTAAACATGCCCAATGTCTCGTTTAATTAGAGGGCGAGTATCGTTCCTCCTATGAAACACCACACATAGTGACGGATCTAAGGATCCGTGTTAGCGGGGACGATTTTTTATTTTTTTTTTGATTTTTGGGGTATATATTTATAAAACAAAATTTCAGTAGGAGTTTAATTGTAAAGAAATCTAAATTTTATGGTATCTAAGGTAAAAACAAAAAATTCAATAGGAGGTAAATATAAAATATTCAAAATTTTAAAATAAAAAATAAAAAAAAAAAATTTCAATGGCGGCCAATGACCCCACTAGGCCTTAACTAAATCCGTGACCACACATATATGCCTAATACGTAATAAGTTATACTCAGGAAGTACGTATACAAAGCAAAAATAGATAAACATCGAAATAGTCTGCAACGGAAATGAATAAATGCTTAAGAGTTTACTCGAATTCGAAAAGTTTCTAACAAAGACCTAAAGGTAGCAAAACCTGTCAAAAGAAATTCCTCTTTTTACCTGAAAAAGAAAAGGAAGAAAATGACAATAATGGAGATAATATCACTTGGAGGGTAGAGCATAGAGGAAAATTGAACATTGTAGAACTCAGTCCAAAAAGCCATCTGCAAACTCACAAGTCAGCTGACACGTGTCGTGCATACAGAATCTTAACCCTCCTTTCAAGGACCACTGTCCAACTCGGCATAAATGCCTTACTGACACGTGTCATCACCTAATAGCTGAGTTTAGAGATTTTACCCTTTACTACTGAGGAAAGGGTGCATGACTGTCACGACCAATAATTAGTACAAAGAACCTGGGCCTTGTGAAAACTCCTACTCCCACCTGGACCCACCAGAAACTTAGCCAACCACAAGATAAAATCACTTTTCTGACCCACTAAAATTTTGACACGTGTCAGATATCGGATTCTTTCTCTTCCTACAGGTACCCCTCACTCACCTCCAAAGCAAAGACTCAGAAAGGGGGAGAGAAACACAGCAAGTGAAAAAAGAAATATGTTGAAGCAAGAGTGTATCACTGTAGATGGTGTAATTAACAATTGGGCTCGCGTATGCGACTCGTGCCGTTTCGCACCCTCCTCCGTCTACTGCAAGACGGACACGGCATACTTGTGTACAGGGTGCGACACCAGAGTTCATCTGGCGTCGCACCACGAGCGTGTGTGGGTGTGTTCGGCATGCGAGCAGGCCCCGGCAGCCTTTCTATGCAAGGCTGACGCCGCCTCGCTCTGCGCCACATGTGATGCAGAAATACACTCCGCCAACCCATTGGCTCACCGCCACCACCGTGTCCCGGTTCTGCCCATCCCCAATTGCCTATTCGGCCCACCGGCCATTGACCCGAGTGGGTCAGCTGCCAATGGCCTGGATTGCAGCTTCTTGGCCCAAGAGACCGAGGAAACTATATATGATGAAGATGAAGATGAAGATGAAACAGCATCATGGTTGTTGCTCAACCCTATTAAGAACAACCAGCAGTATCAAAATAGTAACGGGTCATTGTTTGGTGGAGAGGTTGTAGATGAATATGTGGACCTTATTGACTACAACCCATGTCAAAATAATCAGTTCACTGATCAGTATATTGATCAGCAGCAACAGTACAGTGTTCCTCAGAAGCGCTATGAAGGTGATAGTATTGTACCAGTTCGGTGTGGAGAGCAGGGAAAGGATCAGCTGCAGAAGCAGCAAATCCAGAGTAGTATGGAAATGGACTATGAGACTTCAAAATCTGGGTCTACTTACCATACTTCACTTGGTCACAGTGTAAGTCTTTCCAAATCATATACTCTGTATAGATATATGTATATGATTTGATGTTAGTCTTTGATACGTTGTTCCTTTGGAGTCATGTTCATAGATCTATGTTTGAGTAAGTTGTTACATGTCCATGTATGCAAGTTCTAAATAATCAAGTGTCAGAAACAGATTCAAGGACAATCGTAATAGACATGGAAGCAAGAACAAAAAATTTCTTTTCGTCGTCTTCACTATATTCACTATATTTAGAAGAGGTCTGCCTTTTATAAGGCCATTCAACTTTCCACGAAAATTGGAATATTCTGATTTTTAACATTTTTTTCTCTGTTTTTATCTTCTTTCTCCTTCAGTAATTTATGACTTCTCTTTGGTGAGGCTGCAAATGAACCGAGCTGTTCATGAGCAAGTTCGGGCTCGGCTACTAAACGAACCAGCACGAGCACAATTTTTAGGCTCGTTTAGTAAACGAGTCGAGCTTGAACATTACTAAGCTCGGCTCGTCAAGCTCGTGAACATGCTCGTCTAAATTAAATAGTAAAATTATCTCATATTTGACAAAAGAAAGTGTTCAAATTGAACAAATTATGAAGATTGTTGTGAAAATATTATAAGAATTATGAGGCCATAACATAAAAACAATTCATGAAAAATTATAGTAGTGAAAATATGTTAAAAACAGACATTCAACAACTCAATCAAGACAGTTATTAGCAAGAGTAATATATGTTGCAACTGAAACGAGTCGTTCGGGCTCAACTCGTTAAATCTGGCGTTCGGCTCGGGCTCGTTCGTTAAGCAAATGAGCCGAGCTTGAATACATTTTCTAGGCTTGTTTAATAAATAAACCGAGCTTGAACATTCCAAAGTTTGGCTCAGCTCGGTTCGTTTCGTTTGCAGCCCTGCTCTTTGGTGATTATACTGTTATACAACACAAATCTATAATTTTTCACAATAACTATGTTTTTGGAAATTCTGAAAATTTCATCCAAGTTACCAGAGATTACCCAATTTTTCTTTACTAAACCCTTTTCTCTAATGCGAGTAACTAACCTTTATATGTGATCAGGTTTCTACTTCATCCATGGATGTTGGTGTTGTACCTGAACCTACGATGAGCGACGTCTCAATCTCACACCCAAGACCTCCCAAAGGAACAATTGACCTTTTCACGAACACTCCCATCCAGATCCTTCCTCAGATTACTACAATGGACAGGGAAGCCAGAGTCCTGAGGTACATTGAGAAGAAGAAGACGAGGAAGTTTGAGAAGACAATCAGGTATGCCTCAAGGAAGGCCTATGCAGAAACCAGACCACGGATCAAGGGTCGGTTTGCAAAGCGAACAAATGCAGAGGTTGAAGTGGACCAGATGCTGTCCACAACACTAATGGCAGAACATGGATATAGCATTGTTCCATCATTCTAAATCCGACCACAAGAGAGGAAAAGAAGAATCTTCACATGAGAATTTTGCTTCTTTTAACTAGGGCTACTGCTAATATGTATCTTTCTCAATCTAATTACTTTTTCAAATAATTAGTAGTATCTTTGCTTTACTAGTGTTGTATCTTGACAGCTCTGGTTCTCTTGTAAATATATGTTAAATCTTGACATTATTATATGCAATGATAATTCCCCTTCTAAGTCAATATTTGCAATTCGAAATTTTGGGTTTGAGGAGCTAACTTCAAGAACTGGTTAGCCTACCCTGGGTGATTATCTTTTATGGGAAGAAGAATTTCACTTTACCAAATCAACTCAAAGGTAAAAACAGAAAACATCAACAAATCTAAAGGAAACAAAACCAACTCATATTAAAGTGACAGTGACAAAACACAGTTGAAGCCCCAAAATTCTACTTCTACCACATATATACTATGTTGCATACACCAACCACCACAGTGTTCAAGCTAGACAGAAGTACAAATTTAACTTACCACAGTGGCTCCCCTCGAATTCATTAGTCCAGCTTTAGCAACCTTCCAACTCCTAACACTTGGGCTGCTGCCGCTTCAGCGAGTCTTCATATCTATACTACTAGTTAGTTTGAACTTTAGGAGGCCTCCCCGGCCCTCGACGCTTCTTAGGATTTCCCAGCCCACGACGCACTGGTTGCTCCAGCTTCTCCAGTTGCTGCTCAGGCTCCAGCTGCCGCCTTGGCCTCCCTCGGCCTCGAGTCTCAGGAGTAATCCCTTGGGCTTGCTGTGAAGGCTCTTGCTGCTCCTCTTGGTGGTGCTGATTAGCCGAGGGCAAGAATTCCACCGCACTCTGCTGCTCTTCATGCTGATGTTGTGAGGGCAACGACTCGGTCATACTTGTACCTGTCAGTGATTCAGCTTTGGGAGGCATCTCCAGTTGCCGCTTTGGCCTCCCTTGGCCTCGAGGCTTAGGAGCATTCTCCTGGCCTTGCGGTGATGGCTCTTGCTGCTCCTCTTGTTGGTGCTGATTAGCTGAAGGCAAGAATTCCTCCGTACTTCGCTGCTCATCATGCTGATGTTTCGAGGATAACGATTCAGTCATACTTATAGCTGTCAGTGATTCAGTTTGGGGAGGCTCCTCCAGTTGCCGCCTTGGCCTCCCTCGGCCTCGAGGCTTAGGAGCATTCTCCTGGCCTTGCGGTGATGGCTCTTGCTGCTCCTCTTGTTGGTGCTGATTAGCTGAAGTCAAGAATTCCTCCGTACTTTGCTGCTCATCATGCTGATGTTTCGAGGACAACGATTCAGTCATACTTGTAGCTGTCAGTGTTTCAGTTTGGGGAGGCTCCTCCAGTTGCCGCTTTGGCCTCCCTCGGCCTCGAGGCTTAGGAGCATTCTCCTGGCCTTGCGGTGATGGCTCTTGCTGCTTCTCTTGTTGGTGCTGATTAGCTGAAGGCAAGAATTCCTCCGTACTTTGCTGCTCATCATGCTGATGTTTCAAGGACAATGATTTAGTCATACTTGTAGCTGTCAGTGATTCAGTTTGGGGAGGCTCCTCCAGTTGCCGCTTTGGCCTCCCTCGGCCTCGAGGCTTAGGAGCATTCTCCTGGCCTTGCGGTGATGGCTCTTGCTGCTCCTCTTGTTGGTGCTGATTAGCTGAAGGCAAGAATTCCTCCGTACTTTGCTGCTCATCATGCTGATGTTTCGAGGACAACGATTCAGTCATACTTGTAGCTGTCAGTGATTCAGTTTGGGGAGGCTCCTCCAGTTGCCGCTTTGGCCTCCCTCGGCCTCGAGGCTTAGGAGCATTCTCCTGGCCTTGCGGTGATGGCTCTTGCTGCTCCTCTTGTTGGTGCTGATTAGCTGAAGGCAAGAATTCCTCCGTACTTTGCTGCTCATCATGCTGATGTTTCGAGGACAACAATTCAGTCATACTTGTAGCTGTCAGTGATTCAGTTTGGGGAGGCTCCTCCAGTTGCCGCCTTGGCCTCCCTCGGCCTCGAGGCTTAGGAGCATTCTCCTGGCCTTGCGGTGATGGCTCTTGCTGCTCCTCTTGTTGGTGCTGATTAGCTGAAGTCAAGAATTCCTCCGTACTTTGCAGCTCATCATGCTGATGTTTCAAGGACAACGATTCAGTCATACTTGTAGCTGTCAGTGATTCAGTTTTGGGAGGCTCCTCCAGTTGCCGCTTTGGCCTCCCTCGGCCTCGAGCCTTAGGAGCATTCTCCTGGCCTTGCGGTGATGGCTCTTGCTGCTCCTCTTGTTGCTGATTAGCTGAAGGCAAGAATTGCTCCGCACTCTGCTGCTCCTCATGCTGATGTTGCAAGAGCAATGATTCAGTCATACTTGCACCTGTTAGTGATTCAGTTTTGGGTGGTCGAGGCCGTAATTGCCTCCTCTGTGGCTTCTCCGGAGTCCGCTGTTCCAACTGATCCTGGGTACAACTCAATTCTGCCATGGATTTTTGTTCAGAAGATTTTTCAGGAACTTGAAGATCTAGTTGCCGTTGTGGTCGAGGCCTTAATTGCCTACGATGTGGCTTCTCCTGTGTGTGTTGTTCCAGCTGATCCTGGGTACAACTCAATTCTTCTATTGGTTTTAGTTCCGAAGACTTCTCAGGAACTGGAAGATCTAGTTTTTGCTGTGGTCGAGGCCTTAATTGCCTACGCTGTGGCTTCTCCTGTGTGTCTTCTAATGGTTTTAGTTCCGAAGACTTCTCAGGAACTGGAAGATCTAGTTTTTGTTGTGGTCGAGGCCGTAATTGCCTGCGCTGTGGCTTCTCATGTGTCTGCTGCTCCAGCTGATACTGGGTACAAGACTTTTCAGGAACTGGAACATCTAGTTCTTGTGGCTGCAAAACAACAATATCAGGACTTCCCTCTCCAGTATTCTTATTCAGCTGTTCTTCCTTCTCTGAAAGTTCTTTTTCCTTTTCTTGTAGGATAGGCTCAAGATACTCAACAGGCAGTGCCTTCATTTGACTACAATCACTCTTCTCACCATCATCACAGGATTGCAACATCTCATTGTTCTGTGCTTGATATTGCTTGTCAACCACTTCAGTACCATCTTCAGAAGATTTTTCGGGGATTGGAAGGTTCAATTGCTGCTGTGGCTGCAGACCGGAAATATCAAAACTTCCGCCTCCCAGACCCTTCATCGGCTGCTCTTCCTCTGAAATTTCAGTCTTTTCTTCTTCCATAGTAGGCTCAACAGGAAGCGAGGGTAACTTACAACCATCACCCATCTCACCGTTCTCACCATCATCACAGGATTGCAACATCTCGCTATTTATTGCCAGATTTTGTTCGTCAACCACTTCAGGAGCTAGAAGGTTTAATTGCTGCTGTGGCTGCAGATCAGAAACATCTAAACTTTCGTCTCCAAGACCCTTCATCGGCTGCTCTTCCTCCTCTGAAACTTCGGTCTTTTCTTCTTCCATAATAGGCTCAAGGGGCTCATTAGGCAGCAACGATAAATTACAACCATCACCCCTCTCAACATCATCAGAAGATTGTAACAGCAAACTAGTTTGTGGAAGATTTTGTTCGTCAACATCTTCAGTACAATCTTCTAATGCTTGAATTGGTTCTTCAATCACTTCCATCCGTTCTATCAACTGATAATCTGCTTCAATATCGTGTTTCTTACTTGGCCTACCCTGCTTTCGTCCCTTCCGCTTTCTTTTCAGTCCCTTCTTAGAGGGAGAGCTAGAGCTAGGCTTATTGTTCATGATTTCACCAGCAAGCAAAAAAGAATTTTCACGAGTCATAAAAATCTCCCCACTCCCACAAAGCTTCTTCAGATGATGACTTAGAAACGAAGAATGCGCCCACGGCAAATCATTATACTCCTGTTTAATAAAATTCGATATTGCCTCTTCACTAGACCCACCTTCCTCATTCAGCTCCTGAATTGCCCTATGTATCATCTGCACAAAATACCGCCACCCAAAAGCATAATCTCACCACTCGCCAAGTAGACAATATGAACATATAAATGCAAAAAGCAACAAACCCGCAAAGAGATACACGCACAGATGTGAAAAACCAAAAGCAGAAGAAGCATACCATGCCTCTGTTACCTTAAATTCTTGAGAATCCAATTTTGGGTATTTGAATATTTAAAAAAAAAAAAAAATAGACATCAATGTAATAGTTTATATATATACATTGTAACACCAAGTCCCCAATTCAGTCGCCATTGTAGATATTCCCAATATCAAACATAAACTTCAAAACATAGTGTAAACCCTACTAACAAAACAAATAGAGAACTCGCATTCCAAACCATCCTCACCGTACAATCCCTAAACCAGTGTATTGGAGCTCTTTCAATGTATGATCTTTATACAAATACAAATATATATATATATGTATATTTATATGTATTGGGTGTAATTGCGAGATATAGAGAAATAATTACCGCAGAATAGGTGGGGTGATCGGGGTTGGGATTGTGGGCGAAGAACTCTGCAAGTTTTTGATCAATTAGGTTTTTTCGCGCGTCGGTCAGGGGTTTGGCGGGGTCGGAGCTGGCCATTGCGATCACAGTCGCTCTGAATTTCTCCATCGCGAACCAATCGTCGTCGATGTCTTTGGACATTGTTATACTTTGAACAATTGGAAGTGAGTCTAGGGTTAGGGCTCGTCTAGGGTACTCGGAAGTGGGTCTAGGGTTCCATAAATTTTGCATTAGGGTTTGGAGTAGGTTAGGGTTTTGCACAAATCAAATTCTAGAGAGCGATGAAAGGTGCTGAAAGGTCGAGACAAATAAAATTTCCATATATGTGTGATATATATATATATATATATATATATATATATATATATATATACTGAAATTTGTTTAGGTAATTAATAAGTTAATTAAATTGATCCACTTTATTTTTCAGAAGATTAAAAAAGGTACTCCATCATCTAGTTTCCCCCAAAAAAATTAAAAAAAAAAGCCAATTATGACAATGGTAGTGTTTGGCATGCTTTGGTAGTGATATACAAAGTTACTCTTTTTTTGTTAATTAACTACTCAGATAAATATTTAGATGATAAATACTTAGAAATACTAAATGTAGTTCGAAGTGTTATTTCTTTGTGGGAGAGTACACAGTTCACAAACTAGACTAATGATGTTGGGTATTTTCTACTAACTAAAACAAAATAATAAGAAATAAAAATAAATAAATAAATTAGAATTTTAAGTTTTTAACTATAGAAATTTTGAGAATAAAATAGAGGTTTGAGGACACTTTTCTTTTGGTGGGTTTTACTCTTGGATAAGAGAAGTCAAATGATGCTTTAAATACACACTTTTCGGTTCTTTTCGTTTATTCTTGTTGGTTGCTCCATTAGTTAAACATGCAATACTACACTCCATAATTACTAAACTAAAAATACAATATAAATATATTTAAATAATTATACATTCCAATCTAAAGTCTCTACATTTTAATTTTTCATAATAAAGTATCTCTACATAAGAGTTTTCCCATGGACTGTTTGGTTGCCATATTTTTGTTTGTATTTATGTTTTTATGTTTAAAAAGCTTTGGTTATTTGTTTGTGATGTTTCTTCAGTTTATTGCACTGTATCAATAAATACAATTTTGATTAAAAAAAACAAGAAAATTTGTTCAAAAACAAAAAAAAAAACACACGCCAAAAACCATGTTTGAAGTTGTTTCTCCTCTCTCCATTTCAGCCAACATCTCTTAGTTCATGGCGATTCTACACATACACAAGATTTAGGGTTTCACAACGAGAGGCGACGCCTAGGGTTTCGATTGGAGCGCGTTTGGGTTTCAGCACAACTTGCACAGAGAGGCGATTTCGTTCTCGATTTAAACTCAGGTTAGCTTCTCCACTCTTCCCCCATATATGTCTTGTTCGAGCTCAATTTTAGCGAATTTTTAGTAATATTTTAGGGTTTTGTGTGTGTATCTGTTTGCGTGTGTGTGTGTGTTCGTGTCTCTATGAAAAACCCCCAATTTTGTGTATGTGCGTGTGTGTTCGTGTCTGTGTGCAGCTACAATTTTTGCAGATTAAGTCTAGTGAATTTGGTTCTCTGTTGAATTGATTTCATATATTGCTTCAGTTTAATTGTATCTATATATATATGTGTAAATAGCTAGAATTGTATGACAATCACTGTATGGTTGGTGTATATGTGTGTCGACAGAGCTAGGGCATACATAGATATGAATGTATTGCTTCTATATGTGTATTGTTTATTTTTCATGTTTGTTTTGCTTCTTCCACCATGATTTCTCTTCATATTAGAACTGAAATTTTGATAAGCAATTGTTCACTTTGATAAATCTGATTTTTTTTTTTTTGTATATATTTGCTGTATATATGAGTTGTTCCTTCTTCAACCCAGTTTAAAACATAGAAAGTAATACTGTATATATGAGTTGTTCCTTCTTCAACCCAGTTTAATATTTAAGTGTTTGGTTTTGTATTGAATTGATTTCATATATATTACTTCATTTTATTATATTTCATATATTGCTTCAGAAATGATAATTGGTGGAGTGGAAGTGTGAATCAAGCAGGGGATATCATGCATAAATGTATTTGATTTATGAGAATTTTGCTTATTGGTGTTGAGAACAATCTCTGTTTGCATTTAATATGATTTTGCACAATCTCTGTTTAAATTCTATATTTGTTTAAAATTGTGACTATCTTAAATTATGTAACTGTGCTTGCATTGGGCTCTTCTATAGGATTTCCCCCCTTATTATGCTTTGCTTATATTATTGTGAAATGTGTTGAATAGTTCTGTTATAATCTAGTGCAGTGGTAGAGATTTTTTAATTTCTATGGGATTTTTTGGGTGTAGTATGGAGGGAATTCTTGTGGGGAGGTATTGCGGGTGCTTTTGGAGAAGGGATGATGCACCCAGTTGATACCATTAAGACGCAGATACAAAGTCAAGCTAATTTTGGTGGGCACCAGGTATGTATTGTTTGGTGGTGTTGTTAATCATACATGATATCATATGGAGAAATAAGAGTTGGGTTTTGTAAAATTAATGATGGTTGTATGGAGGTTTAGTATTATATTATTGAATTAATAAAACTAATTTTCCAAACTCTAATACTGGGAGAGGACTTGGATGAACTTGAGTTAGGTTTTTGATTTACTAACTTTCTTAGGCTATGTTTGATTGCGTGAGTTGGTGCTTTGGAATTGGAATTGGAGAAAATTAGTTCAAATTTTAAACTAGTTTTTGTCCAATTTCAGTTCCAAAGCACCACTTCCATGTAACCGAGCGTAGCATTAAGGTGTTGAAGAATATCAATTTTCTTATTTTTTCTCTCCCTGTTTTTGAGTTTTACTGACATATTACTCTGTTACCATAAAAACCAGAAAAGTATATTACAGATGGTCAGAACGGTTTGGGTTACTGATGGGCTAAAAGGTATTTTATATTTTTCTTGTTTAATGTTCTGATTATGTACATGACAGGTATTTTATCTGTATATTGAATGTGTGTCCATGTATAGCCGCATTGGTGATTTTTTTTTTTTTTTGATGAAATAATTATTAGTAGCTCTTAGTCATTTTGGTGATGATACACCATTGAACTTGGAGAACATTTCAGTATGCCGTCTTTTCCATGTTTGATGTGCTTGACATCCAATATAATGGAACTTGAATAGCTTGGATTCCATTTTGACTCTTCTCGTGTGTGCTCATTTTCTATTCATGGATTGTCTGAACTAATTTTATTGATAGGATTTTATAGAGGCATAGCTCCTGGGGTTACTGGTTCTCTTGCAACCGGGGCAACATATTTTGGTGTCATAGAGTCTACTAAGAAGTGGATTGAAGAATCACATCCAAGCCTTAAGGGCCACTGGGCACATTTTATTGCTGGAGCTATTGGTAAGGTCTTTGCTTCTTTAGTTTTCTATAAATTTTGATTCACCTTTGATATCATTCAAGTTCCTACAAACATATAGTTTGCATGTACATTTGTGTGTCAATTGAGGGAGATAAAACAATAGGATTTATAGTGGTAGGTATCAGCAAACAGCCTTTTCTTGAAGCTCTTATCTGTGGAGTTTATTAAGCCTTCATTATATAATATATACCTTGGAGGCTTCTCTGTGGGCAAGAAGATATCACTTCATTTGGTTATATTCTTGGCCTTTACTTCCTAATAGTTAAACTTGCAATATGACTCTGGCTCTACCTTTATGTAGATCTTGCACATTTATTTATTGCTGTAGTTGGTGTGAATTGAGCATGTTATTCATTTTCATTTATGGTAATGTTATGCACGCGTTTTAGACTACATGTTGGCTATGTTTTCTGAAGATTATATTGGTATAAAAATAAACAAACAAGTGGTTATATATTAACAGAAATGTCTGAACCTTCTTTTTTTTAACCTATACCGGCCTTAGGAATGTGGAAAGAAAATTAAGTGGGGTAGTAAAAACGTTTTACATGCCTTGTTTAGTTTGGTTGAAAGATGATATTGGACGTGATTGAATGCATATGACTGACTGCTGCTTTCTTTCTTGTATATGGGTTGCGCTCCCTGTTTGAGCGCTTTCTTTTATATATTTCTTACTTATCAGAAAAAAATAAAAAATAAATAAAGACTGATTGCTGCAGGTTTATAATTTTGTTAGCGAATCACATACTATATTTTCATGATACAAAGCTTGACTTTGAAAGTTAAGCATGGAACTGTTTTGGTTCTGTAGCTTGGTGGATTTGCTAGATATGACCTCTGTTATTTTTAGGGCCTCGAAGCCTGCAAGTTTAGCTAATGATATATATGCTCCAGAAACCAGATGTTAATACTAGTCACTCTTGAATAGGGATGTAGTTCATTTAATTTCTACTCCTATATACACTTGTGATTATATTCGTCTAGAATATCCCTATCATTCTACTTGGTATAGATGCCTTACTACAAGTTTCCTACACACACAGGTCAACATTGTAGTAACTTATTGTGCACTGCACATTTCATTAGGATGTACGGACAGACAGATGTTATATTTGACGGTACATCGGGTGAGATCTCGGGTGAAGGGAATGAGGATGATGATGGAGATGGCAATCATGCACCTGAAAATGTTACGCCTATGAGGGATACAATGAATGCAGTTCGCGATATAATAGCTGACTTAATTTGGGTCGAACGATAGATGTTTAATTTATTTCATTTTGAATAATTGTTTAAGTGTATGTGTTATGGTTTTTCTATCTTTAATTTTGATGACTGTAATAACTTATATTATCTAAATTATGAATTATTGTAATAACTTATATTATCTAAGTTCTTGATCACTGTAATAGTTAATATTTATGTCAAGTTCTATTGTTTTCTAATTTACTATTGTTACTTTTGGGATTTCAAAATACAAATGTATCAGGATTTGGGGCACGACCCTCCATGTTGTTGTGGCATGGGTCCTATGATTCTTTATCGGGCTGGGACAATACAAAATAAGGGACGCTACTTTTATAGATGTCCAAAATGGAAGGTATGATTTCTAATACGGAGGGATTAACAAAATAGTTGATTCGAAGTAATTATAATTATTTTATATGTTTTGAAATTGTAGAAACACCATAATAGTTTTATATGGTTGGATGATGTCCCCACGGGATTTCAAGGAATTAGACAGCAGGAGGGCAATGATTTGGACAACGTAGTTGTTGTTATTCAACATGAACAGTATCGGTAGAAGTACATTACATATGGTGGTTGTATTTGTCTAAGTTGTTTGTTATTTCTTATGTGTTTTATCGTACTTCTTGTGATTATTATTATTGTAATTAACTAATGATATTTCATTTATTCGTTTTTTATTCGGCCATGTAATAAATATATTCAGATATGGGTATATACTGAATGATTGTAAAATATTATTGAATTTTCATCTCCATAATGGGATATGTTGGAGGACAGTGTCTTGGATATGTCTTGTGATATTGGATGTCTTGTGATAATTATTTTTTAGTATATCTTGTGATAATTCTTGCTATCAGGTGAAAAAAAAAATTTGGACTTGTCATTTTTATGGTGAGGTGTTGCCGAAATTTTTTCATTTTCAAAAGTATTCATGATGAGCAATACCAACTTGTCATAGAAGATATTTGGTAAAGAAGTGTCTTTCAATTGCCAAAGATTTGTCATCATTAATTTTTGTATTTTGAAAAAACAAAAAAAAAAATACATTTGAAGTCATCAAACGTGTTTTTCTGTTTCTATTATCTGAAATTTAGAATAAACAGACTCTGTCAAACATGTTTTTCTATTTCTATTATGAAAAATAGGGTTTTGCCAAACATGTTTTTTTGTTTTTGTTATGAAAAATAGGGTTCTGTCAAAAGTGTTTATTGATTTTTAATTTTTCAATTTCGACCGAAAAAACATCCCTACCAAATATACTCATGTTTTTGGATGAATAAACAAAAATCGTATTTTTTGTTTATTTCAACACAAACACAAACACAGCTCTATTGGGGTAAAATTGTCCGTGGGTTAATTTATTTATCAACAAATATAATTCTGTTCAATTGTTGGAGAAGCTCAATTGAATACCTATAGAATATATATATATATATATATAAAGGTTGTGCGAACAAGTCACACGTACACCATCTCATTTTTTTGCATCCTGAAAATTAATTAATTTGACTCATGTGATCTATCTGGTAGAACTTTTAAATTTTGAAATAAATTAGATTCTTTAATTTCAATTCATTTATGATTTTTTGTATGGAAATCATTTGAAAATTTTGTTTTTTAAAAGCAAATTAGAAAACATCAAACGTTTTAAGAATGCAAAAAAAAAAGTTTGTAAGTTAGAAGAGATACTAATTATTTAATTACTTCAAATGTTAGAGCCTAGAGGAGATAAATCACATATTTATATTTAGGGCCCGTTTGGAAAGAGGTTATTTTTATTTTTGTTTCCGTTTTTTATTCCTAAATTGGGAACAAAACTTGTTTGATATCCAAATTTTTAAAAACGTTTTGGTGAACAGTGTCAAGAACAAATATAAAAACAATCCCAAATATGAGAACATGAAATTGGTATTTTTTTATGTTTTTTGTTCTATACACATCCATCTCCACCACCACCACCAACAACGCCACCAGCCGCCTCCACCACCACCACCACAAATCTACACACACACATATACACCCTTCCCTCTCTACCACAACCCTCCACTCCGAATTGGGGCAAACCCTCTCCACCCCTAATTGCCCTAAACCCCTCATTTGGAACAAAATACAAATTGGTTCCAAACACATATTTGTTTTTATTTTTTTGGAAAAAAATATAAATACAAATACAAAGATAAATACAAATACATATTTTTATTTTTTTACCCAAAATACAAATACAAAAACACTGATTTCCAAACGGGGCCTTTAGTATTAATTGCATGAGATTAGTAAAAATGACATAAATGAATATATGACCCACCATAGAGCTTATGGAATGTAGACATCAATGCAAATTTATTTTTTTTTTAAACAAAAGGGAAAAAATAAGTATGAATGTTTTTTTTTCCTTCAGGAAAAGTAGAGTTTTGACAATTAATTGAAGTACTTGTGCTCCTCACCACAGAAAATAGAAAATAAAATAAAGCTTCAAGCACTTTTATAGGTTTTAATCTTGGATGAGCAAAGGCAATTGAATTTTTTTAAGCCAATTGATGCTTTAATTCACACTTTATTCTCTTCTTTTCCTTTTTTTTGTTCGTTGCTTCATTCATTAAACATGGACATCTAAATCGGAGAATTAATAAAATAAAATACCATGTTACACATTGGCTATGATTAACTGTGACTGCTTAATGACTATACTACCCTTTCAGACCTTGATCTCCTGGACATATTTTACATTCCTTTCACTTTTTTTTTTGGTTATTCCCAATAAAAAGTAAATTGTTTTTACTTTGTTTATGAGTGTCTTATTGACAAGTAACATCATTATATTTTTTTCAATCTTTTTCAATGTAAGATCTTAAAACGTACTTATGTCATCATTTGATAAAATTACAAATACACTCATATCCTGTCACTGCTTTATTCCAGAAATTATTAAATGATATGAAAAAATATATATTGACAATATTTCTTATTGACCAAGAAAAAGCTTCCCAAGAAATTAATGAATTCACTAAAATAAGAAAAATGCTCAAGTATCACTAAAGCAAAAGAAGGAATATCCCTCTAGAACTCTGTCCAAAAGGGCATTTTTGGAATTTCACATATCTCACCCTTTGTACTAATCCATGCACTGTAGAACCATCTCTCTCTCCTATATATAAATGCCAACACAACCAAAACTCATACCATTTCACTCCAAAAACATCACTTAAGAAGAGAGGCTAAACAAGATTATGAGGCCAACCACCACCACCACCACCACCACCTCTGCCACCACCGGATTGCGGCGATGGCATTCACCAACGCCTTTCCTCTTCACCGGCCTGGCCTTCATGTTGGGACTTATTGCTCTAGCATTGGTGATTTTAGCTTGCTCATACAAAAAAGCTAATTTAAATCAGTCCTCAAATGAAGTTGAAGAAAAACCAGCCAAGCCTATGCAAATATTGCAGCCGGAAATGGAGCCAAAGATCGTCGTCATCATGGCCGGAGACCACAACCCTACCTTTCTGGCCAAGCCTGTCTCCTCTTCTCTTCATAGTGAACAAGTCTGAAAATCATCTTATGCTTTTTTTTCGGTTTTTTTTTTTTTTTTTTGTGTGTTTTGTTTTGCTTTAAGTTTATCGGTTATTACATGGTCCTGTTCAAATACAGACGTTCTGAGTTAGCGTCTTTGTTAGAATTTTTGAGAATATTCGTAAATTGATGAGTATATATATATATAAGATGTTTTGAATGGTTTTGCACTTTTATTTATTTTTACTGGCTTGGTATCTAGTCTAGCAAAATTGAGCATTGCTTTATAGATGAATTGCTTCAATGGTGATATTGTTAATGCATGTAATGAATATGTCAAAAATGGGATGGGATTGATAGATGCACTAATGGTTTTTGCTATATAGATTTAAGAATTTCATTGCAATTTTTTTCACTCCAAGCTTATACTTTGATCATTTATGTCATTGATAAATTGATTTTTTATTTGGTTACTTTAACAGGATCGGAGTATTATGTATTTACCTAGACACACAATAGGACTAGATACATCATTCGGGTTGTTAGGACGCCTCAGTTGCATACATTATTGTATTTTCACTTGACACCTATGGTAATGATCAACGGCTCAATTATGCTCAACCATATATATATATATATATATGTATGTATGAATATAATTAGGTCCATCCAATTTCCACCCATTGTTTAGTGCAATGACAGGAGTTCACACCAAGGTTCGCAGTAATGGTATCGGTTGTTGTAATGGTAATGATATCGGTTAAACGGACTCGGGTCAGTATCAGGATTACATAACGGGACTCAGTTATTGCAATCGTGAATTTTTTAAAATCTTGCACATCTCACCCAAAATGTTCTAATTGGATATTTTTGACAACATGAATGAATAAAGATGATTTTTTTGTAAATTTAAGTGAATTTTATTAATTTTTTTTAAAAAAATTAATATAAAAAATAATTTATTAATAAATCTAATAGTATCGTCGTTATTTCAATATTTATGATATACTTGTTATGATATTATTAAATTAATTTTAAATTTAAATAAATAAAAAATTAAAATCATAAAATATATAATTTATTTCCAACAATGCAAAATAAATTTTAAAAAAGGTACATGGTCCATCACCAAAATGAATTTCGTGATGGATATTGTTGTTCTGGTTGGGGTTCATGAAAGGATTGCCAATTTTGAGCTGTATCTTTAGTGGACATTTGATTCATCATTAATACATCATCTTCTTTTCGTAATTGATAAAGATGATTCTGACCCTAAGTATATCCCAATAAATTATTAGACTGATTTGTAACGAGCGTAATGGGAACTGGCCCGCTGTAACGGCCAGTAACAGTAATGAACACTCCAAAAAACGTTACGTAATAACGGCCGTTACAACGAACCATAGTCCATACCCTCAAGTGAGAATGTGGGTTGAAATGTGAATTAATTGGAGCAATAAATTTGTGAGAATATATATATATATATATGTTGTCAAATTTTAAGTTCACATTGAATCTACCTTGATTTTATAACACACTTGGACTTGGTACCATTTATATACAAGTTAATGTCTCTTTTTTATTCATGAACATACTTGTTGCTTGTATATACTAAAATCGTATGTGAACAGTTTGAAACGAAAATCATACCAGTATGTAAGAGATCTCCTCCAAGCATTCCCATGGTATAGAGGGAAGGAAAGTTACCTGTATCTATATCTATATATGTATACAGATATATATTACAAGCAAGTGAAGTCAAGGATTAGCATTTATGTTGTCATGAAATGGACAAAATAGGTTATCTGTTGAACGCCACTTTAGTCTAGTGTCATGACAAAAGATCACATACGCAACCGACCTTTTTCTTAAAAAAATAGTAACAAAAACCACGAAGAGCGAGCCAGCTATCTGTTCGCTCCAATATAATGGCCGAATGATTAGGCCGATTTTTCTCTTTTTCGTGAGATGCGAGCGTGTAAAAAATGGTGATAGAGTTCAACCGGTTCAAAAGGAACGGGTTTTCGTTTCTTTTGAACAAAAGAGATAAAATCAGGTGATTTACGAGAGATAATATTCAACTTTTGTGAAGGGTTTTGATTGATTCAACAAAGAGGACTTTCGGTAATCGAAAAGAATAAAAAGATGAAGATAATAGAATTGAAAGTGCCGAACAAGGAATTGAATGTAACGTTTGGTGAGAATTAAAATGACTTGGAATTGAAAATAGTGCATGAAAAATTAAAGTTGATATTGAAGATACGATTTGCAAGAAATTTAAAATAGTGCAAGGAATTAAAAAAATACAGTAATTGAAAAGTGCATAATAGAAACATAATGAAAATAAAGTCTGTTAATGTAACACCAACATTTTTGTGTTTGGGACCCCTAAAACACTACATACATTAATTATAGAGACTCCACCTAATTAAATTTGATAAATCCTAAATATTTATTCCTATCTAAAAGGGAGGAAATAAAAATCAAAACTCTAATTTAACTTTTTCTCCAAGCAATCCTTTATTATTGGAGTCTTCATTCATTTCTTTGTTGGGCTTCTTTTTGCGCGGCCTGCTCCACTTGCTTTCGTCACGATTCTAATTACAGCTCATTTAAAGAATCCATTAATTGATCATGAGGAAATAAGAGACGAGATTTAAAAAAAATTATGGATGTAATAACTTATCGGTATCAAGTTGTTACTTTCAAATGAAAAATAAACGGTCGAGCCTCAGCAGAGGCAGCGTAGCCTATCCATACATGTACGTGTATATCTAAATCCAAAATAAATGTTGATGTCTTCTCTACCTAAGCATCATATTCAATCATCATTAATCCTGAAGAAAATTAACATTGATACAAAAAAGTGAAATTGAAGCACCTAATACTTAAATTATAAGCTGACTTATTTTCAAAAGTAATCAAGAACTCTCAATCTTCATTCCCAACCATAGAATTAGCCCATAGTTTTTGACATTAATGACATAAAATTTATTTAAAATTAATAATGGATGAGGTTGATGATGATGGCCGTGGCGTCTCGAGCATGTAACATACATTAATTGTTGACAAGAAGATCAAGTACAATTACAAAGAGGGACTCCTTTTAAAAGAAATGTGTCAAATTAGTCCAAAGGAAGTTGAAAACTCACCAAATCATCTTCTTTTTTGGTGGCAGACATGAAATCATAATTTTCACATTTTTTTATTTTTGACAAAAAAAAAAATTAGTTGAGTTGTCATTGAGGTTGACACTGAGTTGTTAGGTGGAATTAGTATATATAGTGAATACATATTCATTGTTGGATGAAATATTATGGGACTCAAACACATCTATAATTATCCATTGAATAATATATATTCATTCCTTTCCTAATTTTGCCCAAGGTGCAAGAATCATTTTTCAATATGAATAAGATTTGGGTGTTTTTCTTTAGAGAACGAAGTTTTTTTTTTATTAATGTGGTTTAATATAATTTAGACATGTTATTAAAAAAAAAATAGAAAAGAAGATGGACATAAAAAATATTAAAAGGGGGAATTATTTCTAAATTTTTTTTTAAAAGCTTTTATACATGTGCTCGAATTATACTATATCACATTAGCAAAGATGACGAATTTCATCGAAAGACTCAAGTGTTGTTCATAAAATATAAAAATATTGACAAATGGGCAATATTACAAAATTCTTAAATGGCTTTGACATATAGGTGGCTAAAATCATGACCATTACCATACCATGCATGAACTTAAACAAAAATATTTTTATTATGATTAACTCATGTTAAAGAATGTGAAAATGGAGGACCAATCATTAATTTCTTTACTGGTGTTACTCTTACAAAAATATATACATGTGTATATATATATATAATTCAGTTAAAATGAGAGAAATGTGTTTTTAAAATGTTGGATAAATGGGTTGGTGAATGGGACCGGTTTGATACTGAATCATCTAGAAAAGGAAATGGGTGGGACAAGAGGGACATATTGGCACTAAAATTGTTGTTTAGGTGAGAAACCTTGAAGTTTTTGTGCATTACCAAAAACATTACAATTAGAGTTGACAATTTCTGACACGATTATATTTATTATTATATTTATCTACAAATTTTTTATGTTCTCTAATTAGTCATGGATTGAAATATATTAATAAATTATTACTGAATGATGTCAATTTCAATTTCAATTTCATTTTTATTTTTTATTTTTTATTTTTCGTGTTGGATTGTGTCAAATTTAAAATATTTAATTTTTGTGTCGACTAGTGTCAGATTACATGGTCAACCCGTGGGTCGACATGCTGACACGAATTGCCAGCTCTAATCACAATCATCACATACATATAAATACATTTATTGGGGCCTATATAAAAAAGGAAATCAATGGGAGCCATGAAAAAATATGTAAATAATAATGATTTTATGTTATATTGAAATTAACCACCAAACAACTGAAAATCATTAAAAATCGTTTGAATTGAGACATCATGATTATGACATTTAATCGTATTTCAATTAATATATCTATTAATTTTTAGTTGTTCACTACTCAACCTTTTGATGTATCTAATTTGATCAACCTTTTAACATCATTCTGTTTAAATCGCCTCATTTTTATATGTCAAAAAAACAATTGAAAATTTTGTTCTACCTTTCCCTACATATTATACATTTCATATGTACCTAAATCATTTGATTTTTACATTTTCGGTTATATAGCACCATTCATACATTAATCATTTAGCTTTTCGTATATCAAAGATATTGAGGGTCTGTTCCACAACGCTGAATTGGGGCATTGGATTTGAAATTAGGAGCTCCAATTTTAAATCGGTTGTTCGGATGCAACAATATGATTTGGAATTGAGAGCTTCGATTCATAATTCCACAAGAGGATTTCCAATTCCAAATCTTCTCAAAGTCTTCAATCTAATAAATAATCTCTCTAACAACTAACTTTTTACAATTACAAACGTACATATATATTCACAATAATATATATATATATATACATATGACTATATATATTCATCCACATGCCTATATATACAAAGTTACAAACATATATACATATATATATACCCATATATGTATAAACAAGGTCTGGTTTTTTCAAAAAAAAAAATTTTGGTAATCGACCAACTCTCTGTTTGGTTCCCGCGAAATTGATGGAAAGGTTAATTCGGAAATTTTTTGTTTGGGTTTCCTGTATGTTTAGGAGGAACGAATTTCTCAGTAATCAAACATACTTTATTAATTAACCAACTATCTGTTTGGTTCCCTAGAAATTGATAGAAAGGTTAATTGAAAGCTTTTATTGTTTGTGTTTCCAGTCTATTTAGGAGAAAAATTCTCTCACAGGGTTCGGCAGTTAAACAGTTTTGATTAATTTTTTTATTTTTTTGGTTTTTGAGCTTCTGATATTTGGTGCTTATGGGACATGCTGTTCATTTAAGTAAGTCCATTTTTATTAATTTTCACAAAATTGTGGGGAAAATAAAATTTTAATTTTTTTAAACACATATATACACATGCATACATACATATATATATATGGAAGTCATTATGGAATGCATAGTGCTTCGAACGGTCCTGCTGGTCTGGTGGTGTTCTCATCGGCAATGGTGAACGGAAGATGCCTTTTGTTTTATTCTCGTTGTACAGTTTTGCTAAGGTTGTTCTAAGTGGAGTTTCTGGTCCGTCATACCTTGGCCTCTTCTCCTATTATCTGAACGGAGTTGTTCGTGGGTTGTTAGTACTATCAGTTTTCTTGTTTATCTGTTTTTTTTATTTGCTTTCGACACTGACCAACGCCAAACGATGACCCATTTCTTGTTCATTTTCTTCCAATCTTAAATATTCCTGCGCCCGTGAATTCAATTGTCCCATATCAAGGGGCGTTGATTTCACCAAGGACCTATGAAAACTGGTTCCTTGCTCGATGGCCATTTTGAAAGCTTCCACCGCCGTTGGTTGATCGCAACCTGATATCATTCTCATTTCTAAATTGAATCTTGACAGGAAATTTTTCAAAATTTCTCCCTTCGCCTACCTCATCGTGAATAGACTAGAAATGGTCCGCTTCTGCTTCCGATTACCAAAATATTGAGCTAAAAACTTTTCCATTAAAGTTTGGAAGGAATCAATTGAACCACCAGGCAATTGTCTGAACCATAACAGGGCTGGGCCAGTTAAACTCGTAGAAAAAGCCTTGCACATTAATGTGTCATCCGTCATGTCAAGAGTCATCATCTGCTCTACATGAAAAAGGTGTTTGATGGGATCCTGTGTCCTGTCGTACATAATGAATTTTGGCATCCGGAACTTGTCTGGCCTTCTTGCTTGTTGTATCTCAACGCTGAACAGTGAGTTAATCATTTTTGTCGTCATCTCAACTGCTAAATCGGCTGGTGATTGCGTTCTGAGATCCTTCACTTGTTCATCCACGATCTTCTGAAGCCTGGTCACCATGTCGAGCGGAACTGTTTGATTATTGGCATTTGGTCTTGCCTCATCTCCCATTTGATGGGTACGAGTGCGGTTCACTGAACTTGTCTCTTGATGGTTGTCTTCTTCTTCAGCATCGGGGCCATTCCTTCGTCTTACTGCTGGCAGTTCTCGACGTTCTAACTGATCAAGTCTTTCCCTTAATTCTTGATTTTCTTTTTCAAGGGCCTCCAAGCGCTGAAGGATGGCATATGCGTCTCTTTGTTATGATGTGGATTCTCCCGTCATTGATCTGATAGCTTCTGACTGGAACCTTCTTTCCCACAGACGACGCCAAAAAGTGTAAATCCGTTCGTCGTCCTCGAATGAATTGATACTTTTATAATTTTAATAGAAACAAATATACTTAGAAAAATGACAGGAAAAACAATAGAACTAGAACGAATGGGAAAATCGGATCCCTTCTTTGATCTCTTTCAATCCCTTTTATACATGAACTTGATTTTGACCTCATAAATGGGTATTAAAATACATTAAAAATAATATCAATGCATTGAAAACAGATCCACTGCTTTCAATTAACTTTATTGTACATTTTGAAATTGTCGGACCGTTATAAACTTTTGATCTTAAATGGACTTTTAATTTTGGGCTTCCTCTTTCTATTGGGCTGACTAATGTTATTTTGTATGTTGGACCAACATTGCCTCGTCTAATGGGCCAAGTGAAAAAAAGGGTCTATAGACATAAAATATATTAAAAGGAGGAATTATTTCTCAATTTTTTTTAAAAGCTTTTATACATGTGCTGGAATTGTACTATATCACATTAGCATAGAGGACAAATTCCATGGGAAGACTAAGTGCTTGTTTGGTAGACGGTGTGGAGTTGGTTTTTGATTTTGGTTTGGTTGGAGTTGGGTTGGAGTTGGGTTGGTTGGAGTTGGTGTGGTTTTATTTTGGTTCCAAACCATGTTTGGTGCAGATGGTTTTGGTGTGAGAAAAAGTGATGCTGAAAAATCAAACCATGTTTGATAGAGTTGGTATGGGTTGAAATTCTGAATATTAATATTAATATATATTAATATATGGGTTTCACATATTAATATTAATATATTAAAATATATTAATATATGGGTTTCACATTTTATTTATTAATATATATTAATATATGGGTTTCACATTTTATTTATTAATAAATATTAATATTAATATATTTTAATATATTAATATTATAATATATTAATATATTGATATTATAATATTAATATATTGATATTATAATATTAAAATATTTGGTAATTTGGAGTAGTTTGACATTTTATTTATTTAAAATAATATTTTTTAAATATATATGTTTTAAAAAATAAAATATATAAATATTTAATTTTTCGAAATATTTAATTTTTCATAAATATTTAATTTTTTCAAAATATTTAATTTTTCATAAATATTTAATTTTTTCGAAATATTTATTTTTTCATAATATTTAATTTCGAATTTATATATATATATATATATATATATAATATTATATGTGAATAGTGTCAAACCATTTGGACCCAACTCCAACCAAACCATCATTTGAGATGGTGTGAAATTTGATGGATTTGGGTCCAATGGAGTGACACTATTCACACACCATTTGTGTTGCACCATGCTTGCCAAACATGGAGTGGAGCAAAATTTTTAAACCAAACCCAAAATTTTGGCTCCACTCCAAATATAAAAATATTGACAAATGGGCAATATTACAAAATTCTTAAATGGCTTTGATATATAGGTGGCTAAAATCATGGCCATACCCATACCATGCATGAACTTAAACAAAAATGTTTTTATTATGATTAACTCATGTTAAAGAATGTGAAAATGGAGGACCATATACATATGTGTATATATATATATAATTCAGTTAAAATGTGAGAAATGTGTTTTTAAAATGTTGGATAAATGGGTTGGTGAATGGGACCGGTTTGATACTGAATCATCTAGAAAAGGAAATGGGTGGACAAGAGGGACATATTGGCACTAAAATTGTTGTTTAGGTGAGAAACCTTGAAGCTTTTGTGCATTACTAAGATCATCACATACATATAAATACATTTATCGGGGCCTATATAAAAAAGGAAATCAATGGGAGCTATGAAAAAATATGTAAATAATAATTATTTTATGTTATATTGAAATTAACCATCAAACAACTGAAATTCATTAAAAATCGTTTGAATTGAAACATCATGATTAAGACATTTAATCGTATTTCAATTAAGATATCTATTAATTTTTAGTTGTTCACTACTCAACCTTTTGATGTATCTAATTTGATCAACCTTTAACATCATTCTATCTAAATCGCCTCATTTTTATACGTCAAAAAAAAATTGAAATTTTGTTCTACCTTTCCCTACATATTATACATTTCATATGTACCTAAATCATTTGATTTTTACATTTTCGGTTATATAGCACCATTCATACATTAATCATTTAGTTTTTCGTACATCAAAGATATTGAAGATCTGTTCGGCAACTCCGAATTGAGGCTTTGTATTTGAAATTGAGAGCTCTAATTCCAAATTATTTTGTTGCATCGAATAACCGATTTGGAATTGGAAAATCCAATTCACAATTCATCTTGTGAAATTGTGATTTTCAATTCCAAATCTTCTAAAAGTCTTCAACCTAATAAATATTATCTCTAACAACTAACTTTTTACAATTACAAACATATATATATATATATATTCACAAAGATATATATATATATATATATATATATATATATATATATATATATTCATCCACATGCCTATATATACAAAGTTACAAACATATATACATATATGTATAAACAAGGTCTGGTTTTTTCAAAAAAAAAAAATTTGGTAATCGACCAACTCTCTGTTTGGTTCCCGCGAAATTGATGGAAAGGTTAATTCGGAATTTTTTTGTTTGGGTTTCCTGTATGTTTAGGAGGAACGAATTTCTCAGTAATCAAACAGATTTTATTAATTAACCAACTATCTATTTGGTTCCCTAGAAATTGATAGAAAGGTTAATTGGAAGCTTTTATTGTTTGTGTTTCCAGTCTATTTAGGTTAAAAATTTCTCTCACAGGGTTCGGCAGTTAAACAGTTTTGATTTATTTTTTGGGTTTTTGAGCTTCTGATATTTGGTGCTTTTGGGACATGCTGTTCATTTAAGTAAGTCCATTTTTATTAATTTTCACAAAATTGTGGGGAAAATAAAATTTTAATTTTTTTAAACACATATATACACATGCATACATATATATATATATATATATTCATAGCTGCATACCAATATCTATATAGTTAAATCTATCTATATTATCTAATTTAAATCAACATTTATGATATTTTACATTAAAATTAAGTTTATGATTGAAATTCACATTCAAAGTGAGTTTGTGATTGAAATCTAATTACATTTAAATTTCAAGACTTAGCCGAACAATGTATTTAAAATTGCATTGATAAAATTATAATTTCATGGAATTACACCCCAATGCAATTCCAAATTCGCACAACCGAATAATATTTGAACCTCCCATCCAAAGTATAGATTATTTTAATCAAATTAATAATAATAAAAAAATGTTACAAATTTAGCACGATTGCACCGACCTAGGTGATCATCTGAAAAATGTGACAACAATTAGAGATTGTGTAGTTCCACATTGCACTTATTACATTAGAGAGAGAAAAAATTGAAAATTTGAATTTGGATGTGGTCATCTCTGTGAATAGTGGGAGACATTTTTGTGTATAGTTCCATATTGCACTTGATTTTCTTTTTTACTTCCTTCCTTTATTCAACGCCCATTCTTGAACTTTATACCTAGAGTATGTTTGATCCAACCGTCCGGTTCGTAATATTTTTAAAAAGTATCGATACCTTTACCCAATATTAATATTATTTTTAATTTGATTCGTAATATTTTTAAAAGGTATTGATATTTTTATGCAACACCAATACTTATTTTTAAGACTAATATTATCTAAGTCTATTTTACTGTTTTCGCAATCACTTTGAATCAGATGTGAATCCAATTAATTGGATATGAATTAGCAAAAAAATTGATAATCCGAATTTGACAGTGCAATTTTATAAATAAATCTGATTTAATCCGAATCCAATATATTGACAGGTCTAACAATCACGGTGAACCATGACCTAAAAATTGACAACCTAGACGAACCAACTCCCGAACAGTCCAAGAGAGGAGCAGTGAGTAAATAAATAAATACTTGAAACAGAAAGCGCATTTATTTAACTAGGTTTCAAGTGGTCCAAAAAGTACCAACATATGCTATAATAGTTCTGTCAAGAAAAATATTATTTTTCTTCTATGTTAATTCAGCTAACAAGATGAGAACATAGACCACGAGAGATTAAATTAAAAAAATAAATAAAAAACAAAAAAATATTTTTTTGTATATAGATTATAGGGGTCATATACAATTTTTATGAACTTATTCGTGAAATAAGTAAAGTAGGGTATTTATTTATTTTCCACCTTGATTAGCACAAGATGCTTCTATAATTTAGACCATTTCTTTTTCTTTCTATAATTTAGGATAAAAACTTTCATTCTTTGTCTAGCTAGTAGGATCATGTAATTTGAAAGAAGAGTTTAAAAGAATAAGTACAGTTTATACTATCAAACCTATAAAACTGTACTGTTAGATACAGAATTTTCACCATATTCACCCAAAACATGTTCTTAATCAACAAAAATTTATCAACATACTCTGTTATTGTCTTTCCCTGTATCTCAAAAAAAGTTGTAGAAAAATCCAAAACCCTAATTTTTTTTATTTTCTCCTATCATGGAAAATCAAGATTTATGAGTATACAGTAACAGCTACTAAGACCACAAAATGAAGGCTCTCCAGAACTGTGAGACCCTTCTTTGTCCTAGGATCCAAATCTGCCAAAGCATGACACACACCAGTTAGCATCAATTTTTTAATTTTTATTTTTTAAAAAAATATATACAGAATCGCTTGTAACGTGTGAAAACGGAAAAAGAAAACCCGGACATAACAACCTCCCCTCCTTGAGGAGATTTCGTCCCAGTGTAGCAGTCACAGTTTTCCGATAAGAGGCATCGTTTTACTTCACCATTGAATCTGTTGGCTAAATTCAAAACTGAACCCTAACTGGAAGGCTGAACACTCTGATCAAGAACCGAAGACCATACAGGATTCACTTCACGAGGATCGATACTACAATAGACAGGCCACACGAATTCGTTCTTAGGAGGGGCAAACATGGAGGGTAGGAAGGATGGATAATTCAGATGGAAACTCATCACAAACAGAATATAAGCAAAGATTCACACATTTTCAATGCCGAAAAAGTTCCACCCCAGATTCATTTGTGGAACTTGCAAATAAATATGCGAAAATGTGAAGCGCAGAACATGCCACCAAATGTTGTACGATGTGAGACACATGAACACGAGGCATGAAAGATGAACGAAGAACAACGACATCATTTATGTTAAGATGTTGAGAGAAACAAGCAGCCATAAAAACAGAAGGTAGCAAAGGAAAGTACAAGTACCATCAATGAGAGAATGAGAAATTCTAGTGAAATTTCCTAGTTCAACACAAGCATCAATAAGACCCACAGTGATTGTAAGTTCAAATATTAATCAAAAGAACATTGTTGCGAAATAGAACCACAACAAACATAACTAAAACAAAAACTGAATAAGCAAGAGAAGAAAACATCTTCTAAAAATATGGTTTCACCAAATGCCGTTGGGGTAAGCTCTTCCCAGCATCAAATTCTAAGCAGAACTTATTTATTAAATGAGATTGTTCGATTGAGAAGAATACCAGCACGAGAGGACTTAATTCTTGGACGCTTTAGCGATTTTGTACCATTCGGTATGGAAGGAACCTTCCATGTCAGTCCTTTCATATGTATGAGCACCGAAGTAATCTCTTTGAGCTTGGACCAGATTTGCAGGCAACCTGCCTCTTCTATAAGTGTCGAAGTACGCGAGACTAGAGGACATACCGGGGGTGCTAATGCCTGAATTGATAGCAAGACATACAACTCTTCGCCACGCGAACTGACGCTCCATGATCTCCTTTGAAAACTCTGTGTCCACCAGAAGATTTGGGAGTTCGGGGTTCCTATCGTAGGCCTTCTTGATTCGGTCCAAGAAGATGGCTCGGATGATGCAACCCCCCTTCCAAATCCTAGCCAATTCCCCCAACTTCAGACCCCATCCCTTCTCGATACTTTTTGCACGAATGAGATTCATCCCCTGCGCATAACTACAAATTTTGGACGCATAAAGAGCTTGACGAACATCATCTATCAACTTGGCCTTGTCCACCACCTGATCAGTCAAGATGTCACCAAAACCACCTGCTTTGAAAATTTTGGCAGCTTCGACTCTTTCCTCCTTCAACCCACTGAGGAACCTTGAATCCAAAGAAGCCGCAATTGTGGGAGCTGCGACCGATAAATCAGCGGCTTGCTGAACCGTCCATTTACCAGTACCTTTCATGCCGGTTTTGTCCAAAACCTTGTCAACCAAATATCCGTCCCCTTTGTCATCCTTAACTCCAAAAATATCTTCAGTGATTTCGACCAAGAAGCTCAGAAGCTCTCCTTTGTTCCATTCCGAGAAGACATTTTTCAGTTCCTCATTCGACAGCTTTCCAACAGATTTCAGCACATCATAAGCCTCAGCAATCAGCTGCATGTCACCGTATTCGATCCCATTATGAACCATCTTCACGAAATTGCCCGAACCTCCTTCGCCGATGTAAGTCACACAAGGACCACTATCAGGAACTTGAGCTGCCACCTTGAGAAGAATGTCTTCAACGTATTTGTACGACTCCAAAGAGCCACCAGGCATCATAGAGGGTCCATGTCGGGCACCCTCTTCACCACCGGAAACTCCCATCCCAAGGTAGAGAAGACCCAACTCAGCCATTGCTTTCTCCCTCCTCTCGGTGTTTTCGTACCACTCATTACCACCGTCAATAATGCAATCACCTTTCTCCATGTAAACGGAGAGGGTTTTGATGGTCTGGTCGACAGGCGCCCCGGCCTTAACAAGCATGATAATCACCCGAGGTTTTTGGATGGACTGAACAAATGATTCAGGATCATGGTAGCCATACAAGGGAAGATTTCCTTCCTGCTTAGCTCGTTCAACGGTCTCATCAACTTTTGAGGTCGTTCGATTATAGACGGAAATGGGAAAGCCTTTCTCAGCAATGTTGAGGGCCAGATTTTGGCCCATGACAGCAAGACCAGCAAGGCCTATTCTTGTCGGGGAGGGAGCTGCCATTCTTTTGCTGTTCAAAGTAGAATTTATAGTTAAAGAATTTCCAAAAATGGCATAAAATTAACAGAAGCTAGATTGATCCGACCCTTAGTGAGAAAGCTCTCAAAGTTTTCAGCAGAAATCTAACAGATGTCACCACTCATGTATCTAAAGAAAAGTTCAGGGAAACCGCGCACACAACTAGTTGCTGGGACAACCTTATAATATTCAATTAGAAGTAATTCATGTACTGGTAACATTAACATAACAAATTTTAAGGAAAGGAGAAAAATAAAATCAAAAGATTGTTGAAGAAGGAAAACCAACGTGGTGCATTTAAATGGTAGCTTAGATATCCTTTGATACATCCCTGAACATCCTATCTCTGTTTGAAGATTCATTTGGCAGTTTTTTAAATTGATACATATACTTAATTGGAAAACTAACAAAGTGTACCCTAAATATCATCCAAAGTTAACAAATCCTTCAACAATTATCATTCTGAGCAATCAAACAAAGCAAATTCTAAAACAAATTGATCGATAATGTCTTGGATTTCTAAAAAATTTTGGACACGAGAATTTATCCCCGGCTGGTGGTGTTGGTGGTGGTGGTGGAGAGGGAAGGGTATGTATGTGTGTGTGTATATATATATATATGTAAAAAATATCATCCAAAGTTAACAAATCCTTCAACAATTATCATTCTGAGCAATCAAACAAAGCAAATTCTAAAATAAATTGATCGATAATGTCTTAGATTTCTAAAATATTGCAGTTGGCTGCTAAAAGGCAAAGGAGGAGCAAAAGAAAACTTAAGGATCAACTCAAGTCGAAAAATCAAGTCTTTCTAAATCTATAAGTGAAGTATTCATTTTTCTGATTTTGGGTACGAGCATAAATCCATATTTCTAATAATATCTTTCACTCGATTCTTCAGCAACCATACACCGTCAAAGCAAAATATGTAGGTGAATCAAAAAAACCAGAATACATAATGAACGTAACAATAGATCAACAATACAGAAAAACCCAAACCCAAAGAACGAATATTATAGATTGACAACATAGAATGTAAAAAAATTCAATATCAACAAGGAAAAAGAACTTCTGAACATTCTGATAGGTGTGATACAAAGTGGCAAATAGTTAAACGATCCTAAAAAGTTAAATAACATCTTTTTATTGCAACAAACAAAATATCCGAGGAACCACAAAAGGAAGAGAATATCCTAAAAGTTTAAAAGCAATGATACGGTTGGCTGCTTAGAAAGAAAGCCAAAGCAATAGACAAATAAGAACCAAAAAACATATGGATAAGCTCAAGTTGAGTTTTCTTTTGTTTCTCTTTTTACTATTTTTTTTACTTTGATTTTCAAGATACTTTAATAATCAAGTCAACTCCATATTTCAGACCTATATTTGAAGAATTCATTTTCCTCCATTTTTTATTCTTCGTTTTTCTCATCAATTCCTCAGCAAAAAAATTAGATTCAAAGCACGAATACGTGATGGACTCAACTCTATAGTTTTGAAAGCTCCAGCATTCACAATGAATATAAGAACAGATCAACACAGGCCAAAAAAGACCCAGATGATGAAATCTACACATTAACAACATAGAAGAAACAAGCATCCAAATCAACAAGGAATGAGATATTTGAACATTCTCAAATGTGGGAATACAAGTGACACAATGTTGAATGATACTAAGAAGTTAAAGATTGTCTTTCTATTGACATCAAGTTTCTAAAGCAATCAAATCATTGAAATGCCACTAGAAAAACCGATTGTCAACGATAAAATCACGGATTTCTAAAATACATGAGGCCCTGTCTATATATATATATAAATATATATCATTCAAATCTGAGCAAAACTCCATATTTGAAACAATTTCTCCTACTCAATTTTGAGATCAGATATTAATCAAGCCAATTACATCTTCCAGACCTATCTATCTGTCTGTCTACATACATACATTCATACATATCTACATATATCTCCTTTCATTCTGAGAAAAAATTCATATATTAAATGATTTTCTCACTCATTTTCTAAGCAACCAAACAGACAGAGTGAAAGCAAAATACGTGAAACAATCAAATTTATAGCCTCCAGAATTAGTAATGAAAATAAGAATAGATCAACAACACAGAAAGAAGGAAACCCAAATGATGAAAATAGATCGACAGACATAAGAATTGATTGACAAATCATCAAAAGGGTAAGAACTTTCGAACATTTTCATAAGTGGAAATCAAAAGTAGCACATAAATGAAAGATCCCACAAAGTTAAAGATTGTCTTTCTATTGTCATCAAATTTTCTCAGCAACCAAACAAAACAAAAGGGTATATTAACAGTTCTACAATAACCCATAAAGAGAGAGAAAAATCAAACCTTTTTGGATATTCAATAAAGGGATTGAATTTGATCCAGAAATCGCAAGATCCCAAGAAAATAAAAATATGGATTTTCAGAGAAAAGTTTAGATTGAATAATAATCACAGGTAATTGATGAAGAAATCAAAAGTAAGAAAAAAGGAATCAATAGTCTTCCCTCTCAAGCGGGTCAGAATAGGCAACGTGTTAGTTGGAGATGGTCCTGCTGGGTGTGGTTGGTGGCATGCGTACCAATTCATTTTTTTATTGATATACATATGTATCGTTTTCAAAAAAAAATTTTACTTATTAATATATATGCATAAATGAGAACATGGTTAAAGAAAAAAAAAACAACTACTCAACCTTTGATTAGACAATTTAAAAGATGATAATGTATTTGTAATTACTCAATTCACTTTAGGTCAAGACAATAATTGTAATCTACTTTTATAAATGATGAGATCCAATAATATGATATTAAATTTTAGTATTACTTTTAGGGTAATTATGAGTAAACCCCTTAATATTTGCAAATTTAATCAAATAATCTCTAGGTTCAAAGAGCCCCTAAGTTTGTCAATTTTTATCAATTACTCCCTCACTCTTATATTTCCGTTAAAATAGTTATGATAAATTTCATTTATACCCCCATAAAATTTATTTTATCTTCAATCAAATCTCTTCAAGTTTGAAAAACTATATTCAAACCAATTAAGTTTGAAAAAAATATATATATTTCGGAAAAAGTTCTATATTTTGGAAAAAAATTATATTTTTAAGCATTCATTATCATGTTAAATACATCAAAAGATATTAGCTTTCTAATATTTTGATCAATTCATCACCATGTTAAATATAAGAAATAATAATAATTCTTATAATGAAAAAATTAAAATCAAAATATATCATTAATGGAAGCTCTATACACTAATCACTATCAACAAAAATCATAATTACAATGTGCAACTATTGCTCTATATGAAAAGAGAAAACACAAACAAAATTTATTAAAGTTTTATTAGAAATTTTTATTATTCTTATGCATTCACCACCATGTTAAATTCAAGAAAAAAATAAATAAAGACTATCTATTATGTTTATTTAAATTCTCATTTTGCAAAAACAATTGTTTTAAACTTCTTACAAAATTTCAATTTTGTTCTTCAACAAGATTATGGTCAATTAATTTAATTTATATATATATATATATTTGTTTTTTATTTAAAATATTTATTTTATTATTTTTTACAAATATTTATTATCTCATGATAGGATGTGCTTCCACCGAGTTATTAAATCAATCATAAAAAGTAGATGTTAGATTTATTTTATTATTTATTAAAATATATATTTCAAAAAATACATATATATTTTTTTAAATATATATTTTGATTTGTTAATTCTTTCTTTTATATTTGGTATCTGCTTCCCCTTTTGGTATCAAAGTCATAAAGTTTCGTTGCTTATCTAGTAATTTGCTCAGGTCTGTTAATCTATAGTAATTTATCTGTTCCTTTATATTGTTATCCATCTTCTCTTTCTCTACTTGTTGGTGTCACCTTCCCATAAATCGTAAAACCAAACATTAAGGCCATGTTTGGTAGGTTGTCTTATCTGGTTTGGTCTGGTCTGGTCTTTGTTTTTAGGGACCAGACCATGTTTGTTTGGACTTGGTCTCAAAATTTGGAACTAGACCAAATTGAACCAAAAGGGGGTATTTTCGGAACCAGATTTTTTTATGGTTCAACCTGGTCTGGTCTTATTAATAAAATAAATTTATAAATAGTTAAAAATGAATAAATAATAATAAAACATATTTTAAAAATAAAATATAAATAATAAATAATAAACAAAATGAATTAAATAATACCTAATAATAAAAAAATTAATATAATAATAATAAATAAATATATAATAATAAATTAATTAATAAATAATTAAATATATTTATAAATAATTAATAATTAATAATATAAATAATAAATTAAATAAAACATATTTAAAAATAAATAATAAACGATAAACAAATAGAATTAAATAATACATAATAATAAAAAAAATGAATACAATAATAAAAAATAAATATAATAATAAAAAATGGACTAAATAATAAATTAATAAAATATAATCGTAAATAATTAAAAATGAATAAATAATAATAAGTTAATAAAATAAATAATAAATTACATAAAATGTATTTTAAAATATAATAAAAAATAATAATAAATAATAATAAAAAAGTAAATATAATAATAAATAATACATAATAAATAAATATAATAATAAATAAATACTTCATAATAATAACAAAAAATGAGTATAATAATAATAAATAAATATTAAATTAATAAAATAAATATATTTAAATAATTAAAAATGAATAAATAATTATAAATAAAAATTAATTTAATAATGAAATAATAATAAATAAATAGAATATATTTAGAAATTAATATATAAATGAATAAATAATAATATAAATAATAAATTAATAAAATATATTATAAAGTGAAGAAATAATAAATAAAATAAATAAATAATACATAAATAAATATTATAATAAATAAAAAATAAATAGTAAGAGGGTTTTTATATCTTGATTTTCATTTTTCAGAGTTTTGATTTCTTGTTTAATTATGTTGACCTCTGCTTGGAAGTTTTGTATAGTGACTTCTTTTTTAGGAATAAAACGTTCAAGAGTTTTGTGAAGACTAAAATTTGGTTTGTTTATTGTAGGAGGTTGAGTGTCTTTGTTTATGGCGAGTAATTTAGTACGTTTTTGAAGATAAGAATTTTTTAAATCTGGATCTTCAACTTTACTTATGAGGTCTAGAAGAAGATGTTGTTGTTCTTCTGCCTTGATGAGAACATTAAAAGTCTTATGTTGGTGTCGATTCAGCATATTGACTGTTTTTGTACAACAACTATCTTTGCACCCAAAACTAATATCAGGTGAACTGGGACAGGAGGCAGAAGATTCAGAAGAGGAACTATATTCAATTTCAGTATCACTATCACTTGTGTTTTTTAACTCAAAAATTGTGTAAATTTGTTGTTTAGTTTCATCAAGGATTTCTAGCTGATTAATTTTATTTTTTACAGGACAATTTATTGCGTAATGAGCTTTCTTGCTACACTTATAACATGTAACTTTATTTAGATCAACTTTATTGTTTTTCTCAAAAAGTTTTTTTTTTCGTATATTTTTCGTTCTTTTTAAACTTTTGTTTATCATAGAATTCATTATGTTGGAATTTTTATTATATCCTTTATAAGGGCGAGTATAACGTTTTGGAAAGGATTTTGTTTGTTTTGATTTCTTTGTTTGCCGAGATGGTGCAATTGGGGGTAATCCATATTGTTCACAGAATGTGCCCATTTCATATTTAGCCTTATTTTTATCTTTACTAAGCTGATTATTAATTTTCATATCTATACACATTTTGAGTCCTACTTTCTGGATTAGACTAATAATATTACCGTAGGTTAGACTATCATATTCAATAACACCAGTTGTGTTATTCAGTTCTGTGCGTATTTTATGAGAGAAAAGGCTAGGCAATCCATTAATAAATTTTTATTTTCAAAATGGTTTATTATTATCTTCTCGTAACATAACACGTGATAAGAAAGTATCTTTGTACCATCTAAAATCACTTAATGTAGGACATCTAAGGTTACTAAGTTGATCATGAATTCTAGAAGTAATGTCACTTGGTATGCCAATGAAATGATCTATAATTATGTAAATTAATGTATTGACTCCATCAGGGAGTCCGAGGCCAATTTCTTCATTAAAAATAGGGGTTCCATCTTCTGTTTTTTGGACTGCATGTGTTATATTGTCTCTTGTTTCTTGGGTAAGTTGTTTATCCCACCAATTTCTTAACATGCCAGAAAAGCCAAAGGCTAGTAATTCTACAATATCAGGTTGAGGCATATTGTGATGTGTGAGGTAACTATTGACTGTCATAGAAATGTGGTTTAATTTGTTTAAAATTTCTTGTTCAGAGAATCCATCAATATTCCATTCATAAATTTTTTTAGATGACACAGAAAATTGGTTTTGGAAGATTCTTTCTTCATATTGAATATTGACAGGAGTAGGTTGGGGATACCAATTTTTTATAATATTGGTATGGTTAATTGGTTGATGTGTGATCCTATTGATTTCAAAGGAATTTTCTAACTTGTGTATATCCTTATTTGTGTCTTCTTCAGATGAGGTTTCAGAGTTATCAGTATTGTTATGAGAATCAAAATTGAGAAATGTGAGGGATTTTTCGTTCTTGATTATTTGTGATTCTAAGGCTTTTAACAATTTATCAATTTGGGCAGAGGAATCACTTGTGCTTGGTTTGTTAGGTAGTCCTTGACGTTTTGTAGGAAGCTTGATTAGAGGGGAATCAATAGTTTTAGTCACAGGGGTGGAAGCGTCAAGTTTGGATTCTATTTTGTCCAATTGAGAACCTAGCGTACTTAAATATTGATTGGTGAAATTGTTTTGTTCAATAATTTTTTTAGTATTAGGATCAATTGCGGAGGTGACAACCTTAAAAGGGGAGCTGGGATTTCGGTTCCAAGGTGGTTAACAATTAGGTTTTCTAAAGGAGGGTGACTAGAAGAAACAGTTGTTTTATCATATTTTGTCCATTTATGTTTTGTAAGAACATTAGTTTTTTTGTAGTAATTCTCAAGATAATCAAAGAAACTAATTTCCAATTGGTTTGTTATCATGAATTTTTGCCATTTTTTTGTAATTTTTGTTCTCTCCTCATGCGTGTAACTTGTTCTATATATTTATCGTTTTGCTTTATTTTCTTTGGACTTGGCTTCAACTTCTAACTTTAGAAGGTCATAGGAAAATGATTTACTTAAAACACATAGTTGTGGATTAACAGTGTCGGTCTCAAAATCTGTTTGTGTAGGGGAGTGGTTAGATGTTGAATCTTCAGTCTCTATGTTTGGGACATAACATGGAGTAGATACTTGTTCATCTTTTTGAATTCCTTTTAATTTATGATCACGTCTGGATCGGTGGACTAGAGATTCTACAAATTCTGTATCATGGTTAGTAGTATTTTCTCTAATTGGTAGGGGGTGAACATTTTAGAGTTTGAACTAATGGAAGAGCAACTGTGTCTAGATCTATCAAATGTTAACTTAACAGTTCCATCTAGGAATTGTTGCACATGTTCAAGATTTCGAACATCATTTTCGATTTTTGTTGGATGATTTTCATTTTCAAGTAACCATTCATTTGGGAGGGAAACATCTTTTCAGGCAATCATTTTTTGTATCCGAATATTTGCATTAGAAGTACTACTTTGAATTAATAAAGTTTGATCTTTAGGGCTTTTGACTAGAGCATGAACATTTAAATTGGTTTTCATAGTCTTATTGTAAATTCTATAAATTAAGCTTAGAGGCTGGGCACCTGCAAACATGACATATCCTGAAGTTTTGATGTTTAATGTTAAAGCTTTTAGTATGTGAGGGTCACTTAGGCTTAACTTGAAATTAGGAAAACAATCAAAGTAGACCGAACCATTACATAGGCTGGTTTCAATGACACTAATTAAGCTTTGATTATAGTCTAGGAACCTAGCATCTTTTAGACAGAGAAGAATCAATGCATTTTGTCCTAAAATAGTTAATGGATCAACTGCAACTTGTACAAGACCAATATGGATAAAATTGTATCCTCTTTCGCGATGTTGTTTTATAGTTTTTGGAGAAAATAATTGGCATTTTTCGTGTTCTTTATTTATAGCATATACTTGTTCAACAATGTTGACTGTGTATTCTGTAAAAAATGTTGACTTAATGAAACTGGTTTTGTAAATTTGATTTGTGGGTACCGTTGGGATATTCCAATCATTGTGACTTTCAAGATCAGTGTAGGTGTGTTCTTCTTCATTAATTATGTCATTAATATATGAAATGGAAGGTAGGTTTGTTCGACTAGGTAGAGAGGAGGAAGATTTAAATAAACGACTCATGATTAATCAATTTGCTTATTATCTGAACATTATAATTGTGCTTTATCCTATTTTTAATATTTGTTGCATTTCATAACACATACCTTATCCCAACGACATCACCGCTCATGCCCTAAAACGCCTAAAAGCTCACCAAGGGACTTAATGTTTAATTTTACGGTTTATGGGGAGGTGACACCAACAAGCAGAGAAAGAGAAGATGAATAACAATATAAATGAACAAATAAATGACTATAGATTAACAGATCTGAGCAGATTATAGTATAAAGGAACAAAAATATATATATATATATATATATATATATTTTTGAAATATATTTATTTTTCCGAAATATATATATTTTCCCGAAATATATTATTTTTCCAAAATATATATATATATTTGAAATATATATATATATATTTCCTGAAATATATATATTTGTTTCCGAAATATAGATATTTTTCCGAATATAAATATATATAATTTTTTAAAAATATATATATATATATATTTTGAAATATAAATATATATATATTTTTCCCGAAATATATATATTTGAAATATATATATTTTTTAAACTTAAGGGGTCTGAAATAGATATTTTTTCTGATGGTATTGTTCTTGGTGGCCAAATGTTAATTATTTTTATTTAAAAATTAGTTTTTGTTTTTGTTTTTTCAAATAAATGAAATGTGTATTGTTAAAGTGTTGTGTTGATAAAATTGATAATTAAATATATAAACAAAAATCAAGAACTGATTTTTCAATAATAAGATCTTAAATCAAACCAAAACTTTATGAGGTTAACATTTAATTATTTTTTAATATTTGAATATGATTTGGATAAGACTCTTTAACATTATTTGACATGAACCAAAGTTCCTTCGGGATGGGTACACCTAACCTAAACAGACACTTCCTGTAGGACCTAATCAAAGATTGAGTCTGGCTCTAATACAGATAATTCGCAATTCGATCTAAAAAATTTAAGTTATTACATGAACCTAACATTTAAACTATTTTTACCCCATCGCTTCCCATTTCGATTGGATACGGGATAAGACCCTTTAACAATAAACCAATTTATTACATTATTTTTTTTTTTAAAAAAAGGAAAACAATTTTTGCTATTTTCTAATATATAACTTAATGTAATGTAATTTAATATGATATATTTTATAATATAGAACAAATTTTCTATTTTCTAATATATTACATAATAATAACGTAATTTAATATGATGTATTATATAATATGACAACATTTCGCAAACCTAATATTCAAGTGACACATTAGGAGAGATTCAAATAATTCATGGTATGAAACATAAATGGTAAAATAAAATTATAATTTCTACAATCTTAAAATTAAATAAAGAAATAAATTACTAAAAAGAAATTTCAGACAAAAAGGATGAAGAGGGTATAACACAATACTGTAGGGGTTTAACGATTTGGAGTGTGAGTTGAAGTTGAAGAGAGTCGAAAGAGTTTGCAACCATAAATACCCAAATGAAAACATTGGAAAAAAAACCCAATTTCGAATTCCACTTCCGGTTTCACATTTGAAGGTAATAGTGTCTATAAATACACACTCACACACATATATATATCAGTTTTTATTTTGAAAGTATATATATCAGTTTTTGTTCGTTTAGTTGTGACAATATTAATCCAGTCATAAAATTTTCAATATGTATTGTGCTTATGGAATATCTTGTTGTGTTTCTTGGGTTGTTGTCCATTAATTGTCATTTTGTAATTAAGTATTTATATGTCTGCACAAACCCATGTAGAGTGTATACGTATATGTGTTTATATTTGTACATCAGTGTTTGTTTCTGTACTGCAAGTACTCCTGAATCCTAAAATTCTAATTTTTTGCTGTGGGTATGGAACATCTTGATGTGTTTTTGGGTTTTTAATGAACATATTTTAATTTTGTAATTGAGCATTTCTGTGTAAAATTTTAGTTAATTTTAAGCTGTAGGTCTGCAATGTCAATTTGGATCACACATGGTTACCTTTGAGGTGTGTAATTTAGTGGTGATAAATTTCATGGCTTAACATTAAAAACAAAACCTGCAATGAAAATAGAGGATTTTTACAATTTATTGTTTGTGTGATTATATATACATGTTGATATTGGTCATGACTCATGCCATAGTTTAACACAAGCTGTCGTATGTGTAATGTACCACGGGTGGAGTTTGAATATACATATACATATATATATATATATTTGTATATATTTCATAAAAATAAGCAAATGCCATACATATTTTGCCTCTCTTGGGGCTTGATTGCTGAACCTCCTCTTTGGGGGCAATGGAGCTCATACCATCTAGGACAAGACCCTTTTTTTTTTTGGTAAAAAAATGATAATAAATTGAAATAACACTATTCAAGATTTTGAATTTCCTTGTCGAAATGGTTTCCTATATTAAAACTCTGAAGAGAATGAGGTCTTTCAAATTTAAGAGATATACTTCCTACTTCCCAAGTTACATGTTTATCCCAGGATAGTATGAAGGTCCTAGAGTGGAGGGCTAGGTTGAGACCTGTATCGGATAGTTCAAACATATCGACGGTTTATACTGTTGAAGGATATAAATTTAAGTTACACCCTCTCTAACGGCTTAAGCATTTAATTGAAAATGACATTGCAGACCTTAGAGATGGCAAGAATGTGGAATGTGGGCGGAAGTTACTGGAAACAACAGTTTGGAATGTGCCTTCGTTACAACTGCATCATGTGCTATTCGGAGTCAAAAGTTGGTAACAATCCCATGTGGTAGAAGAAACTTATTCGGAATGATATAGGGTCAGCATTACCCTACATGCTGCGAAAAGGAAATATGGAGCTCTAATCAACGGCAAAATTCTCTCCAATTAGTGAGCGATACTATTATGTGAACTATATGCTTGCAAGATTCTTCGGGCATGTAGAATTGCTATGGAGAATGGGTGTTATCCGTACTGCTGCAACGAATAACAAGGCTTTTATCGAAGTTCGTGATACAATCAGCATTCGGACTCTTAACATGTTCGTTGCATTTCAAATCAAGAAAGGATGGTCGCTAGACATTAACGATCTTTCCTAGGACCGGAGTTTACGACATCCATTTTCGGAACAGAAACACAACGTGAAATTGGAAAATTTTGGGTTATACAAAAAGGGTGACAGTGATTGGCATGTGGCTGGGGGTTCTAGGTTGAGATACATCTCAATAGAGGACTTCGTGTGGTGTTTCTACAGGATTCCCGAAAAGGGTAAAAAAGGGATTTATAATTACATGTTGAAGCAACAAATTTGTGTTTTGGAGAATTCTCCGGTGACTTTAATAAAGCACCCTATAGTTGTCTGTTTTTGGGAAGCCCCAGATGATGGATGGTACAATTTAAATGTTTCCGGTGTTTTTGAGGAAAATCTTGATGGGACAATAGAAGCTTGTTGTGGAGCAGTGTTATGGGATTCTCGAGGAACAGTATTGGAAGTTTTCCACAGGCCAGTTCTTGACGCAACCTCCAGAAATGAAGTTGTAGTAGCTGGGGTTCATCATGGGCTAGACAAATACTCTATTGGAGATCGGAAGCAAAGAAAATTATATTGGAGCTTGATAAAAAACAATTGTTAACGTGCTAAGATCCGGTGCTATTCCATTTTGGATGTCTGGTCATCCTTTACCGTCGACATGCATGGAACGTTTTATGGAAATGCGTAATATGTTGGAAAATTTTGATGGTGTAAAAATACGGTTTCAATACCCCCACGGAAACACTCTAGCTAATAGAGTTGCATATATTGCTTCGCACCTCACTGCAGGACAAAGTTTTCCCATATGCGAAATAGGTTATGAAACACAAGTCATGTGTGGTAAGTGGAAGACACCAAAATATGAGATCGTTCCCGAAACTCGTAGCAAAGTTGAAGAATCCTTTGATGATGCTGAGCATTATGATGAAGTTGAAGAATGGTCTAATGATGATGAGTATTATAGTGAAGATGATGAATGGTCTGATGATGAGTATCGTGACGAAGTTCTATGATGAATCGTTTGAGAAGTGAGATATATACTCCTTTTCTTTTTTAATAGATATTTTAGGTTACTGAAGTGCTCTCCTAATGTTAATCAGTGTTAGAGAGGGTGTAACTTAATTGTTTATATACTTCAACATATACTAGAACTGCTTTTGATTATTACAAATTTTCATTTTTGACTCGTAACTTACCTTCTTATATTGGGTTGGTGTGTTGAAACTGATATTCTTTATTTTGAAGCATAACTGGTGTTGGTGGTTCCCATTTCCACATCCATCTCCCTCTGGCACTCACCGATGCTCAATGTTTTGCAAATAGCAAAATGGAAGTTCACAAGTTTTGCTATTAGACTCCCTGGAATGCCAGTACCTGGGAGGTAAGTTCATTCCTTTATCTATTTTTTCCCCCTCATTGATGTTCTAGCAATGTGTGAGAAGTAGTTCACTTATTCAATGTGTTCACTGCTCATGCGGAAATTATTCTTTTCGCTGTAATGAAATGTTATTTATATCGGATATTACTTTCATTTTTGATAGAGTAACTGGTTTACTTGTCTAGATATTACTTTGTACTGTCTTTAAGATGATGAACAATTACTACCTTCACCTGCAGACCGACCGCCTCTATTTAGTGGAGTCTTTGATGCTACCTTGTGGGCTTTAGATCAATAGGCTCCTCAACCAATATTCCTTGTATGTGTTAGACATTATTTTAGCTTATGTGATCAGTGGGTTTTTATAATTGACCAACTCCCATAGGCAAAATCTTTATTCTTTATGGATGTTCAGAGCACGTGAATGCATGCTCTTATATCTGTTTTTGACTGGAGGAATCTCGCGATGAACTCTCTGCTGGATTTGTGTCTCTTATCAAATTTCAATAATTTCAAATGATCTCTCTCTCTTTCTTTTTTTGTTTTTGTTTTGTTTTGTTTTGTTTTGTTGTTGTCTCCTTTTGGTATGCTTAAAATTATCAGGTGCGATGAAGATTTTCTTCTATTCTGTTTCTAATATTAGGAGTTCGATTCCTCTTCCCAATTGCTTGTATTTTCAAATTGAATTCTTGTTATGTGACTTCAATGTAAGTTGCTTCTAAGAATGTGTGTTATTTGCTTTCTTGCTCATAAAATTACATTTTTTTGAGGTGAATTACATGGATCTAAGCCTTTACAAAAAATAAATAAAAATTACACGGATCTCTGCTGCCCTTCCCTTTCAATGTTGAGTTTGAACCATGGTGTTAATGACAATTATATCCATTGTACTTTTATTGTTATTCACTATTACAACATAGGGACAACAACATACTTGTTGAAGGATTACATATTTAAGTTATATCCTTTCTAACAGCTTAAGCTTAAGCTTTTGGAGTAGTTGGTAGTTAACATGGTATCGGAGCAGGAAGTCCTGTGTTCGAACCTCGCCGTCACCCAAGTTGAAAAAAAGTTGTTTCAATGTTACTGAGACCAGAACTATGGAGGTCAGTATGATTTTTGACAATAGAGGGGAGTTCCCTGTTATTTAGGCATTCAACAGGGGAGGTGATGCAATTTATCCTTCTTTGTGTAAGTTGATTAGAATGTCATTGTCATGAGTTACATGGAGTCTTTTGAAGATTCTATACTTAAACAAGGCAGTGAGTCGCATACAAAGTTCAGAATAAGTTGATTAGAATGTCACTGTTATGAGTTTCATCAATTCTTTAAAAAATTCTAAATTTATACAAGACAGCGAGTCGACCAAAAGTTCGGAATAACTTAATTAGAATGTCATTGTCATTTGTCATATGGATTCTTTTAAAGATACTATATTTATACAAGGCAGTGACTCGCATACAACGTTCAGAATATGTGGTTTAACTTGTAAGAAATACGTGTTTGCCAATCATGTAGTTATTATGGCCTACTTTTACTATAAATGTGCATCTTTAAAACTACTTTTTGTGTAGGAACAAAAAAATTAAAAACTCAGTGACAAGGGAAGAAATTCAGGTGATGATGCTGACACTTTGGTGTCGTGTTGAACATATACAATCATTTAAGAGGCAAATTAGTAAAACCGCATGAACATGTAACTTAGGTCCAATTATGCCTGTCAAATAGATATACATGTCAAATTATGTCTTGACATGCCATATTTGGCCAAAACAGCAGCAAAGAGATTACCAAATTGTGGAAGAAAAGGCTCTAAAAAAGGAAATTTAAAAAGATGAGATTTGTAATCTTGATGGGCCTTGTAGAGATTATTGTCAACTTAATTGGTAATTTCTATAGGATACCTTCTTCACGTCCAGTCCTATCAAAGGAGAGAGTCAGTAATTGCCAACTAAATGGCTTGCTTGTCCACTCCGAAAGTCAATAAGATGTCACTTTCCCAGCTAAACTTATTTGATGTGCTCATCATAAGAACTGTGTTGTGGATAATTTTTTAGATATTATTATTTATGGTAGTCATTGTATTACAAAAACTGTGGGTATCAGTCACCAAACTTCATATAGAGATGGTGTCAAAATTTTCATGAAAGTCTGATAGGGTTGCCCTAACTTCATATAGAGATACTTCTTCTAAAATAATGGTAGTCTTATGTACATGAGGGTAGGTCACCGGTTTGGAATAAGGAAACGACTTCACCATCCCCAAACCCCGAAATGGAGGGAGCCTTGTGCACTGGGTTCTCCCATCATAATCTACGATCATATAACAATTTAGTTTTTTTATGTATTCATGTCATCTTGTATCCGTACTCCTTATTCGTATATGTGCTTCTTAGCATTGTAGCAACTCTGGGAATATTCGTATTAGATGTGACAAATTTCTGCAGGGTTGCCCCATTAACACGTGGAATTACCTTAGTGATCGTGTTGGCAGCTAACTTGGTAAGCTTGGTTGCCACAGCATTGCTTGATGCTGCAGTGCCACCTTTATGTGTCAGGTGTTGCTATTGCAGGTTGCGGCATCCCCCTGTGGTAGAGATTTGTGGTGCGGCATCATGAGACTTCATGTTGAGATGAGCATCGTTTTCCCGTCACCCTCTGAATTATAATAGGTGTTTACTGTTTATTAAGAAAAGATAAAAGCCTCTCTAGCATATTTAGTACAACACTTAAAAGAGTCTCAAGAACCCTCAACTAGACCTCGATCTCTATAGACGTAAATTTACCTCCAGTAAGGCCTTCAATCCTGCACTCCCGGACTCCGTCATGGCCTTGATACTAATTACTACACTCTATATGTGCCTCTTTTAAAATTGACTTCCACTTAGTTCAGTCCACAAGAATGTATACCAACAAACCTACCTTGCCACCCTTTACCTTGTTATGCATCCATCACCGCTTTGATCTCTCTCTTCTTGTTCACTTGACTGAATTAGTACCTTCCATTTAAAGCAATAATAATGTTAATAGATAACCTGTTTTATTCTGTTCGGTCATTATATACTTGTGCTTGATTCTATATTCATCTTCTCCTCTATACATATATGTCTATATATAAGATCCATTCTGTAGGTGAATCGTCATTCGTGATGGTCGGTGGTTTCATTAACACAATCAGTGAAGAAAGGATTCTGGAGTAGTCTCTCATGTGTTGCGATAGGTGAGTTATAAATATCATCCTCTTTTCCTTAGCTATTTTAATATGTTAATGCTAATGCAATTATAGAGGTGAGACTAAGTTGATGAATAATCTTATTCATAGACCGTCCGGACACCTGTAACTTCTATATCTAAATATGAGATCGTAAGCCAAGAACCTCGATATAGCTGCATGTCAATAGAATCTCATTTTTAGATGCATGACATCATAAGCATAAAATGATATGCTCAATAGATGTTATTGCATTACACACTTTCTCTTCGATCTCGTACAGCTTAAGTGAAGTTAAATGCCGATTTACTTATATACTACAAATATCGGAAGAGATAAAGGGCAATCCAGAACCATGGCTTTCCATCTGAATGAAGCAAATCCATGAGATTTGTGATGGACTAGTTTGAGAATTCAGGTCCGGGGTACGCCGAAATGCATGGCATGTCATCCATGTCCCTTAAAGCAGGGTAAGGACTATGGAGCTGCATGTCAGTGAGCATTTCACGAAGTTCTGATGCTTTTTCTTTGAGCTGAGCATTCTCTTGAGCTACTCGCTCATGGCTTTCCGAAACAACGTTCAGTTTATCCATGAGTTGATGATTCTCGTTTCTGAGCCAAACAACCTGTGACCAAAGCTCGCTCAGGTGCTTCTGCTTGCGCATGCGTGATCGACGTGCGGACTCTCTATTGGAGATCATTCTTCTCTGCTTTCTCTCATTGATGATACTTTGTTGGTGCTCATCCGCGTCGTCAGAAGTCGCGTTGCTGCTTAAATATGTGAAGTGTGGGTTAAATTCTTGAACTGGAGGACACATCTGAGGATGATATAAAGGATTATAGAATCCTCCTGACTGAAACGTGGGGGTGTTGTTTTGGTTCAAACTATACTGAACTGTGTATGGAGTTTGGTTTGAAGGAACAAGATAATGAAGTTCTGTAACCTCACTGCGTTGCATGGCTTTGGACGTTTTGGTTACCGGGAATGATGGTAAGAGGTTAGGTATAGGAAGTTGATGCGGAGAGCAGACTAGGAGATGCTTGAAGGGAGATTGTATTATATAGGACGGGAAAAGTTGAAGTGGGCCAACTTAGGCGCAATTAGCGGTACGCAGGTTTGTTAAAGATGAGACAATTGGAATATGATGCGGAACATGTGCCTGTGCTTATACATGTAGCATACATCCATGTACGCATGTATGTAGGTATCACTCATGTCCTATAGGGTCAATAAGTGTTTATGAAGCATGCATGCAATGAGATGTTAGTGGTTGTTATCTATGCGCAACTATGCATACATGGGGAGTGTGAGTGGAATTGCGGATAATTTGAGGTCGAATGATGCTTACATCAAAGAGAGCGAGAGAGAGTTTATACTGTGTGAAGCATAATTATATGATGGAGGAATTAGGAAGAATGCAGCGAATGAGCGAAATGGGATTCAAAAGTCAATCTTAAAAGTGGTGAGATATGATGATTTTCGTTCTTAAATGTTCTTAGCCCCGGTGACGTGAAGGAATTGGAGGAGGTTGGGAAGGCAAGTGGAAACGAATTATGTTGATAATTGATGAGTCAACAACCACTTTGATGCGACTCGTCACAAAATAATCTGTTTAATACTCAGTATTTTGGTTATTAGGTATCACAGCCCTTCTTGTGGCATTTTAGTTACCAACTCGTATGCCATTTCATTGTGAGGGAAGGGCGTTATAATTATTGTTGTGCCAAACTCTGTAGAAGAAGTGAATTATTATGTTATCTATGGCAGTCTTTGGAAGAATGATAGCAGCACCTTCCACTGGGCGTGGCAAGTGGTAAAGCTGAGGGAAACTCCATCATTTTGGTAGATCATAAACCCCACCTTTTACTTTTACCAATAATAGGCTCGCGGATGCTAAGAACACGCTGGAACAATTTAATTTTCATGAAATGACCAAGCATAATTTATGGGGGTTGTTTTTGAACTCTTTTTGGCTCTGAATATGCTAAAGCTAAAATTTTGAAATTCTAAAGGCTGGTTTATTTTAAGATGTTCTTGTATATGAAGGTTTTTTTTTTTTTTCATGGGTAGGTGATAAAGACAAGAGCACACTCAAACACACCACAATACCCTTATGTGGGGCTTGAACAGCTCACTCCCCTTGGGGGAGGAGAGCTCGTACCACCGGGGCCAATGACATTGTGGTTCTGTATATGAAATTGAACCAGTAGGTTATCACAGGCTCTTGTCTCCATATTTTTAACCGAAAACCTAATGCTGACCTTAGTAGTAAGGTGAGATTTGAAGCTTAGAGCTTTAGAGGAATGCAATTTTCTAGAAATACCCGGATAGATTTAGAAGAAAATTAAAATCTACTGCTTTGGCTTAAGTCGCGAGTCTTTGATTTGATTTTCACTTACAGAGAACTACAAGTATGTTATCTGAAAAATGAATGTTTTCAACCAAACAATTTTTTTTAAAAAAATCTGTTTTTCTGTTCTCAATGTAACACTTTTTGGTTAATGATGAGCAGTTGCTAATGATTCCATATAGCTGAGGATACTCATTAAATAAAAACAATGGCACGTTATTAATTCCTCAATTTGTTTCATTTGCATTGAATTTCTCTAACACATGTTATCCACTCTCTAGGACGCTTTAGCTTGCACCAGCATGTGTCGGGGGGGCGAATTCAGAATGGAACTTGATTCAGGTAAGTTTTAAAAGCTTATTAGGTTTCGTTGCAACCACACAAACTTACATAGTGTGTTAAGAAGTGGATAAAAGCTTGTTGTTGTTAACTGGTGGTGGGAAAAGAAAGGGATGGAATTTGAAATATGCAGTCTTCCACTAAATGAAAGTAAAATTTGTAATGCATCCAGAACCAGAATCCTATGGGAGCAAGTGCTCCCTCCCTACTTCATGTGGAGTCATGTTGAGTGGACTGAATGGTCAACAATATCATTAGACAATATTAGACTCCTCTTTCTTTTCATGTCTTCACATTGTTCTTACCTTGTTTCCTTTTTTTCTACTTTTTACTTTTTCTCTGTTTCTTTCATGGTAAAGTTTTTTTTTTTCTTTTTTTTTCCAGATGAGGGTTGAGAGCATAAAGTGGGTAAATTCATTATATCACTATGCTTTCTTGTTTGGTGTACTCGTACACATACATCACTTTACACCACGGATTTTGCACCAATTACATATCAACAACAAGAAATTCACCACCATCTTTCTTTTCCCTTCCTTTCCTTTCCGTTTTCTTTACCTTTCTTTGCGGAGCAAAGAGAAATATTTATGGCCCTTTACCTAGGAGAAGCACTTATACGGACACGGCGACACGGCGAATTTTAAAAAAGTAGGACACGACACGTCTATAAAAAAATATAATTTTATACATATGCATATTATATTACACAAATACTTCATTTATTACTTAAATAATGATAACCAAATAAATTTAGGGAAAATTACACAAACTATCCCTGAACTATGACATAATTGCACGCGGTGCCCCTTACGTTTTAATAATATCATAAACTACCCTTAAAACCAGCTCCCGTGTATCACATAACCCCTTTCGTTAAAAGTCAACCCATTCCGTTAAAAGTCAACTACGGAAAATTTTCTTTTTGGTCAATAAAGCCTATTTTTGGAGTGAACTTCCAATTTTGCCCTTATATATGCATGTTCCAATTTAACCCTTACTTTTACATACAAAATTACTTAAATACCCTAATTTTTTTTTACCAAATTGCCCTCACAATTTCATTAAAAAAAATATAAAAATTGAAATTGCTTGTTTCAAAAAACACAAACATCAATGTTTTAGCAAATTCCATTAACATCAATATTAGTTTAAACCCCATAAGCTTAAATAAAAAGATTCGATAAATTATATTTTTTGTAAAAAGTATAAATTTCAAAATATATATATATTTCGGAAAATATGATTTTTTCCGAAAAATAATTTTTTTGCGAATAATATATATTATGTTCCAAAATATGATTTTTTTACGAAAAATATTTTTTTTGTAAATAATATATATTATGTTCCAAAATATGAAATTTTTTTCGAAAAAAAAATTCATATTTGAGTTAAACCCGAAAAAACATTACCCATAATAGCAACATATGAATCTAGAAAAAAAAAATATCACTGCCCACCAATGTTCATAAGAAGAAACACTGTTTACACATGAAAGACATGGACCCGAAAAAACATTACCCATAATAGCAACATATGAATCTAGGGAAAAAATACCACTGCCCACTATTACAACACACCCTAGCCTACAAACTAAGGGTGCAGCCCTCCACATATAATCTTGATCAAGTTAATTAAACCTTTTGTACAACTCAAAAATTATATATTATGTTTCAAAATATATTTTTCAAAAAAAAAATTCATATTTTGGAACATAATATATACTTTTTCGCAAAAAAAATTCATATTTTGGAACATAATATATATTTTCCACAAAAAAAATATTTTTCATAAAAAAATCATATTTTGGAACATAATATATATTATTCGCAAAATATTATTTTTCGGAAAAAATCATATTTTCCGAAATATATATATATTTTGAAATTTATACTTTTTACGAAAAATATAATTTATAGAATCTTTTTATTTAAGCTTCTGGGGTTTAAACTAATATTGATGTTAATGGAATTTGCTAAAAGATTGATGTTTGTGTTTTTTGGAACAAACAATTTCAATTTTTATATTTTTTTAAATGAAATTGTGAGGGCAATTTGGTAAAAAAAGTTAGGGTATTTAAGTAATTTTGTATGTAAAAGTAAGGGTTAAATTGGAACATGCATATATAAGGGCAAAATTGGAAGTTCACTCCAAAAATAGGCTTTATTGACCAAAAAGAAAATTTTCCGTAGTTGACTTTTAACGGAATGGGTTGACTTTTAACGGAAAGGGTTATGTGATACACGGGAGCTGGTTTTAAGGGTAGTTTATGATATTATTGAAACGTAAGGGGTACCGCGTGCAATTATGTCATAGTTCAAAGGTAGTTTATGTAATTTTTCCATAAATTTATAAACAAATAGGTTAAATGAAATGTCTGATATGTTAAAAATTCTTCATTCCACTACTATCCAAGGAATCAAATACATCTCCCCCAACATCCGACATTTTAGTCTCTCCCTCGTTATATTGTTACAATTTTCTTGATTGAAGATAAATATTGAATATACAAATACCAAATCTTCTGCTCTTTGTGGAGTTATCTTGTTCATCTTCAAATAGTAGATAAATGAGTAGATGCTCCAATTCCTCTCACAATATGAGGAGGAACACAACTATCTTCAAAGTCAAAGATTGGATTAGGGGCGCTCAAGTTCCATAAGTAATCCACAAAATTACCGACTCTATAAATCTTCTATCTTTCATGGATCAACCGACTCACCATGTGTCCTCTGCGCGTCTAATTTAAAAAACATTCAAGACACGGTTTTGGCATGTCGGACATGTATTTTTGGCGTGTCGGACACGTATTTTTGGCATGTCCGACACGAGTACAGCGATCCTAGACAAAGTGTCCGTGCTTCATAGTCTAGGAGGAAAGAGTTGGAGGAAGGAAAGGGAGAGAAATGGATAGTTTTTTTTTGTTATTATTATTATTATTATTTTGTGTGTGTGTGTGGATATGGAGGAAAGATAAAGGGTGCGTTTAGAAAGCCTGTTTTTTGTATTTGTTTTCTGTTTTTAAATATAAAAACTGTTTTTGTATTTGTCTTTGTTTTTTCAGCAAAAAACTAAAAACAAAAAAACGTTTGGATGAAAATTTGTATTGAAAATAAAATGGTATTGGTGGTGGGCGGCTGTGACCGGCGGCGGCGGGGGGCGGTGGTGGTGGGTGACTGGCGGCGGGCGGAGGCAGCGGCGGCGCCCGGAGGTGGTGGGGGCCGGCGGCGGCGACCGGTGGTGGTTGGTGGCGGTGGCGGAGGTGGTACCCTAAATAGTGAAAAAACTCAAAAAACAATTAAAATTTATATTTAGTATTTTCATTACTTTTACACACTATTCACATAAAACAGTTTTTTTGAGAAAAAAACAAAAATGAACAATAAACGCGTTTGCCAAACATGTTTTTTTTTTAACTAGATGAACAGTAAAAAAACAAAAACTGTTTTATCCATATCCAAACGGACCAAAGCTAGATACACAATTGTTGATCTAGAAAGGATTTTTTAGGATATACCAATGGCCAAGCAGTATCTATTAGGCTATTATATAGTACGAAAACTTAAGAAAATTAGACTAGGAGCTAGGAGCTAGGCTACACTTGTCTCACCATTTCTCTGGATGGAGCACTAACCATGGGACCAAGGACCCTCAACTAGCATGTTGTATTGATAAGGATTTCAAGTGGCCTAAAATGGGTTGGTTAGATGTTATTTGCCTTTTTTTTTTTTAAAGATGATTATATAGTTTTTTTTCTTCTTTTTCATCATGATGCGATGGTAACTTTGCTCCATAGTGACCTGAAAGTCACCACTGCTCAAATCAAAGAAATTATTTCATTGCATGCAGAAGTAAAATTGACCTTCCTCATGTCTTCCGAGAAATGCACTAGATTGAATGGAGACGAGGATTCATTATGTGACTTGTGGCTTAACAATGCGGCGTCTCTATGTCATAGGTCCGAGCAATTAATTTTGGTTTCCTTTTAGATGACATTGTAGTTATGTGATTTTTTCTTTCGTTTTGGTTTTTTTTTTTTTTTTTTTCTCGAACGGACTGCATAGATTGAGTTTGGCCATGACGCTAGGGTAACTTTGATCCATGATGCTCAAATAACGAAATAGTATCTGTGCACAGAAGTAAGATTGACTTTCCTCAGGTCCTCCTAGAAGCACTAGGGTTGAATGGGGATGAGGTGTCACTATGCGATTTGCGGCTTAAAAGATGCGTTGTCACTACATCATAGGGCTTGGTTGGATGAGACTGCACTTGCTCCACATTTATATGCATATATGTTCTTCTAAACTATGATTTAGAAGTTCACTGAATCAAATTGCATTTTGATAATACATAAGTACCATATATATTGCTTTCCGTACCCTCCATCAAAATTACTGCTCTTATACGTCATATGCAATTCTATGTTATTAATACAGTGGGAACACATTATACATATATATATATATATATATACATCTGTATGCATACACACAGAGGTCACCTCCTCATCTGATGTAAAGGCAATAATTGCGCACCTGAGCCCTTGCTTGGTATACATATCTTATCCATCTTTTGACCCTCAAAACCATATCTCTTGTACTTTTACCATTATACCCTTCATAGGATTGGTGACAAAAACAAAAAGTCCCAAAGAATGGGAAGGGCAATTTGGGAAGGTAAACTGAATAGGAGTCTGAAAAATAGGTACACTGCCCTAAAAAAACGGACTGGGTCAGGCACAGAGGGTGCCCTTTAAAGTACCAAACCACTAGGTACACCAAATATATGTAAACCATGAGGAAGAGGACGAAAAAACCCGGGCGCATTATAGAGTTTTGCCAGGCGCACCACCACCCCTCCCCTATAATCCTACCACCCCTCATCTTGTTATCCTACTCCTCTCAGCCCAACCTTGTCCCTTGGGAGCCCCTCCTTTTTGAGCTTAACCTAGTCCTCAATTTTATGGGGTACCATCAATGTACCTTTGTGACAATTTGTGCACCCACTATAACCTTAGCATTTTAATTGATCCAATTACTCACCATGACACATAAGTTCCGTCCAGCCGACGAGCATTAACAACGAATATTAACTCTCATAATGTACATAACTTTCGAACAACTGATGAACATATACAATAAATATCAACGCAGATAGTATGATGTCTTACTTCATAGGAAAACATTGAGATAGTTTACATGACCTTCGAACATAAATAACGAATATTAACTTAGATAGTATGATCTCTCATTTCATAGGAAAAGATTGAGATAGTTTACATGACTTTCGAACAATCGACGAACATAAACAATATATACTGACCAGATAGTATGATCTCTCTTTTCATAGGAAAATATTGAGATAGTTTACATGACTTTCGAGCATTCGACGAACATAAACAATAAATATTGACCCAGATTATGATCTCTATTTTCATAGGAAAACATTGGGATAGTTTACATGACTTTCGAACAATCGACGAACATAAACAACGAATATTGACCCATATAATATGATCTTTTTTCATAGGAAAAGATTGAGATAGTTTACATGACTTTCGAACAGCGACAAACATAAAGAAAGAATATTGATCCAGGGATAATTACACAAACATTCCCCAAACTATGTCATAATTGTACGAAGTTTCCCTAATGTTTCAATAATTTCAGAAATCTCCCTTAATTGCATATCCATTGTACCAATTAACCCATTTTATTCAAAGTCAACGCCGAAAATTTACTTTTCTGGTCAATAAAGGTATATTATAGACCAAATTTCCTATTTTACCCCTGTTATCCTTTCAATAACATTTGAACCCTTATTTTTGCATTCAAAATTACTAGAATACCCCCAATTTCTTTTACCAAATTGCCCTCAAATGTATTCTATATAAACCTATTTGAGTGGTTGTTTATACCTACTCATTCTTTAAAAATCACTCATTTTCTCTCTACAAGCCTTATGTCAGAACTTGGGAAAGATAAGGAACACATATGAAATTACAGTTGTTGGTACACATAATTTCCGCCAATATATTTGAAGGTAAGGTGGTAAATTCACCTTCCCCTAGAACATTCTCTAAATATCTCCAAGGATAAGAGGATATATATGTCATGTCATTTCACTATTATTTTTTGCTGGACCATTATTTTAGATGATATTAAGGAATGTTTCTGATATTATTGAAATATTAGGGAAATCACATGCAATTATGCCTTAATTCAGGGGAGGTTATATGATCTCTTTTCATAGAAAAACTAGAGCGTTTGAGTTATGTTATGGATAATATTATTAGTGTGCGGTTGTTAGAAATTTCAAAGAGAAAAAAAGGTTTCCCTCCAATTACTACCTATGGGAAAGAAGGAAAGCAAGTTATTTAGTAATTAGAGAGAGATGAACAATATGGGAAGAAATGGCATAATTTAACTATAAGTTCAACTATATATAAGAAATGGTTTTTGGTATTTTTATTTAATATACTTGTTTCTCTACTACCTTTTTGTTTTCTATTGCTTATAATTTTAAAAGTTCTCTTATATTCTGTCTATTCTTTCCCCTCTTTTTAGGTTCCTTTCTCTTCTTTCACATTAGATGTCAATTTTCACGTGCACACCTTCTTTTTCCATAAAATATACATTCATTTTATCGCAAGTACAACTGCACTTACAAAAGGAAGTGGTATCTTTTGGATGACTAGGAATATCAAAGGTTGAATTCAATCACAAATTATATATATATATATATATCATATTTTTCTTTAATCAGATCATGATGCAAAGAACCATCATTTTCTTGCTTTTCTTTTCCTTCTTTCTATATTAAAATAAAACCATTTACTTGGTCTAATTCCTCATTTGTGTAATGATTATACAGGTTGTTTTCAAATGTTGATATACTTTTGGTGCTTCTATGCTATATATATATATATATATATCATTATGGTTGGTGCAATTTTGAGTAATACTAATAGTTACAGTTGCTTCCATACCTGCAATAGCAAGCATACTGGTCCTCCACTTATAAGTGAGGTGTTTGGTTAGTAAAAGGGAATGGCCATTTTTCTTAAACTTGATTTAAAGTTCACTTAACATCATTCTTGTCATCCTCAATTGTTCTCATTGTTGATGCTAATGTTGATTTTCATCACTATTATGTAAAATCTGCTTAATTTGAAGTGTGGCTAATAATATCGATTCCGTGCTAGTTTAATCTAATTCTATAATAAAGTGCTGCATTTCTAGTTTTTCTGTTGCTACTATTAGTTTATGTTGTTGTCATTGTTGCTGCTGATGTTGATTGCCATTACTTGTGTGAAAAACTGCTCAATTTTTTTAGGTTTTTTGGTTGAAAAACCAATTGCCTTTTTATAATAATGTGCGAATTTTGCTATTGCGACTATCATGTTATCTAATTTTAAGCTATTAGGTGACGCTATCATTTGTCCATCCGGATTCGAAGCAAGACAGTTGCCTTTTTAACATTCTCCCCCATCCGAATATGTAATTCCCTCACTCCTCTTAGGTGATGTTTGGTGTGGCACCGGATCAAGGACTAGGTCTAATACCAATTATAACAAATCGGATGTTTCATGATTCGACTCAAATGTTTAAGTTATTAGGTGAGGCTAACATCTTATATTATTAAGATTTCTTTTTCTTTTGCTAATTAAACATACTTGAAGTGTATGAAAATACTCAAATCAGTTGGAAATAGTGTAGCTGGAAAAAAAAAGGAAGAAGTGATTTGCCTGATATCTACTATTTGATCAAGTATTCAATTGGTTGATACCTTGTCCCATGCTTTCAGCAAATACTTTTGTGACACACACTCACATATACATAGGGATGGCAATGGGACGGGGCGGGGCGGGTATCATCCGTCCCGTCCCCGAACTCGATTATTTTTCCCCGCCCAGTACCCGCTCCATTCCTGATTAACTTTTTATTTCCCTGCCCCGTACCTGCCAACTCCCGGCCCCGCCCCGCCCCGATTATGTTTTTTTTTTTTTTGAATGGTAAGAAACTCACACACCACACCCACAAATGCCTCCTAAGAGGCTCAAACTCCTCACCTTCCCAATTTGGGAGTGAGATTATACCATTGCAACACATGTGCGCTAGTTTACGTATTATTTTTCCCCCAAATAACAATAAAATTCCAAAATCAAACATAACTATAAGAGATAAAAATCAAACAATAAATCTATATGAAATCAAAATCAAAGATTTCAAAAGCATAATAAACAATCTATCAATACATGTTTATTCATATATATATAATATATATATATATATATATATGTTATATAGCTAATCGGGGCGGGGCGATGATGCCCTATACCCGCCCCGATTATAATCGGGGAATTTTTTTTTACCTCATACCCGCCCCGGTTAGCTAAACGGGGTGAGTTTTTTTGCCACCTTATATATATATATATATATATATATATATACACTAGCAAAATGCCAATAATTTGGAGTTATCCCTTGCTATCATGATGATGATAAATGGTGGAAAGGAAGCTGAAGACTGCACTTTTGAAAAAGTTTCAGAGGATCGATATGCACCCTTTTGTGAAAACATTGTTAATCTTTTGGGTGCTTCTTTGTTTGTTTGTTTGTACCTCTGCATTATTATTTTTTAATATTTTGTTCTACTTGAGAGAGTCCCTTATCTATAGGGAAATCATATCCAGGGCCACACTAATTTTCTTGTCATTACATGAGTAAAATCTTCTTGAAAACAAGAATGATGACAATATCTTGGAAGAAAATAATGGATGTACTTTGATCCACTTGTAGTTTCTTGAGTAATTGTTTTGATAATTAATTATCACTATGAATTATTGGATTATCTATAATTCATTTAACCCCAAAAAAGAAATATATATATATATATAGGAAGATAATATGATCATTCTGATTTTATTGTCCAAGAGGTCTCCAAATTGTGATAACATTTCCATTTTTTTATCCTCTATATATGCACAAATCTCTCTCTCTCTCTCTCTCTCTCTCTCTCACACACACACATATCAAGGGGGAAGATATTAGTTGTGGGCTATATTGCAAACTCACATCCCTTTCAAAGAAATTAGCACAAAAATAGACAAAGAGGTGACATCGTTGTAATGTTGTCTTAGTCCATCCCCAAATGATTGGGGTTAAACCATCCTTAGCCCTCACATTGTGATAAAATATCCTATATATCATAAAAAGGTTTCCATAGTGGAAGTGCTTTCTTTGATTGATTGCCTCTTTTGAAACTACAAGTGTCATTGGTCTTCCACTCCAGTATTGAAATTGACCACTTTGTATTTTTCTATAATCATTTATTATTTTATTAACAGTTTTTCATTTATACCCCTTGAGGTTTGTAAATACTTCAATCAAACCCTCTATTTTTTCTGACACATCATTTTCCCCTCCTAACAGTACTTTCAAAGTATATCAGACATGACTTCACTCAATTTTTTTAATTTAATACCTAAATTACCATCAAGTGTAATTTTATTCCAAAAGTGAACTGTAAGGGTGATTGAGATATTTCACTAAAAAATTGACCCAAGTCAAATGACAATAAGAGAAGGTCTGATTGAAATATTTACGAAGGGGTATAAATGAAATTAAACCTTTTATTGAATGTAACCCAAATTTATACTTGGAAAATTTCTTAATATTGAAGTGTTTAAATTAAATTAAATTACCGCAACTAATTGGTCTTTGTCTAGATGGTAAAATTTCTCCTCTTAAAAGAAAAGCTTGAATATTCGAATCTTGTCATGCTAAGTATTTCATTGGCATCAGTAGTGTTCTTTTCAGAGCAATATTAGGGTTTTCTTAAAGTCCGTCCTCCGTACTGGTGTGGTATAATATAATTTAAACACTGATTAAAAAAAAATAGACTTTTTTATAAAGTGCATTGGACTACATCAGTTCTTGATGATCGTCATATTGTCCTTTGTCCTTCTTTTAATGTTATAGTATTTGCACTGAAGATGATATTTGTGAATTCACATGCAAGTGTCCGATAAAATTATGTACTATGGTAGCAAAGGTCCAAAAGCCAAATTGTACGAGCTCTCTTACTCAAAAAGGGATAACAAGTGTTCACTTTAAATATATTAATAAAGAAATAAAAAATAACAGTAAAAATAACAAGGTGAGTGATAAATATATATATATATATATATATGGAATATGGTACTGTTTGAATCACAAAAGAGAACATAACAGGAGGGATGGCTGTTTATGTTTAGGATAAAAAATATATACATATATATATCTATGTAAACATAGAATGCACTATCTAATTATGATAGTGAGAATGTCGGGCATGGAATGAGCTTTTTGAAAACTCTCTGTATGTATTGCAAATGGAAAATGTTGTCTAGACAAGGAAATCATATAAACATATATATATATATATATATATGTATGCAACTTGCACTGTGAGACATTTGCAAGTTGCTCAAGTGTATAGTGTTAATCTATTTCTAGTTTGAATCTAAGACAACAATTTGGCATTTCAAATCACCTAGAGAGCTTAGTGTACTATTTGTGTATGACAAAATGGCACCTCTAAGGATCATCCAAGTTAAAAAGAGTGTCCAATTTGTCATGGTAATTAAATCAATCAAGACTTCACATGATGAAATTTTATGTGAATTGAAGTGTCACGTAATGCACTTAAAAATAAAAATAAAAAGCAAAAAATATATGGTTTGCAATCGCAATATCAGTATGAAGAATTATGATTCAATTATAATTATAATTCCAAGGGTTAAGGGTTCAATTTTTTATTGTATCACAGGGTTGTGTATGTTGTGAGTACATGAAAGGTTAGATTTAAGCTCTTTTTTTTTTTTTTTTTTGGTAACCTTTCTTTATTTTTAAAATTGTTTCTATTAATGTTTGACCTTCAGGTTGTTTTAGGAAAAGAAGTGTCAAAAAAAAAAACTCAAATTAATTTTTGTCCCCAATATATATATATATAGAGAGAGAGAGGACTGTGGTGCTTTAGTATAGCCACTGATTGATTGCAATATCTTCTACCACAGAATATTGAGCTGAATAGGCCATGATTGAATACAGGATCATAGAAATACAGGATCATAGAAAAATATAAGAAAAACTTGGATGAGGATGATAGTTCGCGGTATCATCCGAAACCGTTATATTTCGTTCGGTTCATAACACTTTAGGAAAATACAAATACCGTTATTTAGTACTGATACTCATTTTAGAGATCGATATTGTCTGAGTCCGTTACACCAATACCGCAACCTATACCGAAATCGAAACCGCAACTGCGAATCAGGCTGAGGATTCACCATACTAATCTCATTGCCCCTCTTTTTAGGTTTAGGGATTTGTTACTTTCTAGGGAGGGCAATACTAAATATTTTTTAGTAGAGTAAAAATAATTAGAAATTCTTTAGGACAGTCCTAGGCCCAATTGGGAGAAGCCCAAACAAAATCCAAACTGATAAATAGGTAAAAACCCAAAAACTTGAAAAGTCCACCCCCTCCACTAATAGAAAGATGGGCATCATCATTTACTTCAAAAGTGTAGGCTCCGTTTGGTAACCAGTCTGGTCTGGTCCGGTTATCTCTGATCTAGTCTGGTCCGGTCTGGTCTAGTTTAGGTGATGTTCTGAAATTCTGTTTGGTAAGTGATCTGGTCTGATGGTCTTGGTCTGAGGAAACTGGAACCAGACCATGTTTGACAAACTTTCTTATTCCAAACTTCTTTGAACTAAACCATATTTGGCAAACTGGTCTGGTTTTAAATTTCTATTAAACTGTGAAAATATTTAATATACTTTATATGATGTAATAATCTTGAAACCCACACATTTAATTTGTAAACATTTGTTAAAGTTTTTTTGATTGATTTTTATTATGTATTTCTTACATAATAATGTTATATTAGTTTTGTAAAAATTTCTTAGAGTATGATTATTGCACTCTAATTATCAAATATAACAACAAATAGGTTTTATACAAGCCACATTTTTTATTATACAAAAATTAAGAACACACAAATTTCACAAGTCAAACATTAATATTACATAACAGCTTCAATTGTCGATAACATGCAAATAATGCACTCTGATATTTTGGCTTTTAAAAAAAAATTATTATTATTTATTATTATTTATCATTTACTATTTACTATTTATTTATTATAATATATATTTATTTATTATTATTATATATTATTTAATTCATTTTATTTATTATTTATTATTTAATCATTTATTTTTATTTTTTTATAAATATATTTTATTAATTTATTATTTATTATTGTATTTATTTATTTTTTATTATTTATGTATTATTTAATTCATTTTATTTCATTTAGTTTGTTTATTATTTAATTCATTTAATTTATTAATTATTATTATGTATTATTTAATTCATTTTGTTTATTATTCAATTTTTTATAAATATAATTAATTTAATTTATTATTATATTATTATTTATTCATTTATTTTAATTAATTTATAAATATATTATATTAATTTCTTTTTATATTATTTTTTATTTTTTATTATTATATTTATTCATTTATTATTATTTTTATGTATTATTTAATTTATTTTGCTTATTATTTATTTATTTATTATTATTATTTTATGTATTATTTAATTCATTTTGCTTATTATTTATTTATTTATTCTTATTTTTATATATTATTTAATTCGTTTTTTTATTTATTCATTACTATTTATTCATTTATTTTTATTTGTCACTAAATATATTTTATTAATTTATTTTTTATATTATTTTTTTTTTTTTTTTATGTATTATTTAATTTATTATTTAATTCATTTAATTTATAAATTATTACTATGTAATATTTAATTCATTTTGTTTATTATTCATTTTTTAATAAATATAATTCATTTAATTTATTATTTATTATTTATTATTATATTTATTCATTCATTTATTATTATTTTTGTATTATTTAATTCATTTTGTTTATTATTCATTATTCATTATTTTATTCATAAATATATATTTTTTTATTTTTATTTTTTATTTATTCATTTATTTATTATTTTATTTACTTTTATTTTTATGTATTATTTAATTCATTTTATTTATTATTCATTATTTTATTTTTTTTATTTTTGTGTTTTGGTTTATATATTGGTTAGATATGGTTCAATTATTAGAGGACATTTTGGTTAGATTTTGTAACCAGACCAAATAGAACCACAAAAAATTATGGTCTTAAAAAAAGTCATTTTGGTTTATTTTGGTACAACTTGGTCTGGTTATATTTTTTAAGACCAATGCAAAACAAACATAGTCTGGTCTCAAAAAATATGACCAGACCAGAAAAATGGGATCATAACCAGTAAACAAACATGGCCGTAATTTTACTTAATTAGCATGAAAGATGTTAAGTGCAATCGCAGCCCAACAATTTTAGAATTGTTCGCTTTGTACAAGTAATTTGAATATCATTAAAATATTAAATTATATTTGAAATAATTACGGGATTATTATTTAATAATAATAAATAAATAAAATTTAAACCACTTAAAGTCTTTAAAATTCAGTTTTTCAAGTTTTCGATACTTATTTTTTAGAATTTATCAAACAACACCTGAGTTACAATCATACAAAATTAATAGCGAAAATTCTAATATAAACTCATCATTCTTGTCTTAATTCTATATATAGAAGTCAAATAGGTAGATTCTCTCTCAATTTTGTTCTTAACATTTCAATTACAATATTTAATTTCTCTCACAAATACTTAGAGTTCTAACTAAATAAAAACAAAACTAGCCAAATATTGGGTCTACGGATGGCAATTTGTACCGCCCCGCCAAAGTTTCGCTCATTCATTTAAGGGTTTGAGAATACCTTTTATTTCGTAGGGGCGGGTTCGGTAAAAGAAATTGAACCCGTCAAGGGTTATGAGGCGGGTATGGATTTTGTTAAATACCCGTTATGATCCGCCCCGCCCCGTTTATATTAAATTTTTATTTTGTTACTTATTATATATAAGATTTTTTATGAATCTTAAATACTTAACTAGTTATTACTCTATCTTTTTTCATGGGACTCGACATTTAAGAACAAGAAGAAACAAGTCGCCTAGTATATACAAATAAAAGAGAAAATTCGATTGTTGGATAATTTGAAAGTAAAAATTATGTATATTTATAGTGTTATTTTTTACTTTTTATTCTTTTGTATAAAAAACTCTTTTATCGGTAATGAAGATGATACTAAGAATTAAGTATTAATGGGGCAGGGCAGGGCGGGTACAAGTATAATAAATTATTAATGAGGCGGACATGATTTATAAAAGGATAACCCGTGGCAAACCCGTGAAGGGTATGATATTTTAAAAAATTAAACGAGGCAAAGATGGATATAGGCGAACCTATTTCGTACCCGCCTCATTGCCATCTCTAATTAGGTCTGCTTGGTTTGTATATGTGAAAAATTATTCTCGAAAATTCTGAAAATAGAAAATAGTTTTCTGAAAACAAACGTATTTATAATTAAATTTTCTGAAAACTATTCTCAAAAAATTAAACCAAATAAACTTTTGTATAGTTTTCTGATTTTCAATTTTTAGAAAACAAAAAACTGTTTCCATAAATACAAACTAAGCAAGCCTTAATAAAACGTAGGTTTTGCTTTTATTGTTATTATTTTTACTGTTTTCAAAAAACTAAACCAAATAAACTTTTGTACAATTTCTTGATTTTCAATTTTCAAAAAATAAAAATCTTTTTTCATAAATACAAATTAAGGTTTTGCTTTTATTGTTACTCCCTTCGTCCCAAATTATAGGTCTCTTTTAGGGAATCCAATTTTTTAAGAGGATGACTTTTATTATAATGTTAGTGAATGAAATATCATCTTTACTTATTGTCTCATCATAGTGATGTGATAGTTTATAATATATATGTTTTATAACTTTAATAGTTGAAGATTAAATTGATAATTTGAACAAATAAATTGTTGGTATAAGGAAAGGAAATGAGAAGTGGATACTTATTTATGGACGGAGTAAGTATTATAGGACATTTTATAACGGCTGAGAGGTAACTAATTTTCAAAAGAAAATGTAACGATCAAAAAAAATAAATCCCGCCAAAGCATGACTTCAAACATCAATGGCACATCTCATCTCTCCTATTTACCCAAAAAGACTCTTCTTTTTCCCACCAAAACCCAACACTCTCCACAATTCTCTACTACCCATATTCTCATTATTCATCTCTGCAATTTCAACTTTTCCACCAAACCAAACACCCCCATCCAGAAGAACATTTTCCGATATTTTCCGAGAATGTTCGAATCAAAGAGCTCTGAACCCGGGAAAACAAGCCCACGCTCGGATGATCGTATCCGGGTTCAATCCCACGATCTTCGTTACGAATTGTCTGATTCAGCTCTACATCAAGTGTTCCAAAATGGGTTATGCGCACAAGGTGTTTGACCAAATGCCTCAACGAGACACGGTTACTTGGAACGCGATGGTTTTCGGTTACGCAGGGTGCGGGGAGATGGGGAAAGCGGAGTCTTTGTTTGAAGTGATGCCCCATAGAGATGTGGTGTCGTGGAATTCGATGATTTCGGGGTACTTGCAGAATGGTGATTATCGAAAATCAATTGATGTTTTCTCGCGGATGGGGACGATTGGTGTGGTTGTGGACAGTACCACTTTTGCTGTTGTTTTGAAAGCATGTTCATCTGTAGGTGACTATGGTGTGGGGATTCAGGTTCACGGGATTGCTGTTCGAATGGGTTTCAATAACGATGTGGTTACGGGAAGTGCAATTGTAGACATGTATGGGAAATGCAAGAGATTGGATGAGTCACTGAGTTTTTTTCGTGCAATGCCCGAGAAGAATTGGGTTTCTTGGAGTGCTATAATCGCGGGTTGTGTTCAAAATGACGAGCTCCTAAGTGGTTTAGAAATATTCAAAGAGATGCAGCAAGGAGGTGCTGGGGTAAGTCAGTCTATTTATGCTAGTGTTTTAAGGGCCTGTGCAGGTTTGTCTGCACTAAGATTGGGCTCTCAATTGCATGGTCATGTCCTAAAGACTGATTTGGGAACTGATATCTTAGTAGGAACTGCCACTTTGGATATGTATGCAAAATGTGACAATCTCTCCGATGCTAGGAAGCTATTTAACTTGTTGCCGCGTCGCAGTTTACAATCTTATAACGCGTTGATCGTTGGGTATGCTCGAGCCGATCAGGGTGTTAAAGCTTTGCAGATGTTTTGGCTTTTGTTGAAGTCTGGTCTTGGTTTTGATGATATCAGCCTATCTGGTGCGTTTAGCGCTTGTGCGGTAATCAAAGGCCATTTAGTAGGGATTCAGGTTCATGGTTTAGCGATAAAGACAACTTTTCGGCCCAGTGTGTGTGTTGCAAATGCGATGTTGGACATGTATGGAAAATGTGGAGCTCTGGCCGAAGCTCGTTGTGTATTTGACGAAATGGAGAGAAGAGACGCTGTCTCTTGGAATGCGATCATTGCAGCTTACGAACAAAATGGAAATGAGAAGGAAACACTATCACTATTTGCTTGGATGCTCCGATCAAGGATGGAACCCGATGAATTCACTTATGGTAGTGTTCTGAAAGCTTGTGCGGCTGCGCAAGCTCTGAGCAGCGGCATGGAGATCCATAACAAAATTATCAAATCCGATATGGGGTTGGACTTGTTTGTTGGAAGTGCTCTTGTGGATATGTACTGCAAGTGTGGAAAGGTGGAAGAGGCAGAGAAGATTCATGACAGACTGGGGAAGCAAACAACAGTTTCATCAAATTCAATAATCTCTGGATTCTCATCGCGTGAACAGAGCGAGGAAGCTCAGACGTTCTTTTCTCGGATGTTAGAAGAGGGACTTCAGCCTGATAAGTTCACTTTTGCAACAGTTCTTGATACTTGCGCGAATCTGGCAACCATTGGACTTGGGAGGCAGATCCATGCTCAAATTATCAAGCAAGAATTGCAATCGGATGTGTTCATATCCAGTACTCTTGTTGACATGTATTCAAAATGCGGAAACATGCAGGACTCTAGGCTAATGTTTGAGAAAGCGCCAAATAGGGATTTCGTGACATGGAATGCGTTGATCTGTGGCTATGCTCAGCATGGTCATGGAGAAGAGGCCCTTAAAATTTTCGAGGACATGCAAGAGAACAATGTGAAACCGAACCATGCAACTTTTCTTGCAGTCCTCAGAGCGTGCGCGCACGTGGGGCTTGTTCAAAAAGCTCTGCATTACTTCCATTCAATGCAAAGTGACTATGGATTAGCACCTCGGTTGGAGCACTACTCATGTATGGTGGACATACTAGGGAGGTCAGGTCGAGTTAGGGACGCACTCAAGCTTATTCACGAGATGCCTTTTGAGGCGGACGATGTTATTTGGAGAACTTTACTTAGTATTTGCAGGGTGCACGGGAATGTGGAGGTGGCGGAGAAAGCAACAAGTGCTCTACTGCAATTGGACCCTCAGGATTCTTCTGCTTGTGTCCTCCTATCAAATATTTACGCCGATGCAGGAATGTGGGATGAAGTTTCGAAGATGAGGAAGATGATGCGACGTAGTTGGCTGAAAAAGGAGCCCGGATGCAGCTGGATTGAGGTGAAGAGTGAGGTGCATATGTTTCTTGTTGCGGACAAAGCTCATCCGAGATGCAATGAGATATATGAGAAGCTAGATGTGCTAATATGTGAGATGAAAAGGATTGATCATAAACCAGATATTGATTTTCATTGTCAATGACACAGGGAACAAAAAATGAGCACCAAGAGCCGCTCATTTCCGGCATGTAGAACAGTTGCTTTGTGCAAAATAATGGAAGATTGTGTTTGTTTCGGGTTTTTTACTTCCCCGTGGAATCTGATACAGTTCAATAACTAATTTGGGAAGACTGGGATTTCCCATGTTTTTGCATATAGAATGGGAAGGTTTGAAACAGTTGGGAGGCTGATATATATATATATATATATATATATATATATATATATATTTCCAATGAAGTGACTTACACTAAGGAGAAGATTCATGGTTATAGAAATTGGCATGATATAATGATATCATGTTTGTGTTCAACACAGTAGTGGTGGTTTTGATCTCTGAAATTCACAGAATGACGTGTTTGGAATGAGATGCAGCATGAATCTGAAGCAAAATGAGCAGACTGGGATTTCTAGTTTCAACAGTTGGTGAGTTATAAACTAACAATTTTTACATGTAATCAATTTGGTCTTGAATACAAATGTTTTTTTAAGATCTTAAATAACTCATAGCATTCTACCAAAGTAATTTGATACTGTTAAATAATTTATTCATTGAAACAATAGTATAGTTGTAATCAATTTTCTGTTGTATAGATTACTTTTTTTACCATATTATTAAAATGGTCATTAAAATGAATGATATAATCAGCAATGAAGAATATTATCTTTAATCTAGTAACTAGATAAATAATTTTTTTTTTTTTACACAACCACTGATCTTTTTCTTCCACAGATATAGGGGGAGTAGAGTTTACCCTCCAATACGTATTTTGTATTTAATGTAAAAATTAAAAAACTATCATATGTGGATTAATATAAAAATGAAAAATATATATATATCATTAGTTTTCCCCAATATCTCAATTATAATTTAACAGCAGTAACTATTCATTCTCAAAGTCTAAATGTCATTACAAAAGATTTACATTTAGTGTCATCATTCATGTAGTTAGCATGTTTGGCATGAATTCTATAAGATATAGGTGCATATATATTTCAAACCAAACTGCTAAAAATATAATACATATGATTAGAAGTCACAAGCATAGTATGATATCTTGTATATAAAAACACGTAAAAAAACCGAATAAGTAAAATTTTGGTACTGTTTTCATTACCAAAATTTATTTATTTTTAAAAATGTGTTGTTTTCATTACCTCTTGACACTGACAGAGCCCATAAACCCCATTGCCACAAGGAACACAAGTTGGATACCTATTTTATAGAAAGTTTTGAATATTATTACAGTGACATTTATTGGATACATATTTTATTGAATTTTTTTTTAAATCAATACACTGACATTTGTAGATATTCTAATTTAGAGAAATATATTTAAGCTCCAAAGAGTAGAATGTCACTGTAATGGTGCACCAACCATATGTGTGACCACTACACTACACACAAAACAGTAGTACAACTTTCAATTCAATACTATCTCTGTTGTCGATAGTCAATAACACAAATAGAATGTGTGTATATATATATATATATATATGTGTGTGTGAAGTTGAGGAGGGATTGTGAAAGTATCATTTGAGAAGCAAGAGGAGGACTGCAAATGAGAGAAAAATGAAGGTACTGGCTTAGGCTTCAGCAAATGCATTGTGATTGTATGGAAATAAAATAGCATAACTACAATTTTTTTTATTAGATTGAATTTTAATATGGATTGTGAGGTTGGTTGGACTATAAACCAGATATAGATTTCATTTTCAATAACAAACACACATATACAATTTGTTTTTGATGAATCAATGGAATCATCATACTAATTGAGCTATTAAAATAAAATACATTTGATTCGAAAATTTAAAAATTATCACATCTAACTTTCTTATAGAGTTAAATAGATTATTAGTTTTCTCCAACACCTCAACTATAAAGAACAAACAATTTTTACTTGTTAGAGTTATCATGTAAAAAAAGTAAAGGTTTTTACAAAATAATTTACCTTTAGTTTCATAATTCATGTAGTTATCATGTTAATAATTTAGTTAGTTAGCATGTTGTCATGTTAATAATTCAGGTAGTTAGCATGTTAAATTTGGGATGAAGGCTATACATGAATATATGTATGATCAGAATTCACAAACATAATATTGGTATGAATGCTATAACATTTACGTATAATTCAAATATATAATATGATATCTAATAGATAAATACGAAAAAATCAATAAATAATACATAAAACTTTTGGCACTCTTTCACTAGAAAATTAGTTAAAAATGATGTTTTATCAACTGTTTTAGATTTAATTCAAGTAGAAATGGAAACTAGTGGAATGTTTTATTTCACAGAAATTGTTGAAAATTTAATACACTGACATTTATTGATATCATAATTTGGAGAAATATATTTAAGCTCCAAAGAGTAAAATGCAGTGTAATGGTGCACCATCTACAAGTGAGACCACTACACTCCACACAAAAAGCACTGAGTCTTCAGTAGTAAATGTTCAATTCAATATCCTCTCTGTTGTCAAGTAGTTACTAACACAGTTACACAAACTATTTTTTCTTAAAAACTGAAAAATTAAAAAAATTATACAAAATAACCTTGACTGCAGATGAATGAAAAATGAAGGTACTGCCTTTCAGTAAATGCATTATAATTGTCTGGAATTATATATATACACACACACACATATACATATATATTAGTAAAGTGGTCAATAGATGGTGCCAGTATGCTAGTGAACTGGGCTGAGCCAAAATTAATCACTTTTTGTACAGAAAGTAATGGCCTGCCAATTCAAGCTCAGATTCTAATACTTTGATGTAAAGAAGGAATTACTGCTGTAACAAATAATAACCCATGTATGAATGAAAATATATAGGGATGAAAAGTTACCATAGTAAAACATCAAAATGATGAATATATTATACCATCTCTTACAAAATTTGCTTAACACATTCTATGTAGCTTTAATACATTCTATGTAACAGCAGAGCGCACGGTTCACAGTACTAAACACCACCTGATTACAAAATCTTGATTCTGAGGACAAAATTTCTGTATGCAAAAAGGCGAAAGAAGCTTCGTAGGAAGGAACTTTCTATGTTGGCTTCTTGAGGCAGACGACTACCTGAAACTATCCTTGGTCAGCACAAGTATTTTACCCCTAAACTTGCAGATCTGTAAACAAATGTTGATGAGCGCAAACGGAGTCAAACATAAGTTTCTTGTTGCACTCTCAGACCCTTGCTATATAGGTACAGTCCAGATTAATCTGGTGATATTTTGTAACTTATACATAGAGAATCATATCTTCTACCGAACTAAGATCATAATTACTAGTTTTCACTCTCCCAACACCAATCCCCGTAAGGCTCTCAAAATTTGATCAACCAATCTGAAAGGAGTGAACAATTCCGTTGCATTAAAGGTTCTGTGAAGTGAAGAGAGTGAATTCCCTAGGACAATTACGTCTACCAAAACTATCAAGATTTGTTGTTTGTATGTTGAAGGAAGAAGGCTGCAATCGCTGGAACCGCTATAGTGAGAAACCCCATAAAAATACACTTAAAGCTAAGCTGCCTTGCCTCTATATTCCTGCAAGTCCCAGGCTTGGACGTAGTACCAGCAGGGCCCAATTCAGCTTCACCGGCAGAAACTTGTTTTGGCTCCTTGCCCAGCTGAAAACATAATAAAAGGATAAAAATGAATTATCTGAAAACAACCATTTTTATAATCGAGTTTTCAGAAAACTGTTTTAAAAAAACTGAACCAGGCATACTTTTTTACAGTTTTCAGAAAACAGAAAACTGTTTTCAGAAACGCAAACCAAGCAGGCCCTATGTGTCTCAGTTTAAGTCGAACCCCCCCTCCTCTCTCTTTCGAGGGTGGGGAGGTTATACCATCAGGTCAGAAGTTCTTTGGAAGGTATGCTATGCTATGTTACTACGTCTTTTATTGAAGCTACAATCTATGAATTTCAAGTAATTTTGCAAATATTGCAAATTTGCAAATTCACAGGAACTCGTATGTTTATTTGAAGAACAAACTGAAAATACTGCAGAACGCATAAATAATTGGTGTTAAATCTAAATTCTTGTGCCCAGAAGTTTTTCTTATTGGAGGCAAAACAGAACCAAATTTAAAATACTAGTAGTTACTTTAGAGGACTCATCAATAATTTTTCACAAAATTGTGTTCAATTTTTCAGAAAAAAATGCCGAAAAAATAAAATAAGAACTGGTCTGCCCAAATCTAATTTAAATTTTGCACATATTGGCTAGGTCATATGGAGGTAACTAGGAGGATTGCATCTGTAGTTTCAGATCCCTTTGAACAAAAGGCACTTCTTCAGCCACGTTAGAAATAAAGTGACATAAGATCCTGCATACTATATCGTTGCATATGCCAATCAACTAATTATTAGGCAACTAAGTTATTAGAGCACCTACCTCGAAACTGGAACATGCTTTACTTTCATCACGTGTACCGGTAGTGACATCATGCTTGGAAAGCAAACTTCCCTTGCTATTTCCTTTTCCGTCATGGCTCGTAGTTACAGAGGAATTCTTGTTCTCGTGCTGTAAGTTCTCCACCAAAATTTTATTCTGCTTTGTCAGCAAACATATCTGTGTATGGACTACAAATAGTTAATTAAGGAACATTGGAGAGAAAAGAATGTACTGAAGTCATAACTGGAAACCACAAAAAATATACATGTCAAATTATTTATAAGGATAATTGGCCGATTCTACTTCAAAAATTGAAATCCCAATTTTTAATTCCCAAAGAAATAAGCTAAACCATTGGTCCTTCTATATAAAATCTCTGAGCCTCAACATATTTGTGTTAATATTCTCCGGTTGAGATGGACAAGCAGTCATAACAACCCTTTCGTAAAACTTCACTGACTACCCCTTGAAGAGATCAAAGAATAATTGATCTCCAAAGCTGACAGCATATATTTATACGAGGTTATGCCCATGGAGTTAAAAATGCAGACATATTTTTTATTAAGAAATTTACTAATCAGTTTCATGGAACCTTTTGTGACCATTTAAATTGCTGAAGCTTTGATAGCAACATTCTAACCATGAGAACAACCTTATCATACTAATGAAGCACATAGTGATGAAACTTCTGGAAAACATTATTTGTCAACAAAATTGTGTTGACGAAAAAAAATTAAAATTTTCTCCAGATCTCAAGAAGTAAATAGCAGTATTTAGAACTTCTTCTTTCGCTTTCTTTTCTCCTTTCCATTTCCAAAAGAATTCTGAATCCTTTTTTCTATCTCTTATCTTTTTTTCCTTTCTATTTTCCCTGCAGGCAGGGCTGAGTCGGGGTCAGGGTTCAGATGAAAAGAGGAATGTGAAATTGTAGCCAACATTGCACCTAAACAAGAATTAAAAAATGTGTACTGGGTTAAGACCTGTTTGTGAATGCGTTCTCTTTCGAGAGCCAGTTGCATAACCAACTCTGTTATCACTTTAGTCCGAAGGGTAATATCCTTTGCAGTTGACACTTTCTTTTCCTCAGCTTGATGCATCGATGCCTCCAAGCATTTCATTTTAACCCTAAGAAAACTCAATTCTTCACTTAGGTCAGAATTAGACTCGGACAAAACAATACACTTCTCTTCTGCACTCTCAGCCCAATTTTCAGCTTTTACAACCTTCAACTTCAGATCTGCAATTACATTTTCCATGTCAACAATTGTGGAATACAGCATGCTTTGCTTCTCCTGACTTGCTTCAGCAGTTGCCACCGCATGCTGTATCTGAATATCAGAGTCCCTCAACCGTGTCTCAAGTAAATCGACCTTCTCAGGGGGCACTGCATGAGGCAACTGATCCTCAGATTCTTTCAGCTGCTCCTCAAGTAAATTCACCTTCTCCTTCAAGGTAGAGACCTCCGAGGTGGAGCTTATTAATTTATCTCTGGCTTCACTGAGGCTGCTTTCTAACTTCTGTAAAGCACTGTCTTCCAGTGTCTGCATTTTCATGGAATCTTGAAGCTTAGAACTCAATTCTCCTTGTCGCTGAAGTGAACTATTTAGATTGAATTGTACTATCTGGAGTTGACCTAATATTTCTTTAGAAATTCCCATAAAAACCCCAGCAGCATTATCCGCCTCAAACAACCTTTCCAAAATGGCTCCTGTTTCTTCATCCATGCAAAAAACTTCATGTTCTGAAGAGTGCAACCTTAGTTTAAGCTCTTCTTCAATCTCTCTTGAATCAGCTACCTTCTTCTCAAGATCCAACTCTCTTGCCAAAGATTTTTCTAGCATCCTCAGAACATGCCTCTGCTGTTCAGCAGTCTGCATTTTTATCTTTGCATTCAAGTTCTGAAATTCATCATCCACCCCCTTGTCATTATTACCTGTAAACATGCATTCATTAGAATTAGTCACAATTATCTGTAAACATGCATGCATTAGAATTAGTCACAATTATGGTTTATCTTGTTGATTAAATATCTTAAGCCTGCACAAAATAACAAAATACTTGTACAAACTTATTTTTCATTCCAACCACCTTGAGGAGACTACTAGCAAGCAGCAAAACTAGGACCACAAAATATGAATGACGTCCAAAAAAGTCATCCACCACCTACTGTGACATGGGTATTAGAAAAATAGCAGGCATTAGTGTCTCACATGAATCAACTCTATGATGGTTATAAGAATGAAACCAGACAGATTTCAGTGGCAAGTGGCAACATGCATTGGAGTGCTTAAGGATTTACTAAGTGGTGAATTCAGTGCCTTAAATTTACGGCAACCCCCAACAAGTTAAATAAATTTTAGCATAAGTAGCTTACGATTTTCATGTCCACCGTAACTCAACAAGATCCTCTGGAACTCGGCAGACTGCATTTTTAATTCCGATAGCTGGTCCAGTGACCGCCTTAATAAATCTTCGGAATCATGTAACTTTTCTTCCAAATCCTTATAAATACTTTCCAAGTGTTCAAGTGATGATACAGTTTCATGGGCATTAGTGATCTCCATCTGGAAAGCAGACATGAAGTTCTTCAATTCACCGACCTCAGAATCAAAAATTCCAGACAAGAGATCAAATTCCAGTGCCTTCTCAGCAGAATCACTCGAGATATCTTCTCTCTCTGCAATAAAGCCCTCAAAATCACTCTCCCTCGTAGCCACATGCATCATAAGTAGATTCAAGTTAGCTAACTTCTCAGAAGAACAGGCCAAATCTAGCTTGACTCTTGTTACAACCTCCCCAGCACTTCCTATTTCTTGCGCTGTATCTTCACTGGACGAGATCCCTTCAAGTGGATGAACAGGACTTGAAGGTGCCTCCAACTCACCCGCATTGACATCTTCAGTGGCATCATGAACTGCAACAGTATCCATTCCAATGGTCCTGTTTTTGCTGCTCCTGAGACCTGAAAAGATGGAATATCAAATTAGTACTTCTGATTAACCACTGACGAGCTATGAGGTGGAAGGGAGGGAGGGAGGGAGAGGGAGAGGGAGAGGGAGAGAGAGAAGGAAAGGGCAAAGAGGTAAGGACTGTGGGAATGTATCACAGGCAAAAAAATTGCAAGAATCCCTTATAGATATAGATTAAAAAAACAGTACATTTGCTCTCTCAATTCCTTTATTGCATTGTTAAATGACACTCGAAAAGTAGACACCGGATAATGTGGGGGTAAAGCACGAGATATCTGTCCAAGTAAAATTAGGGGAAAAAGATACAGGGAAGGGTGTGTGGGTCTGAAAGAGAGAGGGACAGTGACACCGAAAGATTAAATGAACCAAAATTTCTACAGTATATCATGATTTATAAAATATGCGCAGAATACCACGGATGGGTTAGTGGATAGAATGGAAAAGGTGAATGATGGACAAAATCAAGAGGCATATGCAGAGAAGGGAAACTGTTATTTCCTCCTCTTGTTTGGTTGAACAGAAGGAAAATAAAACTATAAAGGGGTGACACCTTCCATTTTTTGATAGGAAGGAAAAGTGAGAAAGCATCATGATTTTGCTTCTTGTCTCGACTATATTACATCTCGACATCAAAGGTGTGACAGAAGTAACCGATTATCCCCGAGGTATGCCTCATCCATCTGTCCGTCTTTTCCTCTCCCTTAGGCTAACCAAGCAATGCATCCTTCCTTCCCACCCCTTCCTATCCTCCTACCGCACATAGGCCTAAAGCAAGTCCAGTCCATCAATGGAGCTGAGAGAGCTATGGCCATACATCTCCATTAATCTTCGTTCCTCTTGACATACGAGAATGTCAGAATAAAAACAATGCACTTGCGTAGAGAACATGAGAATATTAAGATGGATGAGTGGAATGACTAGACTAGATGGGGTTAACAATGGAAGTGTTAAAAGGAAAACTAGGTGTAACACCCATAGGTTAGAAAATTCGAGATAGTAGAATTAGCTAATTTGGATAAATAGTCATTAACATCAAAGAGTTAATGGAAGGCTATATATTATAAAAGGTAAGAGCATAACAGACGGAGCAAGCGAGCGATTTGGTATGTAATAAAAAACCTTCAAGATATAGAATTCATGCTGCCAACATAGTTCCGGTAACAACAAAAAGCTCTAGAAAAACATCAGCGATACTACTGGAAAGGACACTACGACGGCGTTAATCTCGGTCAGAGCAGGCATATACCAAACCCAACTACCCCCGAAACCACGGGGCAGATTGATTCTATTTAGAATCATTAGCGGGAATAACCAACTGATTCTGTTGATACATTACTGATCAAATGTTTTACCATTAGTAATCATAATTTATTGACATCATTAGATAACACAACCAATATAGGGGGGAAATTTGCAATAATCCAAGGGTACACATTCCCATAATCCCATTATTTCTAACCGTTAGGTGTGATAGTAGGACTCACCTGATTGAAGTATTTACAACCAGGTATTATATAATTTCTCAAGGTATAAGAATACAAAAGGGGAAAAAGGGTATCATTAGTGATTACCATGATTCTTCTAATACCATTCTTTTTTGGAATACTATACTTCTAAAAACAAAAGATACAGTTTAACTATAGAACCTATTCATTATAACACTTTTCAAACCCTCCATTAATGGGTTGATTATAACATTTGTAGATTATTACATTTTATTTTATTTTGAAAATGATAGATTATTACATGTTTGTTCATAATAACAAGAACCCAGATTTAAATTCAACATAAATCACCATAAGCACCTTCCAAAAAATCACAACTTCAACAATAAAAGATACCCAATTCAAAACTCGTGATATATAGGAGAAAAAATGTATAATTAACCAAATTAAACCACCCCATTTCAGTAAATTTATTGTGGAAAATAAAAATTATATAATTTCACAACCAACGTACCTTATGAAATTGTCGGGCGAGAGGGAGAGAGATAGAAGAGGGGGAGAGAGAAGTGAAAAAAAACGTACGCCCTGATAAATCTAGAACGAAGCAACCGACTCAATATATGTAAAAATAAAATGTAGGGTAAAGTCACTATTTTCTCTCTCTCAACTAACCCCTGAATTACATTTTTTACACAAAACTCCTAAATTATCACAACTTTTACAATTCACTACATTTTGTTATAACGTTAAATTATGATAATTTGCACTCATATCCTCTAATGTTTCGATCAATTGCACTCTCCCCTTGAGATTTCATTTTCCTTGCAATGACACCCCCTGAAGGGGAGAAATGACCAGAATGCCCTTGTGTTGTCTCCCTTATTTCATGAGACAAATATCTAGGTGGTGAAATTACCTCCATACCCCAAGATGAAAAACCAATAATGTATATATATTTATAACAATTATTCAAAAATGTGAAGGGTTGGGAATATTTCCAAACATTTTCTTCAAAATAAAAATTAATGAAATAGTTAGTATTAGTTGAAGTGTGACTCTAAAGAGTATGTCAAAACGATATAGAGGGAAAGAAAATGGGTTGGAAATATTTCAATATTTTTAAAAAATAATAATAATTAATTAATATGCATTACTTCAAGTGTAACTCTAATGAATATTTAAAAAGATATAGAGTAAATATATATGATAAGGGGTTATAAATATTTTCATATTTTTTAAAAAAATAATAATAATTAATATACATTAATTGAAATGCAACTCTAATGGATATTTCATAAGATATAGAGTAAAGATATAAGACAAATATATTTCGGCAAGGAAAAATAATATAACTTAAAATACAGAAATTTGTATATTTATCTATCTATTTATATACTACTAATAAAAATACGAGGACTGTCTAATATTTCGATTCATTATCGCATTTTACAATATAAAAAATTATAATAAGTAAAGTTTGACATTATTTAAAGTGTAAGGGCTTAAATTAACTTTACAAAAAAACTAATAAATAATAAACCATTTGTCATATTTTTATAAAAATATAAAAAATTACAATAATTAAAGTTTGTTATTATTTTACAGTGTAAGGGCTTAAATTAATTTTACATAAAGAATAATAAATTATAAACAATTTGTAACATTTTTATACATTTATCACATCTTACAATACAACAAAAACTATAATTAAAATGTATTACTACTTGTTTAAATTGTAGGAGTTGTATATTATTTATTTACAAAATAAATTAAATTATATGAGCTCATAAATATTTTATACATGTATCATCTTCTAAAATACAAAAAAAAAATGATTATAAATAAAGTGTATTATTATTATTTAATGTAAAAGGTCACAGTATTAGTTTTAGAGAAAAAATAAAAAATGATAACTTTTGTGGCCTATATTACAAAAATAACAATTTTAATATTTTTTTTAAAAGAAATGTGATAATATTTCAAAAATCATTGTATTCAAAATACTTTAAAACTTTTTCAAATTGAGCTTAAGATACAAGGGTTGTTTGGTCCATTAATTTAGTCAATGTGTCTTTTACACTAAATCAATGACACAAAAGTCATTTCATGGGGTCTTCACCCCTTCAGGGGATGTCATTGCAAGAAAAATATAATCTCAGGGGACGAGTGCAATTGATCGAAACCTCAGGAGATCTGAGTACAAATTATCTTAATTTAACTAACGGTATTATAACGGAATAAAGTGAATTGTAAAAGTTGGGATAGTTTAAGGAATTTTGTATAAAAAATGTAGTTCAAGGGCTAGTTGAAAGAAAGAAAATAGTCGGGTTTTAATGCAGTTTACCTAAAATGTATTATAGTCACATATATAGACATAAAATAATATTAATAATAATTGGAAAAAAAAAAAACGACGTAAACGCAAGCCGAATCTGGGCCGAAAGTCCAATATATATAAAATATAAATATATTATATATTTTGACATGAAATGACAATGCTCAATAAGTGAACCCATATGCTCAATCCTTTTAAAACTAATCCAATAAAAATCTTTAAAAAAATATTCTACCTAATCAACCGTTAATATTCTTGTCCCGCATCGGACTCTAAAGAATAGAGTCTTAATTATATATATGAAAAAATATAGTAAATTGAATTGCAAAATAATCGTCTTATTACACCGATCATACTGCACTATGTAACTGTAAGTGAACTTCACTAACATAAACTAATAATTTAACTTTTTCGGAATCGAAGTATGGGATGACGAAACCATTTATATGACTCAAACAATAAATTTAGTTGGTTGCTATCTTTTTTTTTTTTTTTGGGAAATTGGTTGCTATAAATTTCTATACAAGATATTTAAGAATATGATATTGAATTATTTAAAGAGGATAATAGTTAAAAATAATTCTCCAACCATGATACGTATACAATATCACCGATATATAAACATCCATTGAACTTTTGTATATGATATAACCAAAAAAAATGATCTACATATACAAAAGTAAAAAAATCCATAATTCATTTGTATAACTATACATGACCATTAAATTGTTGCTAGTATTTATATCTATACTATTTATAAATTTACTAGCCCTTTTTATTATTTCCAAATAATATTTTTTTCCATTTTAAATCAAAAGTAAAATAAAAAGTGAATAAATGTGAATGAAAAGTGGCTTATGATCTCTCCCTCTCTATCCATATATATCTACTCACTCCAAGAATCATGTTGATTCATTGCGGATGGTCACCAACCCTTCTAAATCACACTCCTTCATCATTATATATATTAGGGATTTTTTTATTGATTTTTAGTTACTATTGATTGATACACTTCTATATCAAGCCTACTGTTTCAGTTGATTTTTCCATCTGGGTTTTGTATTGATTTTTTTGTTGTTTCTTATGTCTTTTTTAAACAATTATTTCTACTTCTATTTTTTAATTATTATTGATTCTTTTTCCTTATACTTATTACTTCAGTTTCTTTAATTTATTTTTCTTATTGACGATTACACAATCAGTTATTGACAATTTTCATCCTCTTTCTATGTATTCTCTTTTTTAACCAATGAATTTCAATTTTTATTATAATCACTCACAAAGTAGAACAATATCTTAATTTCTTTTACAATCTTATCTTCTCATTGCCTTTTATTTGTTAATCAGTCAAATACGCGAGAAGGATTTCTTTTATTGTTTTTTAGTTTTGAAAATATTTTTATTATGTCTGCTCTTCTTTCTTCAAGTAAAAGAACCGAACTATCTATCTTTATTATTATTGAATGTATTGTATTTATTTGTGATAAAGAATCGAGTCATATTTGTCAAAGGTGAGTCTGCACACTTATTTACCTTAAATTATCCTAATGAAAATGATAAACATAAATATTTAATTTATTTACTTTATGCTCTATTTGATTATGCGGAATGTGGGAATATATTACTTTCAAAAAAAAAATATTGTGGGAATATATTTATATTTTGCTGGTAGTATAGCCTGTCAGTTGATTGTGCTTTGGGGAAAATGTTGTTTGATAAAGAATTTCCTTATTAACCACAAAACAAACAACAAAAGAAGGATAAAATTACCCCCTCTCTCTATGGCTTCTCCTGGACTTGGTAAAATTGGAAGGGGAGGGGTAGTGAAATATTTTTTTCCCTTTTGTGAATAAGGAATTTTTTTTTTTTTAAGGGATAGTTTATCCTTCCTTATCCCACCAATTCTCTTATATAATACAAAAGATTACCGGTAATACATCAGAAGAAAAAAAAATTAAGACACAGTTGGGTCCCATTTAAAATTTTAAAATATAACATTAAATTGGGTAAAATTTTTTTTTTTTTTCCTCTTTCTTTTACCTCTTCAAACAAGACTGCTATGTTTCTTTTTTTTTCATTATAATCTATTTGCTATCTTTCCTTTTCTTCTCTCATAATTAATGTTATTATTGTTATTTTCCTCTCTCTCATAACTATCATTATTGTTTTTTTTTCTCTCCAATTTCTTTTTTCATTTTAAATCAAAAATAAAATGAAAAGTGACATATGTCTTAATTAAATAGGTATTAATGAAAAGTTACGTCTCTTTTGGACAGTTTCATTTCATATGTCTCCCTCTCTATCCATAAATATCTATTCACTCCAACAATTGTGTTGATTCATTGCCAATAATCACCTTTGAAAACCCCTCCAAATCACACCTATTCATCATCATATATATATATATATATATATAGATAGATAGATAGATAGATTCGCTTTTGCTCATTGCAATGTCATTTGCATGGATGTTTGGTGAAACAAAGCCCAGTGGTGCAAAACTTGTTATTGGTGAGGATTTCTTGATCACGTTGCAACCGAATTTTTACATGCATAAAAAAATCAGTTGCGTTGAATCCGAAGTTCTACTTGATTGGACTATGTTGTATGTCTTCTTCTTTTCTTTTATTTTTTTGCTTCAACTTGAGAATTTTTTTTATCTTATAGTTTATATTTATCAGATATTATTGTATTTAACTATTTAATATCCGGTGATAGTTTATATAATGACATGGAAACAAATATTTTTGCAGGTATACCTAATAGTTTAGGTGTCTTATTGTCGTAAACTATGTATTCCCAATTTCCAATACTATATAATACATTCACATTGACTCCTTTTTTTTAGCATTTCTTTTTCTGCTCTTTTTGAACTGCAACACATAATTGATATTATCCATATAACAAGGAAGTAATTAAACTTTTGATTTGGCAGCTTTTCAAGAACAGAGTAATTATCGGCCATAGTTTACCAAGACTCTGTATTTGAAAAAACAAATTGCTTATTTAATCATATTCTACCTGGCAAGATAGTCATTAAATGGATAAAATGAACAAAGTAGAACCAAAAGAGGAAAACCTAACATATTCATAAATTGTTTAAATAAAATCATCATAACATATTTCTCTCTCTATAGATGCTCAAATTTGCACAACACAAAAAAATGCTCTTATTAATTTTTGATTTTCTTTATATACATTATCCTAATGGGCTTTAGGCCCATTGGGGCAATAAATCTTGGATTACATCGACTACTGGGTTTACAAAATGGGTCGTCAGCCCGATGGGTCTGGTGCCTAATTGGCTCAATTGGGCTCGGATATATCCACCCTTACACAGACCCACTTCTTTTTGATGGGCTGTCGGGCGATCAGGCCCATTAAAGAGAAGGAGGGATGGAGATATGAATACATCGCCCCTGTCGGGGTGACGTGGCTCTCTCAATTAATGCGATATCTGTATAATCATTACAATATTCGAAACCTGCGGTCCGGATGGCCTCGATCGGCGAGAAGGGAGGCTGAGGAGACGCACGTGAAACAAGGTGACGCTTCGCTTCTCGAGCGTACGGCTTTTTAGGCGCCTCTGAGACTCCTATAAATATTGACTGTAATGTTGAAGATTCATTTCGTTTTGTAACTTGCAAATCTCAAAAAACTCTCTGCTCTTGAGATCCTCACTTATCATTGCCAGAGTCTATCTCCTCTCCCAGGAGAGCGTCCGAAACCTTTTCGGGATTCATCTTAGAGTAAGTTATTTATTTTCATCTTCGTGTCTTTCTTTTCGTAATGTCTGATAGCGATGATAATCGATCGGGTAACGACCATTTACCCTCCTCTGTAGACCCGGATGCCTCCCTTAGTTCACCCTCAGTGGAGGTGGTTAGGACAATTGTGTCTAGTCCGCCGGAAATTAACCAGAATATCGCAGCAGCTGGGGATCTGGTTGCAGGGGGTTCGGGAGATCAATTTTATGCCGACCCCCTTCCTCCTATGAATAGGGTAAAGACGGTACTAAAAAGGTTAAGGGTCAAATGTGGGGTACCCGATAGGGTGATTATTAAAAATTATCCTAAAAAGTACGATTTTAGGAAAGGTGAGGGGGTTTTGGATCACCAAATTCTGTTGTCGGCCTTTCACCTTCAGGTCCTTAGGTTCCCGATCCAACCCTTTTTCCTTTATGCCTTAGCTACCCTGGGTCTGGCCCCGCTTCAGGTGGGGCCTAACTTCTTCAGGGTATTGGTTATGATTTGATAATCAATCGGGATCTGGGCCTAGATCTTGGACTGACGGAACTTCTGTTATGTTACAAAATACAGGCCTAGAAGGACTGCAGAGGCCGGTACAATATTTTTTCTCTGAGTGGGAGGAAAATTTGCGATGGCACTGAAAAGTCCAACAAAGGGTGGAAGGAAAGAATGGTCTTGGTGAGCGGGAATTGGAGGCTTCCAAGCTCATCGAGATTCAAAGTCCCTAAAGACTTTGACCGACCACTATTCCCTTCCTTCAAGCCATTCCATAGGGGGTCATGCTACTGCGATCAGTGCAATGATAAGTTAGGCCTCCATGTGCTTGAGTTTCTGGGAGCACCTGATGGATTTAAAACTTCCAATTATATCAGAACCCGTTTTGAATTGCTTAAATAAAAAATTTAGAGACAGCCATTGAGGATGTGTAATAATTTCCTGACGGGTTCTAATTTGTAGGCCCTGTCAACAGAAATGCTGAGAATCCCGCAGACAGTGTTAAAAAGGAAGACCAAGCGGGCAATCGGCCCTCAAGCGGTAACTCTAACATTGGGTAAGGATCCAAGCGAGCAAGGGTCACAAAGTGTTTCCACTCCCCCATCCGGGGCCATTCTTCTGTCACCGGTGGAGGACACCCCGGTAATTCCACCTTCCCCGATGGGAAACGTTCAAACCAATCAGACTCCTCATTCAAGATCAGCGGAGGTTGTTCAACCTTCAGGGGATGTTCCCACTCCTGAATTTTGTCTGGTTGAGGGGGAATCAAGCCTGACAGGCGCACGGCATCCCCGATCAGAGGAGAATCCGCCTGACCGGTCTGTCAAGCCCCATATGACAAAATTATCGCCTCCCAGTGTACTAGATGATAGTGGGGTGAAACGGCTCGTTCCATGGGCACCGAAGATTAGACTCTCGGGCGATGACTTTCTGGTTGCAGGGCACGCAACCATTGACAATGATGTTTCTCTTCGGGCAATGGGCTCGCAAATCTGGACACCCGTTGACCGAAAGAGGCTGAGAACGATCGATCGGGAGGAATTGTCCCTAACGGGTCCAAAGGTAGCTATGAAGGTACTGCTTCAACCATCAGCTTCCTCAATCTTACTTAATATTTTATTTATTTCTTTATCATGCTAACACTTGTTCTTTTGGCAGATGTTTTACCTGACCCAGGCCTACAATGCAAAGATGGAGGAGGACACCAGGTTACTCCAGAAGTCCAATGAGCTTCTGAGGCAGAAGGAGGACTCCCGGATGAAGGTTGCCACCTAGTTATCCATATCCAATGAAAAGTTGGATGTCCAAACCTAGAGGGCTATCGCTGCAGAGCAGCAGCTTCGGGCTGCTGAAGACATGATTAAAGAAATGGAGGCAGTCCGGCGGGCCCTTTTTGCTGAAACGGAGCCCTCAAAGGCTGAGAATGCGATCCTGAAAGCTAACAATGAAAGCTTGACGACCTCCAATTCAAAGCTCTTAGAGGAGAGGGCATAGATCGCGAATCTCCTTCCCATGGAGAGGTCGGTGGTGGAGATGTGCCACCGGGGTGGAAACGAAATGTACAAGTGTTTCTGCGAAACTTCTCAGTACCGAATCAGGTTCGGTTGGAAGTCATGTTTTAATGATATGCAGAAACCCGTTGAAGAAAGGACTTTCGCCTCGGTGAAGGAACTGGACGAGAGCTTGGGCATCGCTTCTCCGTATGACGATCCGGTCGGTGGTCCAGTTGACGTTTGTTTATGCGAGTTCCTCACCAAGCCTCTCCCAGGGACAAACATCACCGCCCCCTCTGATCATCCCATTCATGATGGGACCATTGTTCCAGTGAATCCCAATGAGTAGGGCACCAGTGTTGGCCCTTAGGATTTTTGTGTTTATAAGACATATTGTAAGCCTTGGCCACTGGGCCCCATTTTGAATGAAGGATCACAGTTTTTGTCCACTTTGTTTATTTTTGCCAATTTTGTGATAAATTCAGTATCAGTGTTTTGTCTTCGGGCACTTCATGTCATGCGGCAGACAATGTAGCATTTGATTTGCTTTCGGAACTCTGATCTCTTCAGGATATGTGTTGTGTCTTTCGGGCACTTCAGGCTATGCGAAGGACAATGCAACACTTAATTTGTTTTTGGAACTTTGATCTCTTCAGGATCTATGTTGTGTTTTCGGGCACTTCAGGCCATACGAAGGACAATGCAACACTTAGTTTGTTTTTGGAACTTTGATCTCTTCAAGATCCGTGTTGTGTCTTCGGGCACTTCAGGCCATGCGAAGGACAATGCAACACTTAGTTTGTTTTTGGAACTTTGATCTCTTCAGGATCTGTGTTGTGTCTTCGGGCACTTCAGGCCATGCGAAGGACAATGCAACACTTAGTTTGTTTTTGGAACTTTGATCTCTTCAGGATCCGTGTTGTGTCTTCGGGCACTTCAGGTCATGCGAAGGACAATGCAACACTTAGTTTCTCTTTGCGTTTCCGTAGAGATTTATGAGTTATTTTGCAATAATCATGATTTTTACTGATCAGGTACTATAGCCTTTTACAAAAAGATCAAAGTAAAACACAAAGGTTGGACCTTTAAGAGTAGTACCTCTTCAGGCGAGAGGCGTTCTGGGAGTTTGGTTCCATTCCGCCATCGATATTCCTTCGGATGCGGTATGCCCCGCGACCGATGACCTCGGTAATGGTATACGGGCCCTCCCAAGGCTCCCTGAGCTTGCCTACGAGCCTGATTTTTCGCCTAAGGACCATGTCTCCGACTTGTAACTCTCTTCTTTTGACTCTTTGATTGAAGTAGTTCCGGACTTGCTGTTGGTAGGCGGCCAGCCTGATCCTGGTAGCCTCTCTCCTTTCATTCAGAAGATCGAGATTCTGAGCCAAGTGTTGGTTACTTGATCCTTCAATCCAGGCCTTGCTCCGAAGGGTTGGAACCCTGATCTCTATCGGAATCACAACTTCAGCACCGTACGCCATGGCAAAGGGGATCTCTCAAGTGGGTTGTCTGGGAGTCGTTCTGTATGACCAAAGAACTTCAGGTAGTTTCTCCAGCCAGGCCCCTTTGGCTTTTTCAAGTTTTTTGGCCAAGGTGTTGAATATAGTTCGATTTGTCCTTTCCGCTTGCCCGTTCCCTTGCGGGTAGCCGATGGAAAATGTGTTCTGGTTGATACCATGCTCGACAAAGAATGCTCTAACCCCCTTGTTGTCCAGATTTGTTCTGTTATCCATCATGATCGTCCTCGATAGCCCGAATTTGTATATTATGTGGGTCCATATGAATTTGATGATGTGGCTACCACTAACGGTGGGATAGGCTTCCGCTTCTACCCATTTGGTGAAATAGTCAGTTGCCAGAAGGACGTACGCATTCGACCGGATCGCTTTCGGGAGGGGTCCCGCTATATTTATTCCCCATCGGGCGAATGGGTGTGGTACTATAGTGGGATATAAGAACTCAGGTGGCCGATGGATAGCGTCCTCGTGCATTTGACAGGGCTTGCACCTTTGGACGTACTCCACGGCATCCCGTGATAGGTAGGGCCAGAAGTACCCTTGAGATAGTATCTTATGGGCAAGGGATCTGCCGCCAGAGTGGTTTCCACAAGTCCCTTATGCCATCGTAAGGGGTGAATTGGGGCATAGCGAATTTATTTGGGAAAGGCTCTTGGGTTATTTCGTGAACAAAGGGTGACTGTATCAATTCAGTGGACGCCTGGATGGCCATGTCATCAGTAGATCGGGACCTCAAGTCCCCGAGAAATCTTTTTTGGAATTCATCCATCATTGCTTGAAGTTTCTGGGGGTTATGGACTCATCGGCTGCTGGAGCCTTTCCTAAGCGCTGAGAAGACTCGGCATGTTCCTCGGGTCTGTCACTGCCCTGCTGGTTTAGAAAATGGTTGAGCGCCGCCACCGGAGGGTCATCTGCAACTACTGGTGGGACAGCAGGTTGTGGAGTCAACCTTGCCATGAGCTTAGCATTCTGTCTTTCCAGGGCCATGCTACGTTCCTCAGCAGCTATCAGGCGTTGAAGAATTTTCTCCATGGAACCCTCTGCACGTTGTCTGTAGTGGGTTGAACGTCTGCCTGTGAACGAGTGATTGGCATCTCTGTCCGGGGGGGTAGCGAGTGAAGGTTTTTGAAAGTGGTAGTTGATTTTTTCTTTTCTTTTTTGACGAACAGACTCAGCTTTTTGAGATGGGAAGAAGGAGGCGATTTTTCAGATCCCGAAGGGCAAATTTGAAAAATCAGGAACTCCTCCTCAAGCCTTCCCATAGACGGCGTCAATGTGTAGATGCTCAAATTTGCACAACACAAAAGAATGCTCTTATTGATTTTTTATTTTCTTTATATACATTATCCTAATGGGCTTTAGGCCCATTGGGGCAATAAAGCTTGGATTACATCGACTACTGGGCTTACAAACTGGGTCGTCAGCCCGATGGGTATAGTGCCTAATTGGCTCAATTGGGCTCAGACATATCCACCCTTACACCCTCATATCTCGTACGTGATAAAGGTGTAATACATGGATTCTATAACTTCTTGTCAATAATTTTTCATCACATTCAATTAAAAATACATTTTATAAAATCTTTAGCAAAAAAAAAAAACAATATTTATAAATGTATAGATATAGGATGGGCGAAGTAATATATTTAAGAGGAAAAAAAAAGTAATATATTTAAGGGTAAATAGTATTAAACCCCCCTCAACTATAATCTCTCTCCCAACTAACCTCCCTTAACTATGTTTTTGACTGTAAACCCCCCAAACTATCATGATTGTTACAATTTAGTCTCTCCCGTCATAACGCCGTTAGTTAAATTTAGGATAATTTGCACTCAGATTTCCTGAAGTTTTGATCAATTGCACTCACCCCCTGATATTTTTTTTTTTTTGCAATGACACCCCTGGAGGGGTTAAGACCCCATGAAATGATTCTTGTGCCCTTGTTTTAGTGTAAAAGGCATGTTGGTTAAATTAATGGACCAAGTAACCCTTATACATTAAACTCAATTTGGAAAACTTTTCAAACACTTTGAATTCAAGGATTTTTGAAATAGGGATATCTACATATAGGTAGACATCAGGATCACTAATTACAAATAGGTAAACTTTTACCTTTCAATTACTAATACATCAACTTAACTAAACTAATTACAAATGGGTCAACTTTTTTGTTTAAAGACTCAAATACCCCCAAAAAAACTCCAATCTTCTTTTTATTCTTCTCTCCCATTTCAAAATCCCCACACACTCAAAGATAAAAATAAAATATTTCAAAAACAAAATGAGGAAAAAAAATATTTTGAAAAAATAAACTATTGCGGGAAAAATAACTATTTCGGGGAAAATAAATATTTTGGGTAAAATAAAATATTTTTAAAAAAATAGAAAATAAAATATTTCAAGAAAAATATAAAATTTGAAAAATATAAAATATTTCGGGAAAAATAAAATATTTTTCCCGAAATATTTTATGACATGCATTCAAAGCAATTCATACTAAACAAGTAAGATTGAGATTATGTCCATTTTCATATTGAAATAAATTATCTAAATATAACTCACCTAAGATTTATTACTTTTTAAGACACCAAATTTCAAAATAAATTCAACTAAATCAACTTGTTCTTGATACTTCTTGACACACTTGACTCCAAAATATTGCAATGTAATCACCAAGAGGTCTAAGGTTTGAACACATTTCGTTGAAAAGAAGAAAAAAAAGTGAAAAAGAAATAAATAAAAATATTTCAAAATATTTTATTTTTCCAAAAATATTTTATTTTTTCGAAATATTTTATTTTTCATGAAATATTTTATATTTTCGAAATATTTTCATTTTTTTTCCTCATTTTTTTGAAATATTTTATTTTTTCAAAATATTTTTTTCCTCATTTTGTTTTCAAAATATTTTATTTTTCCAGAAATATTTTAATTTTTTCCGAAATATTTTATTTTAATTTTTGAGTGTTTGGGAATTTTGGAATGGGAGAGAAGAGGAAAAAGAAGATTGGAGTTTTTTGGGGGTATTTGAGTCTTTAAACAAAAAGGTTGACCCATTTGTAATTAGTTTAGTCAAGTTGATGTATTAATAATTGAAAGGTAAAAATTTACCTATTTGTAATTAGTGATCCTTATGTCTACCTATATGTAGATATCCCTATTTCAAAAATCTTTTTATCCAAAGTACTTGAAAAGTTTTCCAAATTAAGTTTAATATACAAGGGTTGTTTGGTCCATTAATTTAGCCAACATGCCTTTTACACTAAAGCAATGGCACAAAAGTCATTTCATGGGGTCTTAACCCCTTCAGGGAGTGTCATTGCAAGAAAAATGAAATCTCAGGGGGTGAGTGCAATTGATCAAAATTTCAGAGAATTTGAGTGCAAATTATCCTAAATTTAACTAACGGCATCAAAATTTCAGAGAATTTGAGTGCAAATTATCTTAAATTTAACTAACGGCGTAATGACGGGAATGACTGAATTGTAACAATTTCATAGTTTAGGGACCATCACTTAGTTGAGGGGAGTTAGTTGGGAGAGAGAGTATAGTTGAGGGGGGTTTAATGTTATTTACCCTATATGTAATGATATATTATTCTATGCTTTCTTTTTTATTTGAGGATATACTTTATAGGGTTTTATTTATTTTTTGGTTTTTATTTTAACTTTGTTTTACCTTATAGATCAGTTTGAGTTTAAGAAAATATCTCAACTTTTCTTTTTGATTTCCAGTATATTAATTTAAGATTTTTTTATTTTCTTTCTGTTAGAAGAATTTTTAATTCGTTAAATATTTATATCTATCTATTCTAAATAAAAATGTTTGTTTATATATAGATAATTTTAGTTCTAATATTTTATTGTATATCTATGCATCTATATGTATTTTATTAATATATTATTTAGTAATAAAATTCTATATATTCACTATTCTTGAGATATTATACTATTTAATATTTATATGTTTAACTTTTCCTATTTTAGTATATATTTATTTTTTGAAAAAAAAAATTGTAAGAAAATTATTTAACATAATTTGTAATTTTGTTATAAATAAAGATTTTTCTTACATGCGTTATAATAATATATATGTGACATACATTTGTGTTTCAATAAACCCACATGTTTGGTGGTTCCACTCTATGGTTGTCTTGTATTGAACAGGTATTCGGTACTCTGGGAATAAATACACATGGTACCCCAAATCAATAAAAAAAAAATGTAATACATGCAGGAATTCTATCACTTGCGCGTGTATATCGCCACTTATTTTAATTAGTTTGAGATACCATGTTATCATTATTCCGGGATAATCAATAATTATCCGTCTTTGTTTCATGATTTGAGACATGATATTCAAAATCTACAATGTCTGGTTTCCTTAGATCCGTGTCCACCTTGAAATGGACCAGGTTGCCAATCCCTACCTACCAGCTTTTCAAAGTTTATTGGGCCGCTTGGCCCACCCAAACTTTGTCACGACCCACCTTCCAGCCCATTTTACAAAAACAAGACACGTGAAGAAGATCCCCATTTCACATGTATTAGATTCACTTCACCAAAGAACAACACTTTTGTAATTAGCTCTAGAAAATATATTATAAAATAATCTCAATAATTGCAACATATGCTATAACAATAATAATTGAAATATTTTTTTATTTTGCTATAAGAATAATAATTAAAAGATTTATTTCTTCCTTTCCTCCTTCTAATAATGAAGAGTCATCTTATTTACTTCTTTTTTCCCATGAAAATAAAATTTTCACTTTATTTTCAATATGCATAATCGAGTGGATTACGATTGTACAAGTTTAAAATTTGAATCATATGAGCACCACCATGTTAGAAAAGTGACGTCCTGTTTGGTAGGTGGTCTCCTAGGTGATTTGATCTGGTCTTGCGTTTTATGAGACCAGACCGTGTTTGGTAGCATTGGTCTCAAATTTTTGGTTAGACTAAGTAAGATCAAATGGTCTCATTTCATACCAAAAAAAAAAGGTGGTTCCTGGTGATCCGGTCCAGTCTTATTAATAAAATATATTCATAAATAAATAAAAAAATTTAAATAAACATATTTTAAAAATAAAATATAAATAATAAATTAAAAAAATGAAAAAATAATACCTAATAATAATAAATAATTAATAATAAATAAGAAAGTATATTTATAAATAATTTAAAATGAATAATTAATAATATAAATAATAAATTAAATAAAACATAATAATAATAATAAATGAATACAATAAAAATAAATAAATATAATAATAATAATAATAAATAGACTAAATAATAAATAATAAAAATAAATTAATAAAATAAATAATAAATTACATAAAACATATTTAAAAATATAATAAATAATAATAAAAAATGAAATAAATAATAATAAAAAATAAATATAATAAAAAATAAAAAATAGATATAATAATAAATAAATATAATAATAAATAATAAGTAAATATGATAATGAATAAATACTTCATAATAATAATAAAAAATGAGTATAATAATAATAAATTAATATTAAATTAATAAAATATATTTTTAAATAATTAAAAATGAATAAATAATTTATAAATTAAATGAATTAAATAATAAAATAATAATAAATAAATAGAATATATTTATAAATTAATAAATAATAAATTAATAATATAAATAATAAAATATATTATAAAGTGAAGAAATAATAAATAAATAAATAATACATAAATAAATATTATAATAAATAATAAATAAATAGTAAGACCAGACCGCTTACCAAATAGACTTTTCCAGATCAGATTAGACCAGACCGGACCGGACCAGACTAGAAAGACCGTCTGCCAAACATGGCCTGATAGTTTATCCATGCAACCCACTTGTATATTCCACCGCTATGCATAAATTTCATATGTCACAAGCCACACGATTGGTACACAAATGTTGAAAATCTCTCAGTACCGAAGTGCTGAATTCCGAACTAGAAAATAAATCTAAGCACACTGTGATCACAGTTTTTTTAAGACAGATTTGCTCTCTCTCGGTGCTTAAGGCTTATGAGCAACTGTCTCTCAAGATATAACGGATTTCGTCTTTGAAAAAATAGCACTTCAATCTTTAAAAATCGTCGAACACAACAATATGTCTGTACTCGAACTCGAACCACTAATACTCTAATATATGCAAAGTGCAGAGAGAGAGGAAGAAGATGATATGTATATTTTGTATATGAAAAAATCTATCCAAATAATATGTGGGCGTGGGGATGGCAACGGGTCGGTTTTGGGTCTGGTTTGACTAATACCATTATCATCCCATTTAAAAATCACTAATACTAAATCCACACCAAACCCGCGACGGATTTTAATCGGCAATATCATTACCACCCCGTCAGGTTAAATGGGTTCCATCGGTTTTACTAAATTTTGAACTTACATTTTTTTAATAGAGCAACATAACAAAGAAATACCCACTCACTAAAGCATTAATCCATTTTTGTTCACTAAATAATGAAATATAGACCATATTAATACCATAAAAATTTATCTCAAACAATATAATTCTCAAAAAAAATTCTAATATCAAATTATCTTAGATAGAGAAATAAATAGACATGTTTATTCATTCGCATTTGCATGTCCTAAGCAAAAAAAAAAGAGGCAAATATACTAATACAGATCCGCATTGTCCAGAACTTCACTTTTTCTCTCTCTCTCAGTCTCTTAGTATAAGAAAATAACGATTATGTTTATATTTGTTAGTCTCAATAGTCTGTAACCCTTAAGCTTCTGTTAGGGTTTGATGGTGGACAATAAGTGAACCGTGTATGTAAATACTTTATAAATATATATCTATACATGTTTTATTTTATTTTATTAAAAAAATAAATACTAATTACATTACCTCCAATTTAATATTTTTTTATAATTATTATTATATTTAATTATAATTTTATTAATCAACATATTAAGTAAATACCTTAGTAACTTTCAATTTTAATTTTTTTCATAGTTAATGATTAAAATGATCGATAAAAGCTTGTAATCTACACCTATATTGTATCAATATCCCCCTATTAGGCTATTCGTAAATTTATTATGAAGAAATAAAAAAAATATTTTTAAGTGTTTGGCTTTCTCATGATCTCCATTAATGTCAATCTCACTACTTTGAATTGGAGATTTTATCAATTTCACTTAATTGAATTCAATTAAACTACTTTGAATTAGGAGATTTACTCAATTTTACTAAATTGAAGTCAATTTCATTACTTTGAAATGGGGATTTACATTGAATTGGAAATTTACTCAATTGAACTTAATTTCACTACATTGAATTAAGAATTTTATCAATTGAACTCAATTTCACTACTTTGAAATGGAGATTTACTCAACCAAACATAATTTTACTATTTTGAATTGGGGATTTTATCAATTGAATTCAATTTCACTACTTTGAAATGGAGATCTACTCAATTGAACTCAATTTCACTACTTTGAATTGAGAATTTGTTCAATTGAACTTAATTTCATAGATGGGTAAAATTGATTGGTGAGATAAAAACAAAGATCCACGTTTCCATGGTCAATGATGTGATTATGATTAAAGACTCTGATAGGTGAATCAATAATATGAGATTAACTTGTGTCTTGAGCATAGGATGAGTGAGTGACTGAGATTGAGATAAGTTCATGAAACGACGTACTTAATTGACATAATTAATTGATTGAATATTTCTTAGTATATATATATATATTTCCTGAAAAAGGGTTAAACAATAAAATTCATTATTAGTAATTTAAATCCAATAGTTAAATTATATTATTACTTCTTTTGATTATTAATACAATACTTTACTATAATATTTTTTTAGTGAATACTTATTCTTATAAGATGTTTTTAGAATAATTATTTTAAAATTTAAACAAATTTATCAATATTTATGATCTTATATCACACTTTTTTTTTTTTTAAAGTGTGATTATATATTTTTGTGTCTTACCTAGCCATATATAATTTTTTAGTTACATGGACTAAAAAAAAAAAAAATCATAAACGGGGTCGGGCGGCTTCGGGGCGGGTTACCGATGGGTTTTACAGAAACTCGAATCCGACTCGAACACGTTTCGGGTTTTAAATTTTAATACCAAACCCGTTTAAAAGCTTACCAAACCCGTCTCATTCGGGTCGAAACATATCGGAACCCGGTGGGGTCGGATTAAATTGTCATCCCCAGTGGGCGTGGGTTTATAAAGACAAGGTTGCCTCAACTGTCCATACACTTATTTGGATAGTCACCTCAACTGCCCAATTGTAGACGCACAAATTCGGGCATTAAACTGCCCAACTATCAAAGCAACCGTCATAGTCAAGAGTTGCAATCTATCTATTGAAACATGGGTAACATGTGCAGGTCAAAATCCGACCCAGTCAATATGGGTAACATGCGGGTTTAAACCACTTGGCCCAAACTGAACCTGCACTTGCGCATTTATTGTTGCAATGATAAAGGTAATATATATCGAGATAATTTTTCATTCAACTATTTTCCAACACACCATATAATAGAATGATTGTATTGTATAGTCATCGTTATAATGATTATAACTATTTCCTCAGTCCCATAATAGATAGATGTCCATTGTTAACTTTTCAATATTTTTAAAAAAAAATATTTTGCTCTTAAACATAAAATATAGTTTTAATTTTTTTTTTGTAGGATCCACTAAATAAAGAGGAGTAATTTGAGAAAGTATAAGAGTGTATTATATTGTGATTCGAAACTGAACAATTATTTTGAGACGAATAATATTATAAAAGTAGACAACTAATATGGGATAGAGGGAGTAACATTTTTTTATTAACTTAGAACCTAGGGAGTATACTCACACAACAAAGTTTATAAAAAATATATAATATATTTTAGGCAAAAGAGCATAAAACCCCCTATGCTTTCTAAGGGTTGCAAAATACCCCCTATGTTTTTTTTACCCTGATTTCACTACCCTCACCTTTCTAAGGGTTGCAAATTGCCCCCCTTTTGTCTATATTAAATTCCAAAAAAAGATTTAAAAAATATATATATGAAATTTTGAAAAAAAAATTAAAATTCGAAAATAAATATATAAAATTTTAAAAAAAACATATAAAATTCGAAAAAATATATTTAAAATTTGAAAAAATATATAAAATTAAAAAATATATAAATTTTGAAATATATATATAAATCGATTTTTTTATAAAATTCGAAAAAAACATATAAAATTCGTAATATATATATAAATCGGAAAAATATATATATAATTAAAAAAAACATATAAAATTTATTTTTTACAAATAGTTGTATAAATAGAAATATAAAAAATACAAGTAACCAAAGTACAATACACCAAAATAATTTGGAAGAAGCATATATATTTTTTAATTTTAGATTTGTTTTTGCAAAATATATATTTTTTGAATTTATATAGTTTTTTTCCGAATTTTATATATATTTTAATTTTAGATAAAATATAAAAATATAAAAATTCTGAATTTTAATTTTAGATTTATATATATTATATATATAAAATTCGAATTTTGGTTTTAGTTTAGCGTAACAAAGTATTATTAATCTTCTGGTCACATTGAGTATGCATTGACTGACTCCCTCTATCTAATTATTTGATCTTCAATGTCAAAAGTGTAGGAGGTGAATTGATTTAACAACATAACACTATTTGATTTTATCAATTAATGAAGTTTTTGGAAGAAAAAAAAAATTCTTTGTTTGTAAAAAATTGATTTTTATATGATTTTTTTTAATTATATATATATATATTTCAGATTTATATATATATATATATTTGAATTTTATATATATTACGAATTTTATATGTTTGTTTTGAATTTTATATTTATTTTCGAATTTTATATATTTTTTAGAAATTTAATATATATATATTTTAATTTAAAATAGACAAAAGAGGGCAATTTGTAACCCTTAGAAAGATGAGAGTAGTAAAATGGAAGTAAAAAAAACATAGGAGGTATTTTGCAACCCTTAAAAAGCATAGGGGAATTTTATGCTCTTTGCCTATATTTTAAGAAAAGAGATCCAAAACCAAAAATGTTTAACCAACTATCATAATATTTAATCACAACCACGTAATAGTTTAATGTCATTATTCTTTTAAAAATAAGTTTTCTAAAAATTTACGTTATAAAACATAATTTCTATCATAAAATCACTATTAAAAACAACTAAATTATTTTCCTAAAAAAAGAAGAAGAGAAATACAAAGCAATAACACGTGTCAAATTGTCCTTCACTCTTCAGTTTCTTCCCGTGCATGTTTTTCTTACTCATCCTTAAACAATACAATATAATTCTTAATGAAACCCACTAATCCCATAATGGGCTTAATCAGACACATAATTGCTTTGTCATCATAAAAAAAATTAACCAACGGATTAAATTTAGGGTCCGTTTGGGAACCATTGTTTTTGTTTTTGTTTTGAGAACCAAAAAACAAGAATAATTTTTGTTCTTGTTCTTATTTTCTCACCCAAGAGAACAAGAACAAAAAACATGTTTGGGGACAAAAAACACACATATTCTTACACAATTTTTCCTCTCTACCACAATTCATTTTTTTTGAAAAATCTCAAAAAGAACAAAAAAACAAGTTTTTGTTGTTCCCTTGTTTTTTCTACTATTCACGAAAACAGTTTCCAAATTGAGAACAGAACAAACAGTAAAAAGGGTTGCCAAACATGTTCTGTTCTCCTGAACAGTGCCAAAAAACAAAAAACAGAACAAAAACACAGTTTCCAAACGGGGCCTTATCTCAAAAAGAACAAAAAAACAAGTTTTTGTTGTTCCCTTGTTTTTTCTACTATTCACGAAAACAGTTTCCAAATTGAGAACAGAACAAACAGTAAAAAGGGTTGCCAAACATGTTCTGTTCTCCTGAACAGTGCCAAAAAACAAAAAACAGAACAAAAACACAGTTTCCAAACGGGGCCTAAGATTCCTTGTTGATGACACATCAGCAACATTAGAGTCGTCACAACCATAGCCTCATATTTATTATAGAATAATGTAACTACCATGGTTCACTAATATTATAAGGATTAATTTTATAATATTCAATTTAATCAACTAACATCACCGTGTTCATTTTATCCCTTATATTATTCAATTTCATTAATATGTTCATAATATATAAACTACCTTCAATCGTATATGAGAGTTTAGTGAAATCAAGCATTTAAAAAATATATTTTTTGAAAATCAATTATATTTTTCGTAAAAACTATAAATTTCAAATATATATATATATATGTTTTGGAAAAAATATATATATTTCAGAAAAAATATATATTTCGGGAAATATATATATATATATATTGGAAAATGATATATATTTCGAAATATATATATAATTCGTCAAATATATATATATATATATAATTTTTCAAAAATATATATTTTCCGAATTGTTTTAAAAAAATATGAATTTTTTATGGAAAATATTTTTTTTGTGAAAAATATAAATTATTTTCCAAAATATAAAATATATATATTTCGGAAAAAATAATATATATTTTTCGCAAAAAAATTCATATTTTGGAAAATAATATATATTTTTGTCAAAAAAATCATATTTTGGAACAAAATATATATTTTTCCCAAAAAAAATAATTTTCGGAAAAAATTCATATTTTTTAAAATAATTTGAAAAATATATATTTTTGACGAATTATATATATATTCAGATATATATATCATTTTCCAATATATATTTCTCAATATATATATTTTGCGAAATATATATATTTTTTCCAAAATATATATTGTTTTCAAAAAATATTTTTTTCCGAAATATATATATATTTGAAATTTATAGTTTTTACGAAAAATATAATTGATTTTCGAAAATTAATTTTTTTAAAGGGTTGATTTCACTAAACTCCCAGATACTATTGATGATAATTTAGGTATTATGACTCAAAATGTGAGGGGATGGGGTATAGTGATGAAATTAAATAGTATAAGGTGCAAAGTGGATACAGTAAAAATTAATTAATTAAATTGAATAGTATAGAAGGGTTTTGTCAAATTAACCCATATTATAATAACTCTAATTATGGTGATAGTTATTGATACAGATGTACATTAATTAGTGCCTAACTATGGTGACGCCACAAACTAATTAATGGCTATAAATGGGAGGTCGCCATGATTATGGTATATGGTGTTATATGTCATTTTTTATGGTTCAAATCAATAAATTTAATATATATACATATATACAAATATATATATATATACTATCTATTTTTGTTGCCATGAATATTAGGCACTTGGATTATCATTTGGTTCCACTAGGGCTACAAGCAAGTGTAGCTGTGAATTGTCTGGGTTGAGTAGAGAAATAATATGTGCATTGGATTCATGTAAGTGGGACTAATATATATATCATACTATCTAATTATTTTCACACTTTTTATGCTTACGATTTTAGAAGCTGATAGACACTTATAAGTCATAATACACGCTACCCTTTCTGTATTTTATTTTACACATTTACACCATCTCGTCGTCTTCCTATCTCAATTTTGGTCAAGATAACGCTGCAATGAAATTTGTTGGGTTTTGAATTATAATCTAGAAAGGAATAGGTCCTCGGTCTAAAGGGGTTGGGCCGAAGGCCGTGAAGGCCTTCGTCCAGCCCGTCGATTAATTTAATGAGGATTCGGGAGGGGTAAAGAGTGATTTTGGTATTTTATTAGTATATATATGAGTATGTCAAATTAGCCGAACCACGATAAATCTTATGTGTTATTGATTATTTATTATTTTATTGTTTGCAATTGATATTTTATTTCAACAAAACTCATAAAATATCAATCTTAAAATAAATATAATAATATGTAATAATATTGACACTTTCCTGAAACTTAGGGTCCGTTTGGAAATTTTATTTTTGTTTTTGTTTTTTGGCATTGTTCATGAGAACAAAGCATGTTTGAGATTTTCACTGTTGTTTTTGTTTTTAGTTTGGAAACAATTTTCATGAACAATGTCAAAAGCAATGAGAACATGAACAATGTTTGAGAGCATTTTTACTGTTGTTCTTGTTCTCTCTATTGTATGTTCTTAAAAAAAAAAATCTTAAATCCAAAAAAACTCCCGTCTCTCCCATTCCTCAAACCACCATCACAATCCAAAATCCTCAAACCACCAAACCCCCCAATCGAATTCAACCACCACCGTCTTACCCTACGCACGCCGCCACCAACATACTTCGCCGCCATCGTTGCTGGACCTCCGGCGAATCACATTCCCACCAGGTCGCTCCTCTATGCGACCTCCACTCTCTCTCTTCTCGATGTGTCTCCCTATCTCTCTCCATAAAACAACCGCCAAGATGAAGGAGAAGAAGTTCGCCATCGTCGATGGAGAAAATAAGAAGAAAAAAAGGAGAGCAGGGTTGTCGTCGCATGAGAAGAGAAGAATAATTTTGTATATCATCACCACAAACCCCCAATCGAATTTAGGGTTATGATTTGGAGATTTCGATTTAGGGTTTTGATTTTAGAGATTTGGATTTGGATTTGGGGGAGAACACAATTTTGCCCCAAACATGTTTGTTTGTTTGTTTTTTTTATTTTTTTATATTTTTTTTTTAGGGTGAGAAAAATAAAGACAAAGACAAGAATTGTTCTTATTTTTTTACCCTAAAAACAAGAACAAAAACAAGACCTTCCAAAAGGGGCCTTGTATTTTCTTATAGAACCAACCAAAAAAAAAAAAAAAACATACCTAACCTGCCTGCCGTAGCTAGTTCAAAAATTATCATTTTTTCATGAAACAATAATGCATGTTTCAACTTTATCGGATTGGTATTGTCTATGTCGGCTTGGTCGGCTATGACCAAGTTTCATTTTCTTCTTATAAAAGAAGCTTGTGGTATGGTTTCATTTTCATTTTTCTAAAATAAATTTGTGGTACTTATTTGACACATTCTGACAACAAAGTAGGAATTTGTAAGGCCATGTTCGGCAGAAGGTTTTTCTGCTCTGGTCTGGTCCGGTTCGGTTTAATCCGATCTGATCTGATTTAATTTGATCTGAAAAAATCTATTTGATAAGTAGTTTGGTTTTACTATTTATTTATTATTTATTATAATATTTATTTATGTATTATTTCTTTCTTTATTTATTATATCTTCACTTTATAATATATTTTATTATTTTTATTATTAAATTATTATTTATTAATTTATATATTAATTTATAAATATATTCTATTTATTTATTATTATTTTATTATTTAATTAATTTTATTTATAAATTATTTATTCATTTTTAATTATTTAAAAATATATTTTATTAATTTAATATTAATTTATTATTATTATACTCATTTATTATTATTATTATTATGAAGTATTTATTCATTATCATATTTACTTATTATTTATTATTATATCTATTTATTATTTATTATTATATTTATTTATTTATTATTATTTATTTCATTTTGTTTATTATTTATTATTTTTATTATATTTTTAAATATGTTTTATGTAATTTATTATTTATTTTATTAATTTATTTTATTATTATTTAGTCTATTTATTATTATTATTACATTTATTTATTATTATTGTATTCATTTATTATTATTATTATTATGTTTTATTTAATTTATTATTTATATTATTAATTATTCATTTTTAATTATTTATAAATATATTTAATTATTTATTTATTATTATTATATTCATTTTTAATTATTATTAGGTATTATTTTTTTCATTTTGTTTATTATTTATTATTTGTATTTTATTTTTAAAATATGTTTTATTTAATTTATTATTAATATTATTAATTTATTAATATTATTTATTCATTTTTAATTATTTATGAATATATTTTATTAATAAGACCAGACCGGACCACCAGGAACCACCTTTTTTTTTTGTCTGAAATGAGGTCATTTTGGTCTCATTTGGTCTAACCAAAAATTTGGGACCAATGCTACCAAACATGGTCTGGTCCCATAAAACACAGGACCAGACCAGACCAGACCACCTGAGACCAAACCACCTACCAAACAGGGCCTAAGGGACTGCTTCCAAATTTCAAAATTTACTCCCATTTTAATTTTACCAACAAAAGAAAAATGTTAAACTAACATAAATTATTTGTCTAGTATAATTTTAAAGTTCTATAAAATAAATGAGATGAGAAAATCATAATTTTTGTGGGTTTTTTTATTTTATTTTATTTTAATGAAGTGTGAGTGCTTTCAAAGTGATAAGAATGCATGACTTGCTATTAATTTAAAATTGGGAAATTGTGAGTTATTTCATTTACACATACAAAAATCCTCGTAACATGTCACAAAAATTACATAACACTCAAATTTGAGAATTTGACTTGTACACTATTTGAAAAATAAAGGATGAATTAAGAAGACCCTTTATTTCAAGAATATAAAGTCCATTATTTAAGCAATCAATTTGTGAGGTCCTATATTGAAATACATTAGAATTCATTGACAGGTCCTAAAAAATTTGAGATGATTATTATAGTGTAGATTTGACCGCTCTTTTTGAAGGAAAAAAAAAAAGAAAAATAAGAAATCAAAATAAAAGGGTTTGTTGTGTCATACAAAAAACAACAACTTTTCACTAAAAATCAGTATAATTTACAAGAATTTTTGGTTGATTCAAAAGTCACATTTTTATACCATTGCATTTTAATACTTATCTGAAGTAATGTGATATTTTCTTTTTATAAAACTTAATTAAGCAAGTTCAAAGTATTTAAAAATGTATTTGAAAAAAAGGAATACAAGCGTTTGGATTGGTAGAAACTTAAAAGAAAGTAAAATGAATAATTCAAATGAAAATCTAAACTTGTTAGTCTTGTATGAAAAAACATAAAAAAAATAAATGCGTTTGGATGGGGTGTTTCCGTTTTTGTTATTGTTTTTTCCATTGTTCACGGGAACAAAAATACGTTTGGGAGTCTTTGATGGTTTTTATTTTCGTGAACAATAAAAAAACGTTTTCTCACCCTTAGTTCAAAATTTGAGAACACCAAAATAATATTTTTTTGTTTTCGACACTGTTTGTTCTCAACAAAAATAAAAATAAAAATTGTTGCAGATTCCCTAACCTCTATCTTCAACCTCCAAATTTTTTATTTTTTTTTGTTCCCGAAAAGTTTTTAAACAGAATTTACAACCAAACATGTTTTTATTTCCGGATTACCTTTAGGACAAGAACAAGAAATTTTTTTGTTCTCAAGAGATAAAAAACAAAAACGAAAATACTAATTTCCAAACGCACCCAAAATAAATTTACTGGAGAAGGAGATTGTAAATACAAAGAACCTTTTCACAAAAATTGGTACCAAAAAAAAAATATTACTAATAAATAATATACCCTTTTTTTACTAGTTTTATCTAATTTCAATTTATCAAAATCTAATTTTTTTGTTTCTTTTATTTTCTTACTATCTTTATCTAACCAAATAATCTTAATGGAGAAGGAGATTGTAAATTCAAAAACTTTTTCACAAAAATAAAAAAGGGTATTGCTAATAAATAATATATCCTTTTATTACTAGTTTCATCTAATTCAATTTCTCAAAAATCTAAACTTTTTGTATCTTTTATTTTCTTACTATTTTATCTAAATACATAAAAATAAAATGGTCTATAATATCATTCCAAAAACCAACGGATTGAAATAAACCCTGGAATTTGTTGGCAAGTGACAGAGACGTCTGTGGACGTTCTTCAGCGGTAAAAAAAAATACAAAAATAATATAACAGATACATAAACTATTAAACATATATGTATATATATAATTGTATATACATATATAACATACACTGTAGCTCCATCACCGTGTGATAAGACCGTTTTTCAGTCAACTCAAAGACTCGGAAAACTTTATTGCGTGACGCTCTCTCTCTCTCCTTCTTTATATAGGAGCCAGAGCTTCATTATTTACAAACGGACAATCTCTCTGTAATCGATTCTTAAAGCCTCTGATTGGTGGTTTTTTTTCGAAGCCAATTTTTAATTGCTCATTTCAGAGCTCGAATTGGGATAAATTCGTTTCTGGGTTTTATTGTTTGTACCCTAATTTGGAAGAATTCATTGGAATTATAGTTGTTTTCAACCAATTTCAGGTAAATTTACATGTTTTCGTTGATTTTAGGATCTGGGTTTGTTTCATTTAAGTTTGTTGTTGCTTTGGGTAGCTTCTAAACTCAATCTTGAAACCCCTAATTTTTTTTTGGTTCTGTTGAAGGATTGAATTGGTGATATATGTTCATTGCTTTTTAGGAACTGGGTTTGTTAAATTTTGTTTGTTTTTGCTTTGGGAAGCTTCAAACCTCTATCTTGAAAGCCCTAATTGTTATCAATTGCTGAGATAGTTTCATTGCTTTTTGGAACTGGGTTTGTTTGAAAGCACTTTGTTTTTGCTTATGTAGCTTCAACACTCAATCTAGGAAGCCCTAATTTTTATCAAACATAGGGCTTTATATATGGGAGCCTAAGAGACATTACTTTTAAACAGACATTCTTTCTTTGCATTTGATTAGTGTTTTTTGAATCCAATCATTATTGTTCAATTCAGAGCTCTAATTGGGATAAATTCATTTCTGGGTTTTATTTTTTATATCTATATTGCAAAGAATTTATCGGAATTATTGTTGGTTTCAATCAATTTAAGGTAATTCTATATGTTTTACATTGCTTTTACGATCTGGGTTTGTTTCAATTCAGTTTGTTTTTGCTTTGGGTAGCTACTGCACTCAACCTTGAAAGCCCTAATTTTTGTCAAGCTTTGGAATTAATTTGTTCTATTGAAGGTTCATTGGTTTTGCAAACTATTTAGTTTTTGGATTTCCCCAATTTTCTGTTATTGTAAATTTGAGCGCATTTCAGGTTGATCTACCTCTTGTCACTGTTATTGCAAATAAGAATTTCACCTTGTGGCTATTGGGGTTCTCAAGTCTTGAAAAATGTCTTAATTTGAACTTACCTACTGAATTGATACCCATTCACAATTCAAAAGTTGTTTATAATTTAGTACAACATCATTTGTAGAATCTAATTTTGTATTCTTCGCTTTTTGTACAGATCTTGTTGATTAAAGGTTTCAGATCCTAGAAATTCGATACTTTGCATATTTATTAAGTTACAATTTTCACTTTGGAAGTTAAGTAACCAAAGGATGACAACTGGAAGTCTTAAGCCGGCGAAAGAGAAGAGGTCGCGGAAGAGTAGACAAGTTGTTGATGAGAAAGCCCCCCTGTTGCCGACCAAGCATGATGAAGATGCTGGGTTTGACGAATTCAATGGGGCTTCCTTTACTGGAGCTGTGTTTAATTTGTCAACCACAATCGTGGGTGCTGGAATCATGGCCTTGCCAGCCACCATGAAAGTGTTGGGTCTTGTTCTAGGAATTGCTATGATAATTTTCATGGCATTCTTAGCGGAGGCTTCAATTGATTTGCTGCTTAGATTTAGTAGAGCAGGGAAATCGAATTCTTATGGAAGTGTTATGGCAGATGCCTTTGGAAACTGGGGGAGGATGTTGCTGCAGATATGCGTCTTAATCAACAACATTGGTGTACTAATTGTGTACATGATTATCATAGGTATAAACGATCGATCCTATGAATTTATTATTATTATTTTTGTATTAGACAGCATTTAATCTTATAACGCTTCCAAGAAGCTGGTGATAACCAAAGTTCTAATTTATATTTATATTTTATTTTGAATCCTTCTGAAGGTGATGTGCTTTCTGGAACAACTTCTAGCGGAATTCACCATGCTGGGGTTTTGGAAGGGTGGTTTGGAGAGCAGTGGTGGAATGGGCGTACAATTGTTCTTCTTGTCACAACCCTTGCTGTATTTGCTCCATTGGCAAGCTTAAAGCGTATCGGTCAGTCTTTAGTTTGTTATGGCACTGATTTAGAATCTGGCACTTACTGATAGTTTCTTATGATGTAATTTAGTCCTAGTTGCTACACTTTAGGCATTAGCTGATTCAAGCAGCCTCAAATGCTTATGTTCCATCATTTTCATAGCTTCCCTTTTCCTTAATTGAAAAAGCGTAGCAAGTTCAAGATTATGTTCGGTTCATAATGGCTAAGGATATTTCCTGTGACCTTTTGTTGCTAATTACGTAAGCAGACATTGAACTGGGGGAGAGAACTTTCGTTTTATTCACTTGCTTTTTATGTGTTCGCTTGTCATATTTGTTTATCATATTTTGCATGTGTAGTTCAATTCTTATCCACAATGATTAATGCACACTTTCCAGATTAGCTTTGTCCAATCCCTAAATGTAAAGTTTATTGAACTTTTGTTTGCTCTCAATGATTTAGTGATCACATGTCACATGTCACTTTCCTTTGATTTTCTTTTTTTGCAGATTCATTGAGATACACATCTGCCTTATCGGTTGCCCTGGCTGTTGTATTCCTTGTTATTACTGTGGGAATCACATTTATTAAGTTGATAAATGGAACCATTATGATGCCTAGATTGCTTCCTGATGTTACTGATTTGACATCATTCTGGAAGCTCTTCACTGTTGTGCCTGTTCTCGTCACTGCATACATCTGCCACTATAATGGTATGCAAGCTGAATATTTATTTACATATTTTTCTGTACACAATGTGTGCGTGTATCTAGTCTGCCAAAAATGTTAATTTTTGAAACATAGGAGATTTGAAATAACCTGTTCAAAACACGAAAAGAGTGAGTTTGTGGAGACCTGATTAGGAAAAGGTT